>JASVER010000026.1:238050-614899 GCA_030449065.1 Oceanodroma leucorhoa | reverse complement strand
CGCCCGGAGGCGGCGGGGTGCGCGGGGCTGCGCGGGCGGGCGGGCGGGCGGGCAGCGGCGCCGCGGCCGCGGTCCCCATCGGCAGCAGTCACACCGCACACACGCCCCGTCCGCGCCCCTCCGCGGCAGCGCCGGGGCTCTTCCTCCTCTGATACAAAGCTGCTCGGGAAATGGCATTTCTCCCCGGAGCCACAGTCAAAAGCGATTCTCCTTCTTTTTTTTCTTTTTCTTTTTTTTGTTACTGTTTTTACGCGCTTCGTTGTGAAAAAGAATCGATTGCCTAAATACATTTTTTTTTTCTTGGTGTGTGCGTGCGTGTGTGTGGAAGCACCGGGCTCCTGCGATCGGTGTCTGAATGAAACTACGTAAATGCATATGTCTGTACGTTGCACTGGAGGGAAAAACGGAGCACTTCTGCGAGAGCTTGGATTCAAATGTGGTTCATCTGGTCTCCAGGATTTTCCGTCTCTTTGGGGTTGTTCGCCTTCCCGGGCTGCGAGGCGGGATTTTCTGAGCTTTGACACATCTTTGGAGATGTCTGTTAAACAGGAGTCTGGGAAAAAACATTTGACATCGTAGAGATATTTTTTTTTTTGTCCCTTTCCCATCCCCTTGGTGACTTGAAGCATCAAAGCGGCCAGAACTTAACGATTCTGAAGACTTGTGATGTTTGGGTTTTGTTGTTGCTATTTTTTTTTTTAGAGGAAACTTGACAGAGGAACATATTTATAGTCCAAGTAAGTACTTTACAGAGGAAATTTAGTTTGTGTAACTTAACAAAAAAAAGCAGTGTTGAGGTTTCTAGCTTAAAGTGCGTTGGATTAACGTTCATCCAAGGCTGTTTAGCAAATCATATTGAATTGCCGTTTTTACGGTGTGTGTTCGTCCACTCCTTCGTGTCCGTGGTAGTTCAGCACCTAGGGGAAAATGCACCTGATTTTGAATCGGTATAATATTTTTTAAGATGTATTTCAACACCGAGGAGGAAATGGTCCTAAAGTAAATTTGTAATAAGTAATAAATGTGCACCTGGAAGTAAAGTATTTACAGCATTTTAATCCTTATTTATACCGTGCATCTCAAACCGAGGAGGAAACACTGAGAAGACAAAAGTACCTCCGAGACCCTGAGAACTCCCCCACACCACCATGAATGAAACCGTGCCCGATACAGTAACTGGATTATAATTTTTGGTGTTATTAATTTTATTATTACTGGCTGCTTTACTTTTTTGGGTTCATCCTGCTCCTCTTCTTCCTCTCTCCCTTCCTCTTGCTGCTTCCTCTTGGGAATTATGGCTCATCCGGGGAGAAGAGGCTACGATAACCGGGAGATAGTGCTGAAGTACATCCACTATAAACTCTCGCAGAGGGGATACGACTGGATTGCCGGCGAGGACAGGGCACCCCTGCCTCCAGTTCTCTCTCCTGCTGCTGCTGCTGCTGCGGTTGCTGCTGCTGCTGCTGCTGGGACTTCCTCTGATCACACTGGGCTGGTGTCTCCGCACCCCGAGCCCCCCGGCTCGGCTGCTGCTAGCCACGCGCCCCCGGCCGAGGGGCTGCGCCCCGCRCCCCAGGTCGTCCACCTTGCCCTGCGCCAGGCGGGGGATGAGTTCTCCCGCCGCTACCAGAGGGACTTTGCCCAAATGTCCGGCCAGCTGCACCTGACGCCCCTCACGGCCAGGGGCCGCTTCGTGGCGGTGGTGGAGGAGCTCTTCCGAGACGGGGTTAACTGGGGCAGGATCGTGGCCTTCTTCGAGTTCGGCGGCGTGATGTGCGTGGAGAGCTTCAACCGGGAGATGTTTCCCCTCGTGGACAGCATCGCCACCTGGATGACCGAGTACCTGAACCGGCACCTGCACAACTGGATCCAGGACAACGGAGGCTGGGTACGTCCCCCGATCGCTCGTTCCCTCTCCCGCTGCTGGCCCGCAGCTGGTGGGGCTCTGGGGTGGGCAGTGCCCGGGGGGTTGCACTCGCATTGGGGGGAGCAAAAGGTTTGCCTGGGGGGCGGCTGCACTGGCGGCTGCCGAAGCAGCGTAAGCCTTTTGCCAGCTGTCGAGTTTCACCTCATTGCGGGGTTACGGTGGAGTGGTTTGGGACGGGGGGAGCAGCTAGAGCTTGGGAGCGAAAAGGATGAGCGAGGCACCCTCTTCATCAGCGGTCTCCACTCTTCCACCCCCGCCCACCCTCGCCTGCAGGCAGCACCAGCCCCGGCCAAAGCAGGGTCCTGCAGCGGGGTGGGAAGGGGCAGCAGAGGCGCGCGTCCAGCTGCCAGGGGCAGGCACGTCGCGGCAGGTCCCAGGTGCGGGGGCAGCGGGGACGTGTGTGTGTGTGCGTGCGTGTGTGCGTGCAGGCATCCCTGCCCGTTAGGGGTGACGTGCCAGGCAGGCGCATGGCGAACACGGGATCCCGGTGCTACAGGCGAGCAGGTGGCCGTCGGTCCTGGCGTCTACAGCTGCGGTGGCAACGGGGTTTTATGGTGTAGGATATGTCTAGTGAGGAAGATCTGTCTTTGTCTTGAGATGAAACAAAGGTGCCAGGAGCCGTGTCCRTGGGATTGTTCTGGAAAATGAGTATTTGTTGTGATCCAACGGGTGACTGTTTCTGGGGTAGAGATCACCTCTGGYCGGGGCTGGCTTCAGCATCATCAAGAAAGGGAGGATTTCCACTTGTGGAAAATGGACAGCTTTTACACTGGTAGTCGATCAAAAGCCTTTCCTTTTTCTCCCTCTCTCTTTCTGAGGGGAGAAATTGGAAGGGTATCTCTTTCCTTTTTTCCTGTATTAATTGATAAACTGTAACGAAAAGTTACAGTCCCAGCCACTCTCCCGCAAACCAGACCTGTTGTATGTGTAAAGCTTATGATGTTAATGCATTGGGGGAAGAAACAGGAAGAGTTATACCGAAGAAGAAACTTTACGTACRGGCTGAGAGAAGGCGTAAGTCACCTAGAAATGGAGGTCTGCTAGGTAGGAGATTGGCAATTTCAGGTCCCGTCCCCTGCGAAATGCAATCGGAGAGCTGGCTCAATTACACGGCACACCTTTGAGGCATGTGTAAAGGAATGTAAAGTACAGTATATGTTTCCCAGTTAACAGGGTTTGCAAGCCCAGTGTTTGTGAAGCATTACCACGTTACATTCTCAGCGTTGGGTCCCTTGCTAAGTCAGCGTTAGGCTCAGTAACGTGCCACCCGCATTGACCATCTCTGTTAAAAAATGAAGATGCTGCTTTCCTGCTGCTGAACCTGCCTGATTAAAGGGTATACGTGCCTGGGGATCCAGAGGACATCTACGTGCTGCCGTAATGGAGGGAGTAAGGCTTTGGGGCCCTTTCCTCAGCAGGAACTCACGCTGCGCACCTCCCAGAGGAGTGCTGCAGATCCCTGGCTACAAGTCATGTTGGAGGCAGGATCGTTCTCCCGCTCTCCCCTGCTTCCACCAAGAAGAAAAAAAATTCAAGATTCATGGGGCCAGAAGGGGGAGCAAAAAATGTGTGTGCRTGCGTGTGTCTGTGTATTTGTATACATATGTGTATACAAATATGCATACATATACAGACACACACACAAATATATATATACACACACACATAAAATTACTGCAGCACTTAGTGGTTGGGACCACACTTGGGAGTGGGAAACCTATCCCCTGATCCCCTGTTTCGTGGATCACTACAGAGGGTTTGTCCGTGCTTTTTTTTTCATGAAACAGATAACTGGGGAAAAAAAAATCTGCAAACAGCACAGGCTTTTGGAGACCTTGGCTGGTTAAGACGAGCAGCTAAAGGGTTAGGGATTTTGCGATTGCACTTCTGGGCTGGGATGCCTAACTTGTGCGTAAGTCCCTCCTCAGGCTGGAAGCCCGTTTGCGGAGCTGGGGCCCTTGGTTCGCTCCAGAGCCAGTGAAGTCATTCTGTTGACTCCAGTGAGCTTTGGATCAAATCCGTAAGCATGCTGGAGATGTATTGTCCTGCGGGTGTATTGTGTAAAGAGAAACATAAATAATGAATAAAACYGAGAATGTGAAAAGACAGGTGTTACCAGGCGTGATTGGCCAGATGAGGCGAGTGCTGGAGCTGTTTCTCGACGGTTAGCAATACAAGAAACTCAGACTATGAACACTGACTGCCTTTAAAAGGAAAAGATGCTTCTTTTCGGTAGCCATTGAGCTGTTTATTGAGGTTTCCTATAAACAAAAGCTCCAGACTTTGGATGCATGTGATGCCATTTACTGCCCCATGTTATTTGTAATGTACACATGGAAGAAGATGTGCAAAATATTACCCCAGRGTGACTTTTGCCTGTCTGTCTGGTAAATGGCTGGTACCTTTGAGCCATGGGATTATTAAACACAGGCAAAACCTTCTAGCTGGTTACAAAGAGCAGAAGACTAACATGAAGTTGCAAACACAGCTTTTAGGATTCTCTCTTCAGATGGAAGAAATCAAGGGTGGCACAGGGCAGTGGATTTTTTTTTTTTTTGCTTTTTCTAGCTTTCAGGATYGGCACTTGCACCATACCCCATGTATGAACCTTATTAAGGCGTCATAAATGGCTCTTCCGACGTAGCTGATGGTAGACCTTGGTAGGTGGTGATGCTTTGTAGGACCTCAGCACAGCTGTGGGCAAGATCTCCCTGTCACGCAGGTTCCTGCAACAAGTGGGAGCACCAGCCATTGTAGCCTTCTCCTACTTTACGTTGTGGCTGCCCGGTATGTCGCGGAGTGGTGAGTTTATTAGAGACAGTGTAGTAGTAGAGAAGAAGGCGTCAGAGTTAGTCACGAGCATACGTTACACAGTGAGTAAGTTGGACAGCACGTGGTTTGAGTCTATTGTATGGGCCTATGTCTTAGGTCTGAAGTTTTGTTGAAATGTCTTTTATTTATCTGTTTCTTTTGAATCGGTTCTGGAAGTTGAAAATGTATTTTCAGGACATGAATTCTTTATATTGCAAGGAAAACAAAGAAGGAAAGAAGCATATCAAAGGGCAGGCTGGAAGGGGATATAGCTGATGGAGTATAAATTTTAGGCACTAGACATCGCTGTGAATGGCATCTGGGGATTGTTAGTACCCTTACAAAATACAGCATCATGGGTTTGTTCAAAACTTAGAAAAAGCAACAGATGGGGACTGCCTGCACGGAGGCTGTATTATTAGCTTGTGGTTCTGGTGGCAAATAAATGCAGCTTTCAAAGATTTTCACGTAGGCCAGGATACCGCAATATTGTACTTTGGCCTGATAACATCTTAATTGTGTCACAAAAGAAATAAGAGGAGAACCAGCTCATCTCTGCAATTTTGTGGTACTTGGTATAATGTATGCTTTCTGATTGAYAACTTAATGGCTTCATTTCGTTTTTTAGAGCCTGGTGTTTGAGCTGCAGAAGGACTGGCTTGGCAGCGGGCTGTCGCACTTGGAGACTTTTGACTTTGACGTAGGGAGCATTGAAGTGATGCAGCCGGTGCGGGGGAAATAACTGTGTTTGTCTTGCAGTGATGGGTTCCCCCTTTGGGCACACAACCTAATGTACGTGCTCAGCTCTGGGCGCTTCTAGTCCAACATTCRGCTTCCTCCCCGAGCTGTTCAGGAAAAAGCAAGAGCATGAGAACTATAGAAGGAGACACGGGCACCGTCATATATGTGCAGACAAATACATTTTTGATGTAAAGAATGTAAAGAAGCCCAGGTGAGAGAAGCAGCATTGTGTTGAAAATTCAGCCAAGAAAGCATCATTTTAAATGACAATATTTACATTTGAACCAGGAATGTGATGGTCATGTGTTTTCATCCGATTCTGTTCTTTTATTGCGGTTCTTTGTTCAAGAGTTAAGGACAGATATGGGGAAGGATTTAGATGTCTGAAGTGGATCTTAGGTGGAACATCTTAGGCATCCTCTGAATGCCTGCCTAGCCAGAACAGTGGCAGAAGTCCCTGGCTTCTCACTGTTCCTCACCCAAGCCAGCCGGGAGCTGCTCCTGCCTTGAGAGAAGGCAGCCACTCGGCATGCTGTGGGGGACACCGTTTCCAAGAACCTCCGTGTTATGAAGCCGGCCGCTGTCGCTCATGTGCCGTCCTCACGCACAAACGCAGCTGAGGAGAAGCTCCCGCTTTTCCTGGCGGCTCCTTGGTTAAGGCCTCTCYGGAGGTAACGGGACGTTTGCCTACGAGGCCTTCTCTAGCCTGGCAGAGGGCTATGCAGCTGCATCTCCGACATCTCAGGAGGCTTTGCCTGCCACGTGGCTGCTGGTTTTGCCGAGGTGTCCTCCCCTTTGGCAACAGGGCTCCTCCTCCTTCTGCAGGGGTGAGGTTCCATTTGGTGGAGGAGGAAGAACCGGGGTGTCTAATTCCCACTGTCTGATGTGTTTTCTCAGGTGGCTGTCTACAGCCAAATGAATAAATGCTTCTTGGACCAGCAACTAGACCCCAGGTTTCCCTTCTCCTGGGTTGACTGCCCTAATCACTGAGCTTCCTCTTTTTTTTTTTCCTAGTAAATCATTAATTCTCTTTGCTGSGTGGCACGCCTTGGAAAGGAAGCGTGGAGAGCCGCCGTGCCCCGCGACGGTCCATAGCCCCCTCATGAAGGTGAGGGATGGCAGATGCGTCYGCCTCCGGGACAGCGCCAGAGGTCRTGGATGTSGGTGTGACAAAGGGGCCTTCCCGTGCTCGTGTGTGGGGCACCGACCGAGATCCCATCCCTTTCGGGCTCTGGCGCTGCTCTCCCAGCAGCGTAGCCGGGCACCCGCCTGCGCAGCACGTCGCTTCTCTTGCAAGTCCCGAGCAAAAGCCTCTCGCTCATCCGGCGCGGGACGGTGCCTCGCTTGGAGCCCGATGCCCCGTGCTGGAGCAGAGGCGCTTTGCGGCCTTGTAACGACTCAATCCCCAGCGGGGCTAACCCCAAGTCACTGTTTGACTGGTAAAAGGAAACTATCTGAAATCCACTCAGTTAAATAAATGAATTGGCAGTTTCAAGTGTTACACCTTCTAGGTGCTTTGCCAGTTTTTGTGGCTTTGTGGGTTTATAATCAAATTCTCAAAATATTATCAGAATATTTTTCTCTTTGCTGTTGCTGAAGAGCAAGAAATTAATTCTGCAGAGGATCTGTGCTGAAGTAAGGAGTAGAAACGCTAGGGCAGAAAGAGAAAATTATTGTGGTTCTCTAGTCCCTTTCGTTTATAGTAGCATCATCCATAACTTGCAACAACATTGGGTTGCGTATTTTCTCAGAAGTCGTCTTTTCTTTTTTTTTTTCTTTTTTTTTTCTTTTTTTTTTTTAAATATATGTATTGACCGTGACCTTTAAAATTTCAGAACCAGGGGTCTGGGTTATGGAGGTGATGTTATTTGCCTTGATCTTGCAAAGAACCATAAAGTTCAAAGAGCAATCCTGTTAAAAAGTTTTACTTTACTTTCAGTATTGAGAAAGAAGTTAGTTCTGTGCCTGCATTAACACAGGCCTCTCTCGAGCTGCTGCGTTATCTCTGCTGGGCAGTAAGTAGCTTAGTTTTTCGAGTATGTAGCTTGACATTCAGAGTCGGTAATCCACGAAGAAAATCCGGTTGAATTTTTCTGCCGAGGCAGAAGCGTTTCTCCGATGGCAAAGCACGGCTCTAGCAGGAGAATCACAAGACCTATGCAATGATGTGTGAAATTGCCTGTGGAGCAGAAGCGTTTTCTCAGCGGCCAGATACCAGGGCCCGGGGTTCCTGAGGCAGCACGGGAACTTTGTACTGCATCGCCAGCAAACATTAAGCCCTTGTGCCCGATACGGGCGTCCTTGACGAGGGGGTCATCTTTCATTGGGTTGGACCTGGGATAGTGGAGGGAGYTGGATGTAGAAGTGGGAGCAGCGCTCGGGTGTTGCTGTGAAGTCTTTGCTGTGGCTTTGGTCTTGTGTGATGGTTTGTGCCTGGCGCACCGACGAGCAGCCTCACGCTCCGCCGTCACCACTGAGGGATGCCGGGCCCGGGGCTTGGGGCAGGACCGGCTGAAGTGGTGGCTCTCCGTACACCGCTCTGCTCGCTAACGCGAGCTGCCAGACGTCTTGCTGTGTCCTTGCTTTCCCTCTCGGTCTGCAGTCGCCTCACCGGGCTAGCTCGCACGGTTTTAGCACCGCAGTCCTACCCCGGGGCTGCCGGCGGGGCAGCGGGCGCTCGCTCCTGGCCGGGGCTCTGGGCAGCCGCAAACTGGGTCAGCAGCCTTGGCAGTCGAGCAGCCGTAGCTGAAAAACAGCACGATAGGTCTGATTAAATAAYGACTCTTCTGTGGCAAAGTGAATTTTTATTTTTTGGCTATTGCATTTCCATCCTGTTTAGTGATTGGGGTTACGGTGAAGGGTGCATGGGTAGGGGTGAGCGCGCAGCCGTGCACCCCACGGCGTGCTGCCCAGCCACGCTCCCCGCTCCCACGGCGGGCACGCTTGTATTCGGCGGGCGTCTGGTTCTTTGCCTGGTCTGTCTTTCCGCTTCATGGAGGGCTGGCGGTCCTCGGCTTTCTGCAGGCCTTTCTGACCGTCCCTTTCCATCACCGCTGCTGGCGCCGGGCATTGGGCATCAGACGCGGTGCTGGGCGCTCCGGCCCTCCCCACCTCCCCCCCGGCCTGTTTCATCTTCCTTCACACCCTCGGGAGGGTGGAGCCCAGCCCTGTTTGGTTTGTTGGKTTTTTTTAAATAATTTATTTATGAGYACCTCATGGCTGCTCCCATACCTGCTGGTTTAGTAATAATAATAACACTTGTTACTCAGTGCCAGCAAAATACTGATTATTTCTGAGGGCAGTACCAGCCTGTTTTATTTTCCATTTCATATATAATAATAGGATGGATGAAGGTGTGCGATGCCATAAATCTTCTCTTCCCCAGCCGGATAACATCCAGGCCTTCTTGGCAAACACGAATGCCGATGACAGATTTGAGGGATTTTTATTTTACTCTGGCTTTCAGTCTCATTAACAATCTGATGGCTTTTTTTTTTTTCCTTTTTTTTAATTTATTTTTTTGGCTCCTGAAAGACTCTGAAACTGGATAACTTTTCCAAATGCATCTAAAAGATGGGAATTTATTTTCTGTTATTTTATCCTGATGTTAGTTTGCTGTCATAAATTATTGTGTATCGATAGACTTTGCTGGAAAGTTCCTTGTGGGTTTCTGGATTTTACAGTTAATGAGTAAGAAAGCAAATCTGATTTTGGAAAGTGTTGCCATTGACTTCAATAGGAACAGGAAGAGGCACTTAATTGGACAATTGTAGTTATGTTTACTTTGTATATGCGGCAAGAAAAATAAGATCAAATGAAAAAGCCACAGGTTTTTCACTAATAGAGAAAAACAGCCCTTTCTGCAACGCATGATTAACCTTTGGGAGCTGTTTTCATGGGAGAGCTGTGAGTGGAAGTACTAAGTTGCATTCAGGAAAGGTTTAGGTATCTATAAGGGTAAGGAAAACATCTATACTTATGTTCGAATAAAATTGCTTGGAAGAGCAGTCATACACCTTGGGGTAAATTTAACATCAGCTGCTGAAATGAGATCACCAGGTGCTGAGGGTAGGCCTTTCTTGGGGGAGTGCTATTTATCTATTACATTGCTTCTCCCACAGAGCACCTGGTGCTACTCAGTGACTGGGGATACTGGGATGGATGCACTGCCAGGCTCATCCATCCGGGGAAAACTTCTTACTTCTGCATGTGTTTTGTAAAGGTAATTGTAAATGTGCTTGTTGTGTTGCTAAGAGCACCCACATCACTGAATTTACTCCTGCACTAACTGAAGATCTGTTATGAATTGCCACATTTCGAGTTAGTTAAAAGAAATAGTCAGCATCCTTCAGTGCATACATCATTTTATTGCCATTTTATTTTATTGAAGCATAAAAAGGATGATTCCATTTAGTTGATTGAAAAGGCAACTCAGTGGGTTTCAGGGTACTTCAGTGAGTAATTTATGTACATGGGCCAGGTACAACCAAAAAGAAAAGGCCGCATTAGTGATTGAAAGAGGCTGTTGCGCAGTTGTTCAAGAAAGCAGCTGAGAGTCAGAACTTAACTTCCTCTTCTTGGCTCTAGTACTGAGTTCATGATAGGATATGGGGCAAATCATTAATATCTCTCTTTTTCAGTTAACCCAGCTATGAAATCGGTATTCTTGCTGGCTATCCAGCACACCAGGTCTGAGAAGTGTGTTGTTGCCCATCATGCTATCATGAGTTGGGCTGCTGCTTTTTAATTAAAAAAAAAGAAGTCATACAAGGTACAATATTGAATAAAATGTCCGTCGTGGTAATTTGGGGCTTAGAATAAAATTCAAATCTGTAGCATTACATTTTGTCATCGCTGGAGCTCGCTAGCCTGGGAAAGAGCAAAGTGAGTCAGACTGTGAAACTACCTGGGGGTGAGATTTGAGTGGAGAGAGGAGGCAGAAGAAAGAAAGAAAAAGTTAAATGGAAATTAGGCTTGAACTTTTCCAGCTCCACTGTTTGGATGTGTTTGGCAATGCTTGTGATGGAAACAGATTAAACAGATCAGTTTCAGGCGTTGATTTTAGTTTTTATTTAGGAAAAGGGTGAGCAGTGTGAGAAATGGCAACTGACAATGTTAGTGTTTTCTTTTATGTGTTTCAAGAAGGAAATTGTCCTTCCTTTTCCATTCCCACCATATGTAAAAGCTGTCTGCGGCACTTCGGGGGAAGGAGCAGTAAGCTGTATTACACGCACCTGTGAGAAGTATCTTTATGCACACATATTCCTTTGCTTCCATTCACAAGCTGAAGCTCAAGTATTCAGATACAGGCAGAAAAAGCAATTTTAAAACATTAAAAAAAAAAAAAAGTGAGTACTAACCAAGCCTTTGGGCTTGACCATGAAGTTGAAGTTAGTTTTAACTATCTTGCTGAACTGAAGCTTAGGAGACAAAATCCCTATTGCATGCTCTGGAGAGACTTGTCTGAGTCACTGGAAAGTCAGGATAGGACCTTGGACGGGAGGCCAGGGAAATGCCTCCCTCTGCGGTACGGGACACTCCTGTAGCGTGTCCTTGCGATGGAATAACTATTGCCAGCTTTGTCTCTGAAGGAAAGAATTCCTTTCTTAAGAATATTCATCACATGTTCAGACCGTGTATTATAAAATGTAGTAGAGGACCCTATTTCTAATAATTTTTCTAGAGAAAAAAAGAATTAAAAATAATTCAAAGACAAATTCAAATAGAGTAGTAAATGAGRTGGCATTTCCATTAGCAGAATAAGATGGTCAGTCGTGTAAATTAGTAAAATCTCTTGAACCTCTCAAGAATGTACGCACAGCTCAAGTAGAAAAAGACATTAAAAAAGCTGAAGTAAAAACTCCCTCGTTCATAACAGAAGGAAATCCTACATCATGCTCCAAGTGTCTGCAAATTTTAGTTCAAGTTACATATCCAAAGATCCTCTCCTGACGTCATCTGGCAAATCACAGTAAATCACTCTGTCTAAATATCTAATCCCTAGTCTGCTGCTGGATGCGAAAGGTCCCGAATATAACAGAGAAGGAGGTCTGATGCCCGTGTTATTTTCAGGTTCCAGCTTGACCTGTTCCTTTCTCCGTTGCCCAGATCTGCAATAAATAGCAGCCCTGCCATGAAGCCTGGGCGAGGGGAAGGCTTTCCTCCTGGCGGGGCTGGAGTGTGGCGGCGGGGCGCACCGGCAAGGGAGGAGATAAAACCGGTCGCTTGAAAAGTCAGGTGGCAATCAAGGCTGCAAGTAAATGAGCCAGCCTGGAGTCTGTTCAGGCTTCTGCAGTAGCTCATGGCTGTCTGCAAAAAATTCCTGCAATAGAAAATTCGTGTAGTTGGCTCTGGACTGAATGTGTGAAATCCTTGCCCGGTTGGAGTCAATAGCTATTTTTTTTCCAGTACAGATGCTAAAACCGGCAGTATCCAGCCTCATATAGCAGTGAGCATGTGGGCAGACCCCAAAAAAAGGGATCTGTAGTGTCGTACAAAGCCTTGGTGGTAGTGGATGGTTGAACACGTCTGTGCAGCGGTGGAAAACTGAAGCGAGGTTGCCTTGGGTTTTGCCTTGAGAGTGCTCCTCAGCTTCCCTAGGCGTCCTCGCTGTAAGGGAAACCTGGCTCAGGATGCTACAAACGTCCCTCTGATGGTGCCTGCCTGGGCCAGGGGTGGTAGTGTCCCACCAGGACCACAGTGGCTTTCTAGAAATTGGTCCTGTTCAGCTTCAGCCAGTAAAGCCGTGCCTCAGCCCCAGGGGCGAGCTCATGAGCCTCCCTGGTGCTTTAGGACCGCGAGCGGGGGAGCTCCCCGCTCTGCTCTCCGGCCCGGGTGGCACAAGCGGTGGGGAAACCTGTCAAAGCATCTCTTCGTACCTTTTTTCATCTCTGTTGAAGTTGATCGTTTCACAAGGGAACAGTGTATTTATTTTGCAAGCAATTGGAATGTTTTGCCTTTTTTTWATTTATTTTATTTTCCCCGACCCAGCGAGAAGGATGTTTGGGGCATGGTAGCAMAACCTGCAGGCTGAGACTTGGGTGGCAGTTTAATGGGCTGAAGGAAGAGGCAGCTCCGGCACGCTGTTAGGCTGTGTAAAACCGGCTTAGGGTTTGTTTTAGAAAACTTGCTCTCTTTTTTTTCCTCTCTGCTCCCTTCTCTCCCCCCTGCAGACACAAATACATCATTCTCACAAACGAAACTGTTTAATTTTAATAACTGGCCTAGAGCTAAAACTGACAGTGGGAGAGGAGCTGTTTGGTTTGCAGTTGCTGACAGCTGGAATAAACTACCTGTTCCCTTGGAAGGGATGGACAGCCAGCTTGTTTGGTTTTGAGGACACTTTGATCCCTAAAGAAACTCCCCTCAACAAAAAAAAAAGACTGGAACTGTGGCAGCTTGGTGTTACTGACTGCTCTTTGCACGTAAGGCTCTAAGCATGACGGAGAAACACTGTGTGCAGACACCCCTTGTCTCTGTAGTTCAGATCCTTCTGTTGAGAGCAGCTCCTCATCGTGAAGGATCACTCTCACCAGCACCTTGGGAGAGACTCGGGGTCCCGCTAAAATAAGTTTCCTGTGATCAAGGTCCCTACCAGGCTGGTTTGACAAGAGCTCTTCAGTATAGCTAAGTGGCYTGGGTTCTCAAAGCCCTGCCTTGAAGCGACGAAGGCTGGGTGATTAGTTAGATATTAAATAATTTTGCAATGACTAGTTTTACCTCTGGCTCCGTAAGAAAGTCAGCCTTCTTATTTTGCCAGTTCTCAGAAGAAAATGGCAGCGCTCCCATTTCCTTTCCTCCTCCCTCAGGGCCTGCCACCCTTTTTATTTTTATTTTTTTCCTCCCAGGGCCATTAGACAACATGCAAATTATAGTTAATAGGGCCAGAACAATACTGTGTTCCCAGTGGGATCGTTAGGGTCAAAGCCATCGCGTGCCAGCCCTCAGTGTGGTACTAATTTTGGCCGTGTCTGCCCCAGGGTTTGGAGGTCAGGTGGAAGGGGGCCATAAAGCACGGACCCGAGCAGGACCTGTCCCTGCCCCACAGCGGACTCTGGCCAGGCTGTGCTTGGGGGCTCTCCTGACCCCCCCAGCAAGGCTGGTGCCCTACAAGGCACCGGCTCCTTGCTCTACCTCTCCTGGAACCTCATCGGAGGTCCCTCAGAAGAGACAAGTCCTCCCCTGGGCACAGACCTTGCAGGCCGCTTCCCTCCCTCCCTTCCCCTGCTGCTCCACAGAGGCATCTTTGTGCTTGAGAAATAAGAAAGCACTGCCTGGCTCATTTTGATGTGAGCCCAGTAGCAAAAGGGTGGCTGTGGGGCTGAGCTTGCCAAAGGGCAGCTGGCAGCCCTCATCCACCCCGAGCTTTGGTGCAGAGTCTCCAGAGGACAGGGACAGGTTGGGAGAGCTGTGGAGAGGATGTTCTAGCCCACATCTCCCTCCTCTGCCCCAGACCCTTCCTCCTGGAAACCCTGAGAGTCCTCCCGCGGAGTGACGTGAAGGCAATGAATGTTTTAGCGTTAGCTCTATAAACTACGTGGACTGTCTGCCACAGCTCAAGGGAAGAGGGGGATTGCCTTCAGACCTTGGCCTTGGACTAGATTCTGTCTCCGCCTTTGCTTCACAATCATGGGATTTTGTCAGTGGGGTTGTTGGGGAGGGAGATTAGGGCATTTGCAAGGCTGCTTTTGTAACACCTTTTGCAGGTAGGCGGCTGTAACTATATTTAAAAGTGAACATAGGGGAGGAAAGAGAAATGTACCTCTGACATCACTGAAGTAAAAGTAGAGTACACTGGGTGCCTCTGTCAAGACTGGGGTTGTGAGTTCCCTCTTTCTCCTACAAGGCTTGCTGCGGGGCGGTTACCCCTGCCGCAGGGCAGGGGCTGAAATACCCTGCCTTGGTTGCACTTTTGGAAGTGGCAAGTCCCTGAYGTCATATCTTCACCCCAGCTTTTGGTGGATGAGCAAAAGGAACACTTTGGATTTTATAAAGTATTTCAGGTAGTTGTTTGGATCTTTTTCTTCCCCCCTCCCCTCCCCCCCCCCTTTTGACCTTGCCAGGGATTCTGCTAGCTCCCCAGTGCTGTGAACCCAGATGTGCTTACCTTTAAGAGGTGGGAGTAGCCTCGCTGAAGTCCCTGACTTCCAGGGAAGCAGGATGAGAGGGCTGAAGCAGAAAGTGAAACACTAAAACCAAGAATGCAACAAAGCAGCCTTCTTTCATTTTCCCAACTGAGCATAATGCAAAAAGTAAACAGTTGGCACAAATGACTAATRCAGGTTTGCCAGGGGGTTGATCAAAAACATGCCGAATTCAGCAGTATGTTTTGCACAAAGTTCAACAGGGGTTTGCATCAGACCCGTAGCAAGGTAGGCAAGAATATTTTTTGAAAGAAAAATGTCATTTAAAAAAATGTGGAAAATTCTCCTGTTCTACCTCCTACATGTTTCTATTGTCAAACAGTCACTGATCTTATTTTAGACTTGACCTTCGTGTTCTTTCCACAGCACACAGGCTGAATGACATGTTATTCAAGTTTTCAGACAATATTATGATATATCRGCTTTTATATTTAGCTGTAACTTTTATTCTCCTTATAAACAAACCCACCTAATGCAACTGCCACCTATCCAGGGAAAGTATTTCCATTCCCCTCGGTTTAATTTGGACAAATTTGGCATGAAAACATTCAATAGTTCCATAATAACCTTTGCAACAGGATGCCTGCTGTGCTGACATGCAGGTCTAGAGCGACTTGTACCATGTGCCAGGAAATTGCATTCTTAAGAAAAATCTAGACATAAATTCTGAACAATCAACACTTAAATTTTGAGAAGTCTGGCAGCAAGCTGTTATCTGCCTCATGGGTTTTCGCTTTAATAGCTTTTTACTTTCTGAGCTCTACCTCTCTGTCCTTTATGCAGGCTGTACGCCTCTGGCCCGAGTCAGCTGAGCTCTGTAACGTGGAGAGAGGGGGCAATTAGTTGTTTCTCTCTCGTTGTTGTGTGCCTGTGTGCACCGGCACTGCACTTTGACACAGCGGGGAGGTGATTTCTTACCAGAAGAAAGCAGAGCTTAGCTGGAAGTTACACAAACAGGCGTTTAGCTCTCGGTGGGCATGCATGCAACAGGAGCTTGCCGGGTTGCGGTGCAGTTCAGCCTTGCCTCCCAGCCTGGAGGGCTGGAGAGGGGATGGGAAGAGATGAAGTGCCACCAGACCCAACTGTCCTAGATCAGCCGGGGGTGTCCTTCACCCTGGGACAAGCCAGTTTGCTGTCATATGAGGGGAGCGAAGAGTAGACTGACTCTAGGGTGAGAAAAAGTTTTCCCCGCCTTGAGGTCTCTGAGCACTGCGATCTTGCTGCTCATCTCACTGGAAGCGGAGCAAGCAAACAGCATCGTGTGGATGCCTATCTTCCAGAACTGCTGCTGGCTTGGCTGGAAGGCTTCATGACTCTCAAATGTTCCCGAAACCTGCATTGCTCCTACTTAAGGGAGCAACAGCATGGCTGGAAGACCTTTACGYGACTCTCTGCCAAGATCCTCTAGATGTGCGTCGAATGTTACATCAGCAAAACAAGGGTGGTTGTAGACAGACACAACTGCGTCCGTGAGCYTTGCCACTAGGAGATTGCAAGAAAAACTGACAAAACACACGCGGCTTCTTGGGAAAGAAAAAACTCACTGGTTTTTGTGATGAGTTCAGTAAAGCAACCAGCCAATTTAATCGGCAAAACATTAAATGGGATTCTAGGAGGAGGCGGGGACGGGGAGGGCATGTTCCATGGATATGAACGCGAAGCAAAATGAAGGGCTGCGAAACCGTGTGAACTGAACCCCATCAGGGAAGGCTTACTAAAACTTGAGCCAGGAAAAATTATAGAGCTCTATAAATAGCTAAATTGAAAATTGAATGCATTTGTGTGTGTGTGGATGCACACATCTATCTATGAGGTCATGTGTGTAAACGAAATACAGTAGTACTTCATGTGTTGGGGTTTTTTTTAAGTAGTGGAAAATGTTTTAATGATTTTTTTTTTTTTTCCTAGAGACAGTACATTATGTTCTGTCCTTAGGGCCAAAAACACAAAGTGCCTATTTTCCTGAGGAATCCTACAGAAGGAGGAAGGGAAAGTATTATGCAGTGTAGCAAGGGTATAGTAGCCATTCCACAGTGATTACACATCCAAGCAAAGCTTGCACTAGAAAACTGAAAAATATATTAGAAGCGGAAAACAAGATGTGTGAAGTGTTTCCTATTCCCTCCTCACATTTAATGACAACCAAGCAAGCAGGGAGGCGGTTRTGGAGTTTATATTTAACCCCTTGTATTTGATAATAAGATTGTATTTCAGTGGCAGTGAGCAAGCACGTTATGTACACACCAGATTGAGGACTTCCTCTGCTTATTAATTTTGCTCCCTCAAAACTTTCAGTTATTTCCAGTATGTTAAAATAGTCCAAACACAAACCAGAAGTGAGTGGAAGCACTAAATAATGCAGTAGATGTTCAGGAATTAAGGTAGCTGAAATGAATCCCAGCCTGAATGGCTCCTTAATTAAAGTACAAAACTGGTTTTAGTTTTATACCAATAATTTGTGATTCAAAGTCTGACCCCCCCGTTACCTTTTAATACCTTTCATTCATCCTGCAATGGTCAAATAATGAATGAAAACAGTCTTCTGAAAAAAAAAGAAAGAAAAAAAGTCTCTTTTTCATACGGAATTCAAATGAATTAAAGAATCTGTACAGTTGTTCAATTTGATTTAAGAGCAAGGCACAGTCTGGAGTGTAATGCCCTCATACCACGAGGGAATCAAATTTGTATTCAAGTCTCCTTTGCCGGCTTGTTTAATCGTTTATGATAACATCAGTAGCTTGGTAAATGATGTAATGGGAGTTAAATCAGGATGACCAACATAAACATCTGTCAGTGCATGTGAACATTTGATGTATGACCCCAGGGCCCAGTGCAGCAGTCAGTATCTTGGCAAACAGTCCTTGGACGTCAGCGTCACTCGAGGTTGCAGGATCGCACGCTGGAGAGGCTACACGCCGTCTACTCTGTGCCRTTAGCCAGTAGTTGGGTACGTGATCTGGCTGGTTGGTATCGGGTGTATGGCTTGGCAGCGTGTCCCCTCCGGTCATTCACTACRGGCAGAACTCACCCCAGTGCTGAGGGTCAGGGCAAGGCATCGGCATCGCGGTGCTTCTCCCAGTGAGCCTCAGCTGGCATTAGGTGGTGAGCAGGCTTGCGCTGGTCCTCCGAAGAGCAGGAGAGTTTTACAGAGATAACTGATATCCTTCTGGGTAGCCATGTAGAATGAGATTCACAGTCCGATTTGTACCAAAAAAAATCAGCCTCAGTGTTTGTGACCTTAATATCAGAGGAATCATTTCCTAGGCGTGGATTATACTGGTGTTATTTTCATTCAAAATCATCTTGTCATCATGTTCTTGCATGGATTTGTAATTTTCTGAAAGCAAGCTGGCTAGTATGKTCATGTTCCTCATTAATATTTTTTTTTTTTAAATGAGATTCATATGGGAAGCTAATAGTATCTAATAGGGACAAATGTGCAAGTTATTGAACGTGTATGCCCTCCGCAGAAATGGACAGAAAGGATCTGAAAAAAATGTGTTGCAGAGGAAGCACAGAGCTAAGGCAACTCTGCCTGCTATGTTTTGGATTAAATTGTTCTTTGAAGGCAAAGTCTTTGGTGCAAAGGTACCACAGGTGAGAAACGCCTCAGTGAGCGGTATGGGGGGCAGGTGGCTCTGGCTCCCTTGTCATCCACAGAAGCCTCAGCCTCTGCAGTTGGCTGGACACGAAAACTGTGATTGGTCCCATGTGCCCACCTACCCCGAGAGAAGCTTTGCTTTAATGCCTGGAGTTACAGGAAAACTGTTCCCATTCATGCTACATCCTTGCTGTTATAAATGGGGTTGTTTTCACAAAAAGAAAAGGGCATATTTAGCTATTTTACTCCTTTTTAATCACTTCAAGGTACTGCACGCTTATAATTTACTTCAAAAGAAGTCTTTTGTCGGTCTTGAATAAGTACAYGAAGTTGCAAAACATAGACATCTTATTGCCGTGATTTTTCAAAAGAGAGCTGGCAGCATCCCTCGGTTTTTATTATGACTATGATCTAGAGTCTGTTTGCAACAAGAAGGAATAAGTTATATATTCCAGAGTTATTAGGATTTTTTGGACATGAAATGCAAGCCATTCAAGAATGCAACTTAAGCTCCATTACTTCAAAATAAATTTACAGAAATAAATATAAATGCAAGCTAAAATATTTTATCTCTTTAAGGAGGCACTACCAACTTTAAAAAAAATCATAATTAGCTGGCTGTGTTAAAATTAAAAGTGCCAGAACAGCACACGGTTATTCTAAATGAGAAGGAAGGCTGAAGAAATAAACCACCCCTCCTCGCCCGCAGATGTGCGCACGTGCACCACACATGCCCAATTTGGTTTTTACAAAGTATGCTGTCAAGTGAATACTGTCATGTTCCCTGTTTAATCAGTTTCCTCTTTTATTTGTGTGCTGTTGTATATAAAAGGAAATCTGCTTGTAAAGTCAGACTTTTTAATAATTCATTCAAAAATGATTAGAGTTCAAGGGGAGAGTTGTTCCTTTAAATGACTGAGCCAAACAGGAAAAAAACACGGGTATCAGAGGGTGAAATTCACTTCTGCCTACATTATGTATTGTATATTTAAAGTCCGTGTTCAGACCTAAAAATTAGGCTTAAAGTGGAATGTCAGTAGTTATCATCTCTATTTGGGTCCTCCTTTACCCTCCATTTGGGTAAATTTTGTTTGTTCTGAATCTTCAAAGTTGCTTTCTTATGCAATAAGATAAGATAGATGTTTTTTTGGGGGGGGGTGGGCTTTACATCTACCATGTCTTCTTGAAACAGGCTGAAAAATCCCAGCTGGAATTTTTTTTCTTGCCAGTGGTGATTTTCATCTTCTCTTCAGGCTATGCTCTACTAAGTAGCCTGGCAGCATCCCTGAGAAATGGTCATTATTTCCAGCTGGGCTGGCAGGGGGAGGACCAGGTGCGGCAGGGCGTTTGCTCCCGGGGAGCGGAGATGCTGATCAGCTCCCGTGCAGTCGCCATTTAAACAAATGAAACGGTGCTGACCGATTTGGCGGCGTGACATTTGGAGGCTGGCGGAGGGACGGTGCGAGCGAGTCGGTGGGTGGGCAGGGTGCGGGACCGGCTGGACTTCAGCCCTTTGGGTGATTGCGCCTGTGCCCTGGGAAAGTGCTTGCAGTGGGTTTTTTATTTCGTGTTTTCCCTCCTTTCTCTTGTGCAACAAAACAACTACCAAGGGCCTGGATTCAACAATGTGTTTAGACTCGAAACTTCCCTTTGAAATCCCTGTCAACACTTTCCCAACATTCAGCTAAAGCAGTGAAACAACAGGGCATGAGGACGCTGAAGCAGAGATGAGAGCCTGTGCATTGTACTGACTCTGGTCTCCCGAACTGTCCACGTGGCCCCAGAAAGCCTCTTTCTATTAATGAGAACATTTCCTTCAACTGCTTTGCTTTCCAGAAGCAGCCTAACCAGCTGCGACCCGTGTTTCCAGTATTTGCTGGGGGCTGGTTTTGCGAGTGCTGCTCAGAGCTTGCGTGGTGAGACACAAACACCTTTCCACTTCGGGGAGGCTCAGCTGGGGCGGTCTGCACTTCCCCCATGCAAAGCTAGTATGTTTGCRTGTGGTTAGCGTGCGTACCATCCTCGGGGATGCCGCCGTGCCTTGCGCTTTGTCTCTTGTCCTCCTGAAGCTGCTCTTGAATGAGTGGAGTGTCGTCGTCCAAGTCACTTGAGTGTGATGATGCCACTTAGATGCGACTGAAGCCCAAAAGGTGATAGAGGYGTGAAGAGGAAGATAAATAGTGCTTGTCAGATAGCACTCTGTGGTCAGCAGATCCAAGGGTATTTATAGGTCAGTATTGCAGGTATCGTCAGGAACGCCTTGGTCATGGGAATACATCATCTCATTGCATGAGCTGAAACAGCCTCARTCCAGGCCCCTGATATCATATGAGCTGGTTGAAGTCTAGACTCTAGGCGTCTCGGCGTGGGAAGGAGTTTGGTAAGTCCCAGAAGTGTCATTGGGGAGTATCCGCCATRTGGGAAAGTCTGTTGTTAGTGACAGAGGGACCCTGGACCCAGTGTGGTCCGTGGTTTTCTTGGAGGAATGGGCAAGTGACAGCTGGTCCTGGCCTGCAGGCAAATAAATAGTTTGATGCTAGGTATGGTACCAGTAGATGGTGCTGAAGAATGGATAGCACAGTTCCCGGGTTTTGCGAGGACCCATTAAGACTTCTTGTTTGGGGGCATTTTACTAGCTCCTTGCATGCCGGTCTTTGTGCGGAGGTCRTATCATCAGCTGGGTGCAACCTGGGCCCTGAGGTCTGAGCCAAACAGGTTATTGAGTATATGACAACTTCAGTTTCTCCTGCTAAATTGAAGACGTTTCATGTTTCAAAATTGTGCGTGTTGCTAGTATAACATTCCTTCTACCAAGCATGCTCTGAAACTGCTTACTCACTGGCAGTAAACAGCATTATTTTAGCGGCTTATCATAACACCCAACAGCTGCTCATTTTCAGCGAAAGGCCAATGTTTATTGGCCTCCTGCTATTGCCTCTGTGCTCTTCTGTCATGTACTGCTTTTGTCTCAGAAGGTCTGCAGTCCTTGCGGGCGTGCTCCCAGTCCCAGCAGACTCTCACTTGACCTTGGTACACTTTGAGTCAGATCCGAAGCYGTCTTTTTTCACCTCGGGTTGCGTCCTGCTTGCTAGAGGTCAGAAGTGCTGGAGTTCATAAGCGAGTAGGTCATTGCTATAGTGTTTTCCATTTGAGGTAGGAAACTGTCTGTACRAGAAAAAAGAAGTAGAATTTGAGATTGTTTCATGAAAAATAGATTCTATATTTTACAAGTTCAATTATGAGTGATTTTCCATTTTTAGCTCTATATGCTTTTAATGTTGAGTCTAAATTAGGCCACAGGAAAAGGATGGTCTATCTTCAAAGAAACAATTAGGCTGATTGCGTTCTTCAGATTCGTGGAAAACAGCTGTGGGTGTAGCAGTAGCTCTTAAGCTTTCTTCCATGCTAGCATAGAAGATGCGGGTGCAAGCTGGATACTTCTGCTGTGTGGGAGTTTGGAGAAGAGGCTTGGTAAAACCTGGCAAAATTACCAACAGAGCTGCAGAGCTGCAATGGTAGGACCTTTTAGAGGTGCRTGAGTCAGGGGAAGTGGACAGGAGGAAAAGCATCCCACATCCTCCTCATGCAACTATTAAGCCTCACTGGATTTTTCAGGGACAGAGACCACGTTGCACAGATGCATGAATACGTTCTTTTTCACTGCTGCCTGCCCATTAAGAAAAGTTTCTTTCAGTACATAATTACTGTTCTTTTGATTGAAATGCAACCCTACCCTTATTAATGCAACCTATGGGAGGCATGTCTTGTGCATTTATTACACGTTCACAAACCTTTGTGGGATGTTTTGAAGGCAAGTGGGTATGTGGCTAACTCTGCTGAATTAAGAAGGATCTTCGGAGAGGCAAGAGTAGGAAAAGAAAGTATTGTCTTAAAACGTGTGAATTGTACTTAGCTGTTCAGTATGTCTTCTTGCTATTCCTTGTGCAATGTACTTTTAAAATTAAATTTAGAAAACACAACACTGATTTTCATGTACTTGTTTGCATGTTAACTTTCGTACACAAAGACTGAACTTATAATTGCAAAATAAATTGCTTATTTTCCATGTGAAAATAGCATTTTKTGTGTGAAAAGGCATGCTCATGAGGGATCACATGTACACAGAGTGAAAGGCCATGAAAATCGCCAGTGATTTGGTTGTATCCAAGCTGGAAGGTGGTACCATGGGGAGAGCTCCACAGAAACCCTTTGGGAAACCCATGGTGGTTCTGCCAGCAGAGACTCTGCTGTTTGACGTTTTTTTAGTGACTGTTGTCCTTATTTCCTAACAGCTTCTCATACAGCTCATCCAGGACAGTTAGTTAACCTCCACTCTTTGTATTTAGTACCCAGTGACCTGCATGTAGGTGACTAACATATCTCACTAGTCCATAGCCTGACATTTTTGAGGACATGGATTTCCCAGGATTTCTCTACTCACGTGTTATTCAGAAACAGGTATGGACGAGCAGCTGTTCCTGAGCGAGTCTGCAAAGCTGTAGTCTTTTTTGGGAAAGAGGCCGTGTTGCTCCTGAGCAGTCTTTAGTGTATTGCAGCGTTGGGTTTGGCTAAAGAGGAGCAAAGCGCTCTTATTGCAGAGCAAGAGTGGCAACTCACGGAAGAATTCAGAAATAGCTGATCTTCAGTAATCCCACATAAAGCCGAGCTCTATTCTTTCAGTGGGCTCTGTGGATGTGCTGCAGGGCTTGGTTGGGGCTTCTGAAGACCTGTCTTCACAGTTTATGTTACTTGGTGGTTGTCTGAATGGTGACTTCAGAAACATTTAGCTTGGCAGGCAAACTGAACCAGCTTTGTTTAAATAATCAAGCAGGTACAGGAGGCTATTTGATGTTTGGAATTGTCAACAAATGATGTTGAATATACATTTTCAGCAAAATCTTTGTAAGTTTCCTACTGCTTCAAAGTACAAATTCAGAGATCAGGGTTTGTTTGAGAATATTTAATGTACAGGGGTACAAGTGCTCGTATGTGAGGTGCTGCAGTTTGGTTTGGGCAGGCAGCTATTCGCTGGCTTGGCAATGGTAACAAAAGCAATAGCTGGGCCTTGCAAAAACATGTGTTTCTCTTCTTCTGAGAAGCGCCAGCCCTTTCAGCAAATACAAAAAAATTAGCAAAGATCTTAATTGATTTGGTGTTACGGATTTCATCAGCACCTGGAAGAGGAATGCAGTTCATAATTTAAAACTTCTCCAGTCTCCCTTCCAGCACAGGCCAGTTGGTATTTCTGAAAGAGACTCTCTCCATGCRTGTGTCGGGACAGGTCCTGTAGCCCAGCTTCTGTTTTAAAGCTGAAAAACACAAGAAGTCATTTTGAGTGGTATTCATTCTACTTAATTTTCATTATACCTTCCTTCTGGCCAGGCTGTGATGCCTTTGCAGGCGCCGAGGACTGCTGGGGCTATTGGAGAGCAGCTGCTGAGCCTCCCCAAAGCTGCTTGCTCTGTGCCCGGGCCGCAGCAATGGTCGGACCCTGCAGGGTGCATTTGTGCCCAAAAAGCCGAGAGTATTTATGCCGATATTTCAGTACAGTGCTTTGCATTGCTCTTTGTCTCTTTGGGTTTGCAAGTTACTTAGACTGAGGAAGCCTTCTTGTTTATTGTTCCCTCTCTCACTTTCACATGACTTTTTATTGAAGGCCCGAGCACTTCTTAGGCAGAGTGTTAGATTCAACATGCTTTTTAAATTAAATGTACTGGGGTGACCTAATCAGATGCTAGCTGGTTGACCACAGGAATGGGAACCACGATACTCTGTAATCTAGTTTAACGTTAATTCACTCTTTGACCTTAGGCAAACAGCTTAGTTACTGCAAAACGGGGATGATAATTCCTTTGAAATGTTGACAGAAAATTGAATAAATAAGCAAGTTTTACTCTCTGTGGGTCAGGCAGTCTTATTTTCAGAGGGACTTCAGAGCTTCCATTCTTTCAAATGACCTYGGAGTCAAGGGATGTAGCACAGGCTTCTGGATCACCGGGCACTTACCGTGTTTTCCAATACTGACCCCCATGCCTCAGCTTTCTGTCACGTGTGAGGTTTTTTTTTTCAGGGTGGAGTGAGGGATTCATGCCTTGCCTCCAACGGCCCTGCCATTCGCCATCTTACACCTTGTGGCGTGTAGATGCTAGACGGATGGACATGTTTCTTCCCCTTCAGGCAGAAATATGACACTCAATTCCGTGATGTTTTTAGTTTTGAAATAGTGTGCCTTTATACTAAATAATGACATTAATGAACTCGGCTCCATATGGTTAAGTGCAGCAGTGGCTTCATTTGCTACCAGTGAGTTTGCCTCTCTGGCTTTGCCTGAAATTTCCCGTGAAGCCCAAAGCGATCCACTTGCTGTTTAACATCCCGGTGACAAAACACCTCGTGACAGCAGAGCAACCTTTCCAGTTTTTMATTTCTCAATTGTGTTTTTTAAACTTTGAAGTGCCATTTATTTTGACACCTGGTATTTTTCAGGCCACGCTTTTATTTGGTGGGAATAGCATTAACCTGTATTAAAGGCAGAAAAGCCTGAGGAAATGGTTAGAAGTTATTCCCAGAATGTAAATAATTTCCTAAATTTTGAGCTCTACAAGTCTGATGTGTTTTAAATGGCCTTCCAGAGTGCAAAATGAAACTCAGCGTGGCATTTAACCAACAGTTTACAGAGGTGCTAGTTATTCCACTTGGCTATATTTAGGAGTCCAGGAAACAACAATGACAAAAAAAATAGCGAAACATTCTTGCAAAAAAAATTAAAGGAACAGTTTCAACTATAAAACTGATGTCTACAGCAAAAAACCACAGCTGCTAAATGTTACCAAATCATAATAATTGTGACAGAGTTACATCCCGATCTTTCTTTAAGACATCTTCGCCCATGTGAAGGCCTCTTGATTTAAAYAGGGCTCTGCAGCAGCCGGGGGGTTTATGTTAGAGGATCCTGGTAAAACTGGACTGCTCATGTAAATCAAGGCTTATTTTTGCATTCCAAAGGGTGAAAAAGTCATATGAGGGGGGTGAGGCGCAAGATGTGTGAAGTAACCTTTATACAGAGACTCCGCGCTGGTGAAGTCTCGGCTGGGTGCTGTGCCCCGCTTCGAACCAAAAAGCAGTCGACCAGTCTGAGAGGGAGTCCAGGGGACACCCCTGTGGCCTGTGTAGCATCACCCACAAGGAAAATCAGAGCAAATGCTGCTTGTTTGGTCTGTGAAAGAGCGCAGAAGGCTAAGGGATGGCAGGATAAGTCTTCAAAGGAGYGAGAAGCAGCCACAGAGCCCAAAGGGGGTAGGACAGCCTGGAGAAGAGGAGGCTGAGGGGAGACCTTATTGCTCTCTACAACTACCTGAAAGGAGGCTGTAGTGAGGTGGGTGTTGGTCTCTTTTCCCAAGTAACAAGCGATAGGACGAGAGGAAATGGCCTCAAGTTGCGCCAGGGGAGGTTTAGATTGGGTATTAGGAAAAATGTGTTCACCAAAGGGGTAGTCAAGCACTGGAACAGACTGCCCCGGGGAGTGGTTGAATCACCATCCCTGGAGGTATTTAARAGATGTATAGATGTGGCGCTTAGGGACATGGTTTAGTGGTGGACTTGGCAGTGTTAGGTTTACAGTTGGACTTGATCTTCTTAAAGGTCTTTTCCAACCCAAACGACTGATTCCATGATTCTATGATTCTATGACAAGAGCACAAGTGTCAAAAAATACATAGGCATAGTTGAGGGACTACCTCTAGCTTAATGCAACCTTACTTAGTAAAGACGAGACAGTACAATTAACATAGGTAAGTGGTCATAATTAGTCCCTCTCCAGCAAATAAAGTAGGTAAAGTAACTTAAGCTGATATTTTGCACTCTGCCTTATGAAGTGATGTAACTTTTACCAACCTTTAAAATACTGATCGTGAATGAGTCAGTGTTTCTCAAGGGCTTTGGTCAGCTGTTCCCGTTTACTGGTCTGGAATCTCACTTTTATCATCCAGTCTCTCTGAGCTTCCCCTCATGTGTTTAAAACCGAAGTTGCCGTCATTATCCTGAGATACTGTCATAGTATATACGGGAAGGCAGAGTTACCTGCTTTTGCAGGTCTGTGGTTGTATTGTTTTCCTGCTACAGTACGGTTCATTAGAGCTGTGATTTCTTGTCGYGGCACTTTTATAACCCTAGCATAAATGCAGTTTTATCATCAAAAGGGTGTTTTTTGCTGCAAGAAAGTGCTAGAGAGCGTATTGATGCAAGCTTCCTTCCTTAATCCCCACCCTCCCCCAGGATAAATGGCATTTGCACCGCCGGAGCTCGCCTGTGCGATTAAGCTGCCRCAGTTAGGCTGGTCAGCTATTCCTAGTGCCGACCTGGCCTCAGCCCGGGCTGCTGTAAACACAAGATGCATTGCAGATTAGAGGGCACCCGCCTGAATGGGAGCATCAGCGGGCCCGGGCCGGGCACAGACGCCGCATTGTTAGGAAGGGGAGGGAGCTCGTCTCGCAGGGCTAGTCTCAACATCCTCCGGCCGTGCCAAAGGGAGAGCCTGGGAACGACTGTGTTAAAGGGTGGGTTGACATTTAGCTCTTGTGTTTCTCCTCTAAGAGTTTTACCGCTATCCAACGGTGGTTACTCSATGGGCAAAACACCCCCTTTGCCCTCCTCTCAGGCAGGTAGAAAGCCATTTCGTAACCAAGCACCCTCTTTTGCCCGTCYTGCCTCCCGCCCCCAGTGCCTTGCCATGAGCAGGTCGTCGGCAGTGGTCAGAGGCATCCCTAATGAGGTCCCTAGCTGCTCACTGGGCTGATTTGGTTGTAGTTTTTAATAATGCGAGGTTATTTTGTTAGCGGCTTTACTTTCCAAGTCTTTTCCCCCTTCCAGCACCCCTAGGTACAGCTCTACTGGATCAGTTACCATCTGCTCCAGTGTTTGCATTTAGCCTGCAGGGCCTGTGATCTCAGAAATATTTCCTGTAAATGGGATCTCTCATGCCAGGCCTGTCACACAATAGATATATAATTGGATAAAACCTAAACTGAAAACAACAAACAAAACGAAGAAAACTACGTGTTGTGCCATACACAGCGCGTGAGGCTGTCCAAAATGGGATACGCTCCTTGTTTCTGCCTGAAGCTGCTCTCGTATATCTTTTTTATTCCCCTTTGCTGTTTAACAAAATCAAATTAATGTAATAACTAAATTCCACGGTGCATTTTTTCCCCGCTTTTAATATCCGACTCGAGCAGCTTGCGGTGCGCAAGCAGAGCAGCGTTAGCACCACGACAAATGCATTTGCTGCRTTTTAAGTCTTGATCCTGGTCTTGGATACCAGGTGGAGCCCGCGTGTAGGTCACAAATCTTTCTCCTTCACCACGGGTTGGCCGCGCGCAGCATTTCTTGTTCGACGGCAGGCAGGACGATGCACGGCCCCGGAGCCAGACTGGGACCCAGGGGAAACAGCAGGCAAACCACAGGCAGCCAATCCCCTGGTCAACAAGAGCAAGGGTGAACATGGCAAATGACGCATTCCTGGTCCTTGCAAAGGAAAAAGAAATGCAACATGTCTTTAAATTCTTTAAACACAGTTTGAAGGCCTCCTGAACGGGGTACGGGTTWGCATCAGACGCATGCTGCCCACTGGGACAACTTGCCTTTGGGACCTGCCAGCCTTTCTGCAAGAAGGTGGAGGTGATGGAAAACATCTGATGTGATGAATCCACACCTAAATGTAAAAAAGCCCCAACCGATTAAATAAATCAGAAATCAATCACTGTGATTTTCCCCTTGCTCATACTGGGAATTGTCTTCATCATCGCTGCAAGAACAAACTGTGTGAGTCGTGTCCGTGCCGTTATTCTAGTAGTAATAAGCTTACAAATATATTTTCTGTTTTGTGGAGGGACTGCAAATGCCGTGCGCTAGTCATAGCTTGCAAAAGCTGCTCAGAAGTGCACTGCAGAACATCAAAAAAGGAATTGAATTCAGCTTCAGTCAAGACCAGTAATTGGTTTTTATACTTTAAAAAAAAAAAAAATCCCCAACCAAAAGCTGTTCATCTGTCTCTGGAAGATAAAAAAAAGCCCAGAGTTTGGATTTGRGTGCCCTCCCTTAAGGTAATAACAGTAATCCTAATAAAGGGGCTGATTTGTAAATTTTTCCCAACAGACTGTGCTACGACGTTATACTAACTTAGGCTTATTTATGATAAATGTAGTCTAAAGCACCAGAAATACAAACCTTGAATCCTTTTTAATTCCAACAAAAAAGGATTATATTTTATCAATATAGCTTATCTMCTAGCACTCTGCCTTTTTTCTTGCATCCTTTTTTATGAACCTGCAAAACATGTTTCCTCTCTTCTTTTTTGTTTTTTTTTTTTTTTTTTTTTTTACCGTAGCCAGCAATTTCTAAATCAAGAATAAAATCCTAGTGCCATTTTTGGCAATAGACTATTTTATTGATTTCCACAATGCCAGCATTTCATCATTAACGGTTAAATATAGGCCTGTAAATTTACCCTTCCTAAAAGAAAGTGGCCTGATGTTTCGTAGCAGCTTCCATTTGCCTTTGACTTGAACTGTAGGTTTAGTGGTTCAGAAAAAAAATTGGGTTTGATGAGCCTTAAAGAAACAAATAAAGCAAGCCAGAAGCAATCAAAAATACATGCGAGTTCATAAAAAGTGAGCCTTGGTTTCTTTGTCTAGAAGATTAACACTTCCTCAGGAGGGCTGTAATAGGATTGAGCCTTCCCCATGGTACTTCAAAGACATGTGCTCCTAAAGACTTTTGCTGAGTAACTTATGGTATCGTTGGAAGCTTTGCCTTTGCTTTCCTTCCCAGTTTCTTTCAAAACTTCAAGGAAGATGTGAACTGAGGATCGTGTTGCTCCTCCTCCTTATTTTTTATCCCCCAAGCATTTTCTCTCTTTTGTATGCAAATTTCTATCCGTAAAGAAAAAAGATGTAAGTTGCGTAATAGTTGGAGATTTTTAAACATAAATATCGATCTCTTCCGTGTTACTACTTCAGTACTTTCACGTGTTGTATTTGTGCATTTAATGCTGTATAATAAAATGCATAAAATATTTTTTGAATTCAGAGAGACCCACAGCGCCTATTTTTGTTACATCCGCAGCGCTGTCGTTCTTCCTCCAGGAGGACACACTGTAAGCTTTGATTTCCCAGGCACTTTGTACGGGGTAATGAATTTAGCTCTCGGTGTTCATGTGGGGTTTTAATGCACCRTCTCCTTGTCTTCCGTGCTTCGGCTCTTTTCCCCACTGAGGAGGACAGCCCCAATTCAGATGGTTAGGCTGCTTTCCTTGGTGGTGGAAACCTTGAAAGCCTTCAGACTGAGAAAGCCACTCCCTTGGTAAGTGTTAACTGCTGGCCTGGAGACAGCTACTGCTACCTGTTTAGAGAAAAGAAATTACGTGGGTTACGTGTTTACATGGGAGAAACTGGTCCAGTGCATGGGTTAGGCATGCTCTACTGGTTTGGCTCCATAGGTAATAGGTCCCACCTGCTTGGGTTGGGCAGCTTTGAAAAGCTCCAGCAAGTTCCCCTGGCTCCAGGGCTACGCGGTGCCGAGCTGGGCTCTCTGGTTCTCTCTCTTACGGAGACCCATGGAGCCTGTGTCCTGCTTAAATGTCTGCAATTGCCTTTTCTGGATCTGGCCATGGGTTGATGTGCCCAGAGTCAGGCAGGGAGCAGAGAATCAGACCCAGATACTTGCAATCTTTGGCCAGTTGGCTGAATCACAGGATGAAACTCCCTCTATATGCCCCTAGGAGACATCAAGGAAAGAACCAGAAAGTCCCCAAGCATCTTGTTCATTTAGTTCTTGTTCTTTCTACGGCAAGTTTTGCTCTCATACCTCTTGAAATGAATGGGATTAGACGGGGCACACCAGTTACGATTTAATTTTTCACTTCAAATGTGCTGTCAACCTCTGTAATTCTATTGCCAGGATTTCTCATAAAGAATCTTGGTATGTTAGTTAATACATTTAAATCTACTTAAAAAGCCTCTCTCTCGAGAGCAAATGGAGCCCTGCTTAACATTCCTTATTAGCTTGCTTAGGGGAAGAAAAAAACGGTTGTCCTTGCCATATTGGCTTACAAAGGGAGTTGCATTCTTACTCCGTGTACTTTGCTAATTTGTAATCTTTCGCTCTAACTAGCTTGTTTCCATCTTCTAGCGATTTGGTCGTTTTAGTATCTGCCTTGACTAATAATGCGGTGTAGCAGTGCAATTTCGATGACCACAACTAAGCAAGCAAAAGTTGCAGACTGATTCTGGTAGTCGGACGTACTGAAACAGAAATTTCCCGCCCGCCACGCATCGTTCACCTAAGCCCCAGCGAAGCAGCCCCCTCTGCCCAGCCTCTGGGCCTGCTTGTCACCTAAGTGATTACCAGGAAATGTTGAACAAGCTATGGAAAGTACCCTTCRCTGGCACTTCTGCCACTACTAAGTGGTGCACAAGGGCTCCCACCACGGGATGAATAATCCCAGAGTTTCCCAGCATGGCTGCGGGGTGGCGGGACTTGGCGCTGGGAGGGCGTTGAGGGCTTTTAGGAGCAGCTGTGTGGGATGGGACCCTCTCCTGGTCCTCACCCGAGGGGAARGGGGTGGTGGGTACCTGGGGTGGCCCCGCTCCGGTCGGTGCCCAGGGCTGTGGTTGGTGACGTTGTCCAGGTGTGATCTGGYGTGCAGCTATGGCTCGTGCGATGGAGGGGGAACGGGTGGTGTGTCATTGACTTCTTTCGTATCGGGATTGGGTTCCTGGCTTATTGCAATCCTGTAAATTGTGCCTTTGCTTGCTATAAATTAACCACCGTATTAAGTGCAAAGTCCAGAAATAAAAGGGCATAAATACTTGCATTTGAAAGCTGTATCATCGTCTGTAGATGTTTAAGTGGGGATTTTATCCTTTAGATTAGAAATACCACTTATCTCATCCTTCTGGTTATTTTCACTACCCTTCTAACTTGGAGATAAATATCCCTTAATGGTTTTTTTATGTGTTTTATTTCTTTTTCCATGATGATCAGATCAGTTCTGACTGAAAACGAAGCCAATTATCAAGAACAATAAATAAAAAAGAAGTGCGCGTTGCTCCTTCTGCACTGGAAGAAAGAACAGTAAGTTGAGACAAAACAAATTTGGTTGCCAAGTCCAAGTACCAAAGGCAGCAAGGAGAACTCGGGCCCCATCCTAATTAAAGAGATCTAAACACAATGAAAACATATTGTACTGATGTCATATGTTAAAATATTTATAATTGCACAAAAAGGAATTGCAGCCTATTGAAAACATTTACAGAGCTCGCCATTTCTGCGAGCTAAAGAGAAGAGTGACTAAAAAGGACTGGTTTTGCTCAACCATGAAAGTTTTGCTCTTCAGGTTTCTCCTGTGAGGTCCAACATTACCTTGCTACTTCATCTTATCACTCGCTAAGATAAATGAAGAGCACTGCTGACGTCCTATCTGAAGACAGGAGATGGTATCTGTCAGGAATTGCTCTTTCCCCCAGGCATTGCGTTGCGATCGGCTCTGCTGGAATAATTTCAGCTGCCGGGAGGCCGTTTGCAACACGAGGGCCCTTCATATCGATCCGGCGTGCCGGGGGCTCCCAAAAGGAGAGGGGGTGGCGAAGTAGAGCAAGGCAGGCACTTTCCTAAGAAACGTTAGCCAGGCTTGAGATTCAGTTTGGCAAAGAGAGATACTTTTGCCTGCGTGCTGCAGGTAAATAGCGGGGGGAAACCGATGTGCTAGAAATCATGGTCCCTTTCAGCAAAACGAGAGAGGCGACAGGAAGATCCACAGCCGTACATATAGAAATCTCGAAATGCTGGCAAGTCAGGCTGAACCAATTTTCCAAAGCTGTGCGTAACAGGGAAGGTGGGCAGAAGGCATGGGTGGCTTGCGGTGCTCCAGAGTCCGCTGTCTAAGTGTGAATCCACCTATGTACGTTATGTGAACAAGATCCCCGGTATATGTTCCCACAGAAGCTCATTGCAGATGTGCTCACTTAAATACTTTCTGTAGTATAAAAATAAGTTTTTGGCTGCACATCATGTACTCGTTGGAGTRGGAACTTTTCAAGTGTGGCTTAATTTAATATCTTCCTTGTTTGTGTTTATGTTTCTTGGTATTGATTTTCATGTTTTTCTTCCTCAAATGCTGGTGAGATCCTTTTGTGAGTAAGTAAAACTAATACAAGCACCTTTCTAAGTTTCTCTACTATTAAAGAGCTCTATGGCAATATGCGGACATACTGAGGTTTCTTATTAACATATTGAAGAGCATTTGTTAGTTACTTTTTAATTAGGAATTTATGTCGCACCAGAAAGGTGATTGGAACTTGAAATATCTAAAGCATCGTTTTAGAGAAATAGGAGTATCTCTGTTTAGCTAGTTAATGTCTACCTATGATATTTAATACAAGATGACAAACCAACTCATAAATCATACAACAGAGGAAAAATGGGGTTACCTCTCTGAAATTATTAATAAGCCAAGAAATGCTATTGCATTTCTGTACAGCTTTGCTATAATTGGAAAAAATGACACTTTTTGTTAGAAAGAGATTGATAGCTCTGCAGGGGTTCAGGAAAGAACAAAAGCAGGTTAGTGGGGGAGTGCTAAAAAGACATGTATGAGGAGAGATGCCTGTGGTTTTTCTAAGTGGCTGTGGGTCACAGTGGGGAGATGCAAACAATCCTGCGCTCGCCCCGCTTACCCACCAAGGGCAGCTTGAAGGTTAAGCCAGTTCCAGTCCAAAATCTACATATGTGGGTGAGCATGAGGCTGTCCCCAGGGTAATGCACTTGCTGGGAAGCTGGAGACAGTGGCTGGAGTAAGGTGCCACACTAAGGTGGCTGCATGGCTTTCCGGCGGCGTGGGGGCGGTTCAGCTCACGGGTGGCCGGAGCAACTGACYCTTGGTAGGCAGGACTGGTGTAATGAGGACTGATGGCAAGAGCTCGGTGGGGGCAGAACGCCACTGAAAAAGCAAAAATTTAGCTTAAGTGCCAAGGAAATCTTTCTCCTGAAGGTTAAGAGCTTTTAGGGTTTGCATTTGTCTCCTGAGGGAAGTGAAAGGTGGCAAACCGTTTGCAGAACATGAGCTGGGATGGCTCTCCTAAAGCCAGACGAAAGTGATACCCACGTGAAAAACCTTCGGAGGCAGGGGAGGGATAGATGACCACATTAGCCTCCAAAGCCTACCCTCTCCACCCCTCAAGTTGATGGTTCCCGACCTATGTCACGGACATGGCAATGTTACCCGAGTCCGCACCAAGTAGCGTATGACCCTCTCATGGTCAGAAGCAGCCACCAGATTTGGGGATACCTGCTAGCTTTTGTCTTTTTCTGTTGATACCRCTAGCAGCAACGCTGTGCGGCCAGAGCCCTGCAATGGCTTGTTTCTCAGTGCTTCCCGACCCAGGTTTTCTAGCCGTGCTCCTAACAGGCTGGTGCTGGTGTTTGCTTTCCAAGAGGCCAGCCCACCGCCCCTGCACGGCTCTTTGCTAGAGCAAGGCGGCTGCTTGCCTTACCCATTGAAGCAGACGTTAGCTTGCCTTTCTGCTGCAAAGCTCTGTTCTCTATTTACTCCTACAACAACTCAATTAGTTTGATGGAAATGAGATGTCAAAATGCCCCAGGCTTCAGTGACTTACCCAGTGTCACTCAGAAAGCTTTGGCAGAGCACTGCCTCCTGAAATCTGCATGCCCGCTAGCCGTGGGCCATTTCTCCTCCTTACCTTCAGAGACAGCTAGGGCGAGTGAAAGTCTGAGGCGTTCAAAGGACAGTTAAAAAAAATGGCTTGTTTATTTAACTTTCTAACAATTTAATCAACATCCTATTATTCTTAGGAAGTTTAGATACGGCTCTACTTTTTTTTTTTTTGTTTTGCTTTTCCTTAATTCAGCTTGACATGCATTCCTGGAGTCAGTCCTTTTACACAAAGTTTCAGCCTTGGCAAGATAAATCTAGACTAACGGAGATGAAACATATTTATATTATTTGTTTAATAGAATATGGAGGTATTCCTACAATTCAGTGTTTAGCAGTTGAAGCTTACTATGAATGTACTTTGACTATGAGGAAAAAAMCCCCTCACTTATCTTCAGATACCGCATATGAGACCTGCCTAGCTGACAGATTACAGAGCAGGTTTTAAAGTGGACATGAAAAGAATGCCAAATTTGGCTTTCCTGGCAATAATTGCTGTAGAAAGAAGCTGTATTAGAGCAGCTGGAATAAAAAGTCAAGCACTAAAAGAAAAATGCTAATTACAGTTTCTCTAATCATGCAAAATGAATGTTTTATGACATTTTAATATGATGCTTTTAGCCTTTCCCACTTCGTCAGTGCCAGCATCCTCTGAGCAGCTCAGGGATGCTATAATTATGTGCTCTAAGCGATCAGCTGCATTGTGCCTTACCTGACTGATTCAAGCTGAGCTGGAGACACGATATTCTGACTCAGTACTGTGCAAACCACCGCTCATTGGGAGGCAGAGATGAGGACGCCAAAACAGAAACCCCTAGCACTTACTGCAAGCTTTTGGAAGCAGATTTCTTATGGAAACCAAGATCTAAAGAAGAGCTTTGCATCTGAGGTGTCTCAGTGTGGTAAGGTATCTGAATGGAGGCTCTCAATATAGATTATTAAAAATATATGGGCTACTCACATATAAATTTAGACCTCCACAAAGTTTAGGAGCATTTGGATCTCAGCTTTGGGGCCAACCCAGCCCCTTCAGTGAGATGAAAACTCTTTACATATTTATTAAATTAAATTTCCCTGCCATCAGCCCCTAACCATCTTTGTTCTTGAGAGGGTTGATTGTAGATTTATATTTGAAAGGGGAACACTCATCTACCCTTTCCTTTTCTTAAGGCTTAAATTTTTCCTAAGGCCGACATTAATTCTCTATCGATGCCTAATTTAGATGGTGAGATTGGCTTATTTACGAGCTGACTTGGGTGCACTACTATTGAAATTAAATCTACAGTTTAATTTCCCTTTTAATCTGTTTCTTCATCAGAGAAAATCATTATTTCTTGGTAATGCTCTGTAGGAGGAGAAGGCTGCTGTTTCTATTTCAGCATTGCACCTCAGAGGAATACCACAGGATTTGGACTTAATGCATCTCTGTGAAGTTGCTAATTTCCTATATTTATTCAGGTATATGATTTTTAAGTAGTATGGGAAAGTAAGGGGAAAATATTCTCATTTCAAGTGGATGGTGCAGACCGTATACAACTGTTTTCCACCCTACCCCCCATCAGGACTTGAAACAGCTGGTATGTCTCTCCAGAGACTAATGTGCTGTCTCTAGCTCCATTTTGCCTTCGTAAGCCTCAGGCATTACTCTGTAAGTGCACTCCAGGAATTAAATTAATTTACAAGCTGAGGAATACGCTGTTTCTCCTTACTTACAGGTCTCAGATAGGCCTGCTGCTGTATGGTTGGGAGGATAACGCGCACATTGCCGTCGAGACTAACGAGCATCTTCCCAGGCCAGTCAGCACATTGGCCAGGGCAAAGGCAGCCTTGCAGCCTGCACCCCTGGCTGCCCACGTCATTTCAGGTCCCAGTAATGTTAGCTCACTAGTGGGGTTATTAGGAGATAGTTCAGATAAGCTATGCCTCTCCTTGTCTTAACCTTTATCCCTGCCATGCATATGTTTCTTCATACACCAGTTTGGTTCTTCTAAATCACGTCCATCCGTACTTAGAACCAAATAATTTTAAACTGTCTCCCTGGAAAATGACTGCTTCTGAGACCTAGCTCGCGTTTCCCTGCATAGAAAATGCCAGCGGTGTCTGTCTYGGAATCAGTTCAAGCTCCAACCCCAATACACCCTAGCTGGCCTTAACCAGCTGATGAGAGCAATTCAAAATGGACCATGTTTTTTTTGTTCATGTCAATAATGTTGTAGTCGCTGCAGGAGCTCAGTGGTTCCTCCTTTCTCCCCCCTTTGCCCAAGCCCCCCCCAGCAGGGTGTATGTTTAGGTGTGCTGCTGCAGTGCTTCATCCCTGACAGCCCTGGCATCCTCCTCTGTCTTCCCGCATTGAGGTTCATCAACATATGCATTTAGTGCCCACCCTCGTTAGCACTGAAATAAACCAGAACTTTGCTCCTGCCTTCAGCCAGAGCGGGATTCGTCTTTGCCGTGAGACCATGATAAGATCTGGTCTTGACAGCCTCACGGAGGCTCTGCACATAGGCATAACTGGGAGGTAGGGAAGCATCTCTCCTCATACTGTATTACTCTATTAAAATAAGATTTTGACACAATTGGGACCTTATGTTTCAATGTTCTGGGTACCTTTAATCCCACTGACATCCTCCGTCAGCAGATTCAGCCCCGTTCGGGGCTGTCCTCCTACTGCTTTCCATCACGCAGCCAGCCCAGCAGCTTGTGTAATCAATTGAACCCGGCGCATCCAAAGTTTATTTTTCTGTTTCTACATTTGTTGCTAGGGAGATTTGCTATACCTTGCCTTACGTCCCTTCCAGTGAAACACCACTCAGAGGCGGGTTGCGCGTTATAAACAAAAGCCATACACCTACACGGAGAGGAAGGGCACCAGCCCTGCTGCATGCCAGTGTTAGAAACCCAGCAGTCAAACGGCAGCGTTCGAATTAGAAAAGCAGTTTTTAAACAGCTTCAAAACATAATTCATGTCACGGTGCAGGAATGCCGAAGGCTTTTTGATCTTTGTTGTCATGGACCTAAAGGTGAAGGGCTTTTTTTTTTTGGGTAGTTTCTTAAATCCCCTGAGAAAAGGTAACTATAACAATAAGGGAGCAGATGTGTGGGAGTAAATGCAGCTGTAACTGAATCCAGACGCTCTTCTGTATGTAGGGACATGAAGGGAATGTTCCAATAAAATTCACGTAATAAAAATCTGAGCCCTTTTTTTTTTTTTTCTTGCTTAAACTTGGATTCACATGTGTAGAATTCCTGCGGACTTTGATGTGGATTGACATTAGCACCATACAAAACTGGGCTGGGAGAAAAATTTTTAACAGGCGTGGGGTACTGGAAGGTAAATGATCTACGGAGACCTGCAAATTTCAATAGAAAAACACTTGCCCAATTAAAGAGTTTAGCAAACCAGATATTTAAGTGATGCAGTCACCCTAGTAGGATGAACTAGCTGGTCTAGGAAAGAGTTTCTCAAATGTTCTGAAAGTGGGACTTCCTTTTGGCTCACCTGTTTCCGTGCCACCCTGAAAGCCATGCAGAAGCAGCTCGGCTCCTGGGGGAGAGGAGAGCAGAGGGAGCGTGAGCTGTAGTCGCTGGCTGGAGGTGCCCCTGCTTCCCCCCAGCCCGGAGAACGGAGCTGCTGCCGGCGACTAAAGGAGGTGAGCGGTGCCCTGCCGAAGGTAAAGGCTCCCTGGTTGTAGGTGCTCCCTGTTCACTCGCCTCTGCTCTGAAGAAGTTTCTCGTGGTTGTTGCTGCCCTCTGACACTTGCTGTCCCCTCATCTTCCTCTGACCTACCCGGGTTCATGACCAACAGTGTGAGCAGCTCTTTTTTGTCTAGGAGAAAGGAAAGAGCAGAGCGGCAGGGTAAGCCATCCACTCCTCCTTGTTTTCCTGTAGTTCGGATAGCTCTGTGCTGAATTAATTTTTTACCAGACAACTTACACTGCACAGTAGTGCATTTTGTTCTTGCCCCACGCATGCTTCCGAATGCAGGCAGTACCAGACATTTCAGCGTGGCCAAAAGCGCCTTCCATCTGCCTCACAGCAGCTGAAATCCTCTTTGTATACAAAAACAATTTCATTGAATGCACACAAACCCCGTTTGCGCTCACGCTTGTGTTCCTCTTTGCCGGGATGTAGCGGGAACACTGCGGCGTTGTCCCGGCGSGACATCTGTAGTGCTTCGCTTCTTCCTTCACGTGGTGTCCTTCCCCATGCCCCYTGCGCCCGTCTCCCTCCCGCACCGGGGAGAACAGCAGCCTTTCGCCATGAAACATCGCCGGCTGTTTCTAATCAGCCTGGTCAGTCATTACTCGTGAAGTGCGGGCTCGTTAAGGTGCCAGCGATCACGAATTTTCTGCAGGGCGCAGCATCAGTTGAGCAAGCAGAACTCAGTGTGTTTGCTGAGATGCTGGGTACCCATATAAGGCTCTTCTATGAGTCTGTCTCTGACATAAGACTTATTTAATTAGTCCAAACTCCATCAAGCATCAGTTTGCRTAACAATTTATCAGAGAAGTGTTTGGTGATTGGTACATGAAAAAGTGGTGAGCTCTCTAAAGCACTGGCCTTGTCTTTCTGTAGATTTTCTGAGGGAGGTATACATATTTCCACTCCACATAGTTGTTTATTTATTATTGCTATTATTACTATTATTATGTTCAGTTTTAAGGAAATAATTTTGGGCTTACTGGGGCCCTGTTTTACAGCTGTCCTTAGTGGGCAATACTAGGAACTGAGAGAAATATGGTTGTTTGTTACTGACTTGTTTGCAATTGTTTGGCCTTCTAACCATTTAAATATTTAGTTGTTACGCTACTTGCAGAGGAAAATTCCAGTTCTTGTCCAAATGTACTTTGGAAGTATATGTACATAGATTATCTCCCTGGTGTCTTAACTGTAAATATGTAGCTATATGTATCTCACTGTAGCTGGAAAAACTTTGCTGAAAGACCTTTTCACATAGCGGACTGCAAGTTAGTTTCTTCCTTTCTTTGGAAGATGTATACTGGAATTACTGCTGTGTCGTAAGCTTCCTCCGCTTCTGTTTTGCTGTGTCGTGTACGCTCGGTGCCACTTACTACTCTGTGACAGGGAGATACGTACGCCTGGTGGAAACAAGACATAGTGAAGACTATTTTACACAGAGCCGCTATGTTCAAAACCGTCCGCCTGCCAGGCACATCCCCCTCGAGCACCCCTGGGTGATGTCCGGCATCACTGAGCATCCTTTGCACCCAGTGTGGTGGGTTTTTTTTCCTTAGGCGCTGGGTGCTGCAGCTGAGGATGCTCTAAAACTCGGCATTCAAGGATGCTCTGAAAGTTTTGCCCTCTCTGCTCTTTGCCCGGGCTAGGAAATCCAGGTCTTTCTGTTGTGAGTTTTGATTGTAGACTTTCCTGCTTTTAGGACATTTGGACTCGTTTATTTACTACGTACAGCCSGATTACGCCATTGAAAATTTACTCAGTCTGCTTGGCAGAAATGTCGACGCTTCGTTAGGCAGCCAGTGCCAGCTCCCACCCGGCGGGGGCTGGCACATGCCCACAGCCGGGCTCCGTTTCCCCTGCGCCCAGCACACAAAGGCTGCCATTCAGCCGCCTCCTGAAGCRCGGACGTGGCTTTTATGTACCTAAGGAGGCCCAGGAACCAAGAACGATTGAAATCCCGCGGTTCAATGTCTGGCTGGCAAGGGGTTAAGTTGTTTTACATGCACTTTGCACAGATGGAAATGAGTATGGAAGCGGTAGGAGAGTGCCAAGGGGGAAGCAGTAAACGCAGTATGTACGTCCCTCTCCTTTTATCTCGCCGACCTGAGTGTGGCTACAGCTTTACGCAGTGGGCAAATGGAGAGGAGATGTTAGGACCTGCTTTTTCAAGCCTAGGGTTGAGTTTCAGAATCCCCCTAAGGTCTGGGTTACTTAGGTCTGGGTTATTTGCCGAACACCCCAGGGAAACATGGTAACCCCATCTCTGTCTGCGTCGCGGGGTGGGGACATCACCACCTTCCTGTCGAGTGCAGCAGCATGTTGCTGGCAGCAAAGCCGTGGTTCCTACTCCCCCCTTGGGTACGGGGAGGCAGAGGGATGCACTCCATCATCTCCAGGACCTTCAGGAAGCAGCTGCCCACCTCGCCGGCCAGTGTCCTACCAGAGGGGACRGTGCCCATGGGGCGTGGGAGGGTGGGCCGCCCCACTGGTGTACCCCACGAGCACCCTACGCTGCCGAAGTGGCCTCACAGGGTGCTGCCGCYGCAGCCTGAGCAGTGCAAAAAAAAAAATAAAGAGGATGTCCAGAGATCAGCTGTAGATGTTCTTGTGCCCTCCGTGTGCTGTACCAAAAAAAGGAAGTGTTTTTTTAAAAATGAAGCAAAAGGGGAAGATTAGGCTATTGAAATCTAATCTGTGCAAAAATTATTTAGTAATAATGATATCATTCATTATGGTTTTATAGCCTTAGYGAGTAATGAAAGGTGACAGGAAAGCATCACGATTGCATCAGGATTTCCTTGCTAACTGACCTTGCTCTACCTGAGACAGAAAGAAACAGAACGCTGAAGGGTAGAGAAGGAGGGGGAGAAAAGGAAAAAGGGGAGAAAGTAGAAAGTAAAGGGAAGATAAAGCATGAGATAAAGAAACTGAGAAAGAGACAAGATTAGTACCATGGTCTGTACCAACAAATCTTTAGCAGTGTTTCCACAACTCTGTGTTTTAGCAATATGAAGCCAGACAGTTTAGTTTTTTGGTTTAGTGTTTGTAGCCACAAAAATGTGTATTATTTCCTTCTTACCCACAGCGTACTCAGAGTCATCCATCCAATACAGAAGTTAATCCCAAATAATCTTGTCACCCAGAATAGGGAAAGTGCCTTCAGTTTTACCACCCTTTATTCACTTTTTATGTACATACATATCTTAGTCGAACTTGCGTTACAGTGTTTTGGAGTTTATAACCCTCTCCTTGCTGTTTTTTTAGATAAATAACTTCCTTAGCAATAAGTTATGCTTACTGCCAGTTTTTCTAACTGTCGTGGCATAGTTCACAAACCTGGCGTTGGAATGGACATGCTGAGAAGGAATTAGTTCATCATAAGGTAAAATGTAATATAATCTCTTTCCTAGATTTCAGTGCTTAAGTAGAGGAAGATTCAAGAGCCTCTGGATTTTTGTCGGCTATTTATATAGAGAAAATATTCCAAGGTTAGAGGTTGGTGGAAAGAAGTACAGCTATATTCAGGCTCACCCATAACCACTGGCTCTGCCCTTACACCTGGGGAGGGAGTTGTTCCATTAATATTGTCAGCAATGCAATAATTTGATGCTGTTATCATTTATGTTGTCCCTACAGCTCAACGGGTGCCGTTCCCAGAGCTTTGATCTTTTTCTGCTGGTATGCTGSTAGGCTCGAGAATATTAGCGTCACATCAGGTCACATTCAGAAGCTTTGCTTTGCAACTGAACAATGTGAGCTGACTGCTTAAAGCAGGGAAACTGCACTTTGGGACTAGGGGAGACGTCCTTCTGTGATCTCTGCACATCCACTAAGTCCATTTCTGCTGAGAGGTTTTAAAAGATATTTTTTAGAGAAACAGATTTAAGAAAAAACCCCACTTCTGTTCCTTCTGCCTATGAAATCAAAGAACTAATGGCGCAGTAGTGGGAGCGTGCTAAATACCTGCAACTTCATGGGCAGGAGGCCATCATTTCCCAGTTGCTAACCCTAAAACCCCAAAGTTGTCTGTGGCAAAGCAGTAACGTATGGTGCAGAATGCCCAGGCTTTCTGTTTTAGTCACTGTGTTTTTCGTCATGTAGGCTTTAAAACACTTGCAGAAAAATCCCCAAGCTATGCAGAACCTCCCTAAAACCTGTTGGTAGCAGTTTGGCATGAAACAGGGAGAAATTTTTACCCTGGGGATTACCAATAAGAGTGAAATCAGTCATGAAATAGAGACTCATCAGTTTGAATTTGAGGCAGTCTATCTGTTGACTTGCTGTTGTAAGTGCCTTTTGGTATCTCTAAGGCGCTTCTCACTGTGGGAGCAGAGATGCTTTTTGTCTGTGYGTAGTTCTGCTCAGATGGGCCTCTTGGGTTTCGGAGGCCTTTCGGGCTGCCACGTACATTGGCAGCATTGCCAAGTCTTAGGGGGCTGAGTCTCACCCTGACTCATGTTCTTAAGGCCTCTGCTTCTGGAGCTGGTTACAGAGAAGTTTCTCGGTTGCGGTGAAGTCCTCTGAAAACTCAACACCAGTGCAACCTTAAAGGGTCAAAAACAGAGGCTACACAAACCCCCCAGAATTACATTTTTTCCAAAACCCAACGTGTTATTTTTAAGCTGATGGCTTGGAAGGGGTTTGGCTGTCACGTGGGAATTCACTGGGGAGTTTTCCCGAGAGGGCAAACTCTCTGTCATCTTTGTCATCCTAAAGCAATTAATTCCTACAGCTAGATCTGTACTGAGTTCCACCATCTTCTTTGGGACTGGACGCCAAAAGTAGAGTGAGCAACAGGCACAGGTTTATACGGGCAGCAGAGATTTGTGTCCAGCTGTAGCATCAAAGTGGGGTTGACCCAGGAGCTCTCTCTTGTTTCAGGCAAAATTGGGTCTCAGGATAGCACATATTCAAGAAGCAACCCATCTAGCAGATGACTGGAGAGAAAACACAAATGTAAATTCAACCCCACCTAAAACATATGTAAAAAGCTAGAACTRCAGCAATAGGCATGTTTGCTGCAAAGTTTGTTTATGTGTTTGTATTCTCTTCCTCACCATCTCAACTGAGAGACTTTATTTCAATTGTGTAGTGTGCCTGACGAAGTAATAGTTTCTTCAAGCATTTTCTGTTGAAACGTAGTCACTCTTTTGTTTGTCTTCTGTCAGGAGAAATTGTTGAGATTATGAAAATTAAGAATTCYGTATTTTTGTAACTACCATCAAAGAATACTAGATAAAACACTTACGTTACTAGSCTTAGATAGATTCATAATAGAGTTTATTAACTATTTAGTGGTTAGAGATGACAGTCCTTTTCTGCATAGGATGGATTTGAGATATCTAAAAATTAGGCATCCAGTAGACAGCACGCTTTCAGAAGGTGATTCATCTTGTCCTAAACTAGGTAGGGCAAAATGAGATGATTCATCCAGGGAAAAAAATCTACATGATTAGCTTAGTCTAGACTTGCACTTTTAAGACAACTGAAGCTAGGTAAAATGCATCCCCCCCCTACATTTCTTGACTTCTCTGAGTGGCCTGATAGTCCGAGCGGGGAGCTGACGGCGAGGGCTCAGCYGGTGGTCGTGCTTTGTCACCGACGCAGCGGTGTTTATCCCTGCCTGCAAAATGGGCCCAACGCTATTTCCATACCCAGCAGATGACGGATGAGTGACACAATTCACAAGCACTTAAAAAAATATCTTTAGATCCTCAGGCTAAACAGATGATATAAAAAGCCAAGAAGGATTACTGTGACCCGGAAGACTACCCATCTATCTAAAGGCAATAAAAATTATAATGATGTCGTTTTTTTCATCTCTTTCTCCATTGTGGAAGAAAAGGGCTGTAAGATTTTCCTAGTTCTCATTCCACTGCTATATTTAAGAATAATTAAAGCCATTCTGGCTAAGGGTGATATAATGCATATATTCAGAAGCAGGCTTTCAGTTTAATTTTTCCAGCTGGTGGGCCTGTTAGCCCATTTATTTGACTAATCTTCACACGTTGACTGAAATAGGTAATTGCTCTGTTCCCCCTGAGATTTCGCTTCCATTTTTTCAGGCATGAAAGATATTAGGCTGTGTATATTTTAAATTCAAATACACTGTAGGATAGATTTATGTCCTTAAACACTATGCAGATCTAGCTATAATTCATTTTGTATAGAACTGGAAAATGAATTAAAACAAGAGTGCTAGACAAGAAAATCCAGAGTCTTATCTGATGAGGCTGGAGTCCTTTAATCCTCACTCCTTGAAGTGACAGCAGTATCTCCCTTCACTTTATGTTCATTTCACATTTTTATCTTAATGGGAATGCAGGGTCGATTTGTTTGTTTGTTTTTAAATTTTTGGTGTTTCTTTAACGTATTGATGTGGGATCGTGGATAAGATACTGAAGGGGTGTAAATCAGGATGGTGCTGCTGAACCTGGTGGGTTGTATCAGACCTCGCAAGTCCAGCAGTTGGCCTTGGGGAGTGGGTTGTGCGGACCCTCACCTCGAAATGAACAGACACTGAATATTTTTAATACTCAAAGGCTGTGGACTGGCTATATTCAGAGCTGGACCTGTGCCAGCAAAACATTGCTAGAGGAAAGAAGCAGCAAGAGTTTTAAGGTCCAATAGCTCATAAATCACCAGGGATAGAAACACATGCCGTATCCCACGGGAACGCCGGATTATACTGTTGCAACAGTATCCAAACAATGTTCTAGCTCTATACTATCTGAGAATACTAACCTTATATAAATAAAAGTCTTTATTCATGTATATAGAGATAATACTTGTCATCTTAATTCAAATTTCAACATGCTTTTGCTGTCCATTGTGTCAGGAACTATATTAGACATAACAACCCCCTTCTTCTTACAGTCCAGAAAAGTAACATTCGGATGGTACAAAGCAGGGGTTGCTAGTCCGAGGAAATTTTAGCTAGTGGGCTGCTAAAATCATTTTGGATTTAAACAGCAGGCAGGAGATGGGAAGATAGCATTCAAGGTGCTATTTAGTATCAAATGTGACTGGAGTACACGATTTTTTCAAATAAAACTCCTCCTTCCAGGATACGTTAGGTTTCCTGAAATAAAATTGAAGAAAGGGAATGATGTGGCAAGAATTTCTGAATCAATATGCAGACGGTTTCCTAGATTTATTTGTTTTTCACCAGCTGTTCTTGGATTACTAGTGTTGTATTTTTCAGGTCCTAACAAAAGAGAATGGCATTTTCAGGTAAGAGGAAATCTTAATGCATAGTGGTATTGCATAGTGTATAATATATATGTGTGTATTTCCCCTAATGTCTTCTCCATTTTTGACAAGCTGCAAACCCCATGAATTCTCTCTCAGTTTATTCTGGTGGAGCATAGTTTTCTGGGTAATAAAATAGGACTTACATTAAGTCCTTTGTTGCAGATTATTTATCTTGAACTTTAGAAATGATTGAACTAAACCCAAGGCTTTGTGGTACCTTTAAACGTGTGGGTGTTGCTCAGAAGCCTATTTCTTATTATTACTGCTTAGGTATTTTTCTCTATTATTAGCTAAAATATAATCCAGAAGGATGGTATGTCATTGTGTATTACAGTTTTCTTTCAAAAGTGCCTTAAAATCGCTTGATATTTTGTAGCTCTTTGAGGAACAAGTGTTTTCTTACCTATTTGCCGCTGCAGAAACCCCATTTTAGCTTCTTGCTGTTTGGGAAAACATTCCAATATGTCACCATCTGTGAAAAGCATGAAATGCTGGCTGAGGCCTGGAACCCATTGATTTCATAGATATCTTGTCCTCCGAATATTTTTCCCATAAACATGAAGTTGCATCACACTTTCTGTTTTTCCCTCCTCCATCCCCCTCCCCTCCCACCCAAACACTTGCAACTGGGCAATGGAAAGCAAAAATTAAACCCTCTTCTCCCGCATACGCTTTGTTTTGGTTAGAGTTTGATTGGAGTATTTTCGCAAAAGATTAAGGCCACTATTATCATTGATAATGAGTAGATAAAATAGATACGAGAAATTATGAACAACATCTTTTCCAGTGCACTTAATAGTATAGGTTGTCTTAATCCCATACCCTTCTGGGGTAAGACTTTAGAATTTAATACGAAGAGAAATCATAATCCACAATTTAATATGGCTATTATCTGGTTTTATCTGTCTGTGAAGAAGATTAAATTCCAGATGGTAGAAGTTATAATCCAAGCGTGTTATGATCACCAAAATGAACCAAATAACCAAATGGAAAACGGTCTCACCAGAATTATTTGTTCAGGAGCTTATCTGCTGTAGCCGCCAGAAGAAATGCAAAATATCAGAAGTATATTGGAAAGGATTTGGACAACGGTGCCCTCCAGCAAACTGAGAGCTGCTGCCAGGCAACATACTGGATGTGATGAAAGCCCATTTCCTAGGTCTTCACTTCAGACCAGCTCTTCAATCACCTTGTTACTATCTACAAGCCCTATGTTCCCTCCTCACGTACTCAGCCTTTGGAGAGGAGGAGGGAAGGAGCGGCGAGAGCAGTACAGGAGAGGATGGGAAATAAATGCCTATGAAGAAGTGCCCTGCGGTGATGCTTACCTGGTCACACTTCACAGACATGGTCAGGCTCTGCCGGAGGCACCCGTGAAAGCACCAGAAGTGGGGTGAGCTCTACGGCAGCCCTGGTGAGATATGGGGCTCATCTGACTGCATCGCCGCGAGGCCAGAGCAGGGATGGTCAAAATGCCGTCCATGCCCATGGGCGGTCTTGGTCCCTGTCCCAAAGGCCCTGTAGTCTGACAGAGATTTGGCAGATGTGCTTTCAACTTGTGCTAAGATTTAAGGCTTAACGAAAGCTGCCATCTAATCAGTGGTTCGTGCGCTGCTTCCCTAGAAAATTGGGCTGTGATGTCCCTCTGAAATTGCATAGGTCAATTGTGGAAAGTACATAAGAGGAGCAGTGTATATTTTAATGGGCACTACCAGCAGAATTCATGCTGATTTTATTCATTCGGTAATGGCGGATGGAATGGGCAACACAACACACTTCTTTGGGGTCATTCAGGGAAAGATTTCCTGTAACACAGCTCAGAAGCTGCATTTCAGAGAGATGTTAAAAACAATGCAGCATGAGTACTCACGTATGTGTCAAATATGTGATAATTCCTCCCATTAACAGTGGCTTCCCTGCCTAGAAAAAAGCATCGCGTGTCTGCATGTAGATAAGCAGTCCTATTTCCATTTTTATTGCGGAAGAAATTGAGTTGCGCGGTGGCAAAGCGACTTATCTATGGTCGCCCTTAATGGGAACCAGACAGGGCACAAAAACAGGTTCCCCTCTTCCCAGCTTATCTCCTACGTGTCCCAGTTTCTCCAGTCATTCCAAAACATTGACTCCCAGTCAGCTGCAGAGATTTCCCAGTAAACAAAGTTACTTCATGTAGTCACATGCAGGATCCCTAAAGGATTTATTTTTTTAAAGGCTATGATTTGTAATAGACCCTTTTCAAGGACTAGCCGTGCTTAGGTGAGGTTAAACCAGCGATTATTCCGCAGTCCTGTTTTCAGTGCAGGCTCTCCGGATGGTTGCTGATTTTGTTCCATTTAAAGCATTTTGTGGCATGAACTCACTTTGTTTCTGCCCACATCACTGCATTCCTGGGATGTTTTTCACAGGCCTTAGCAAGATCATCTGACAGCAACTAGTGAGGTCAATGAACTTTATACACAATTAAACACTTGAAGCTGGGAGAATTAATTGTTATTTTTTTCCCCTGCAAAGTTAGGGAAGGATACACGGTATGTTATAGTCTGTAACAGAGTCAATGTTATGTGTGGTAATCAAGCTAGTTTCACATGATTTAATGCTGAACAGAGTCAGAAAATGATTGCATCCTTTACATGGGCCTCACAGAGCAGTCACCACCCACACTGTTTATTCAGACTCGGAGCTCTGCCATTCACTGTTTAAGCCAGAGGAGGAAAAAAATCCCTTCGTGAATGCTCTTGAAGCCATGTATTCTCAGTGCAAAGTGGAGCTGGGGGGAGGAATCCAAATAAGGTCCTTTTGATTGCCGCAGTTGCAAAGGAGGTGCGATTTTCTTCGAACCTCCAGCGGCACGGTAAAGGAAGGATTATTTGGAGCCGGGGATATTGGGGGGAATCAAACCAAACACTTGTGGATGCCACTAAAATTTCCAGTGACAGCTGGGTAGCTTTTCTCCTCCCAGCTTTCCCATCTGTTAGTACCTGAACAAAGAGGTAAAATTACCTCCTCCGCTCTGTGCAAAACTGGTACGGTTTGCTGAAAAGGCATGTCGTGTTGCGGATTTTGTTCAACTCGCCTCTTTCGACAGTGAAAAGTTTTTCTGCTGTCTTATGCCTTAACTTTTTTGGTAATAGAAGTGTTTGGGAACCAGTTCTTCGTTCCTTCATGCCTACCCATCTGTTACAAAGGAAGCTCTAACCGGAAAAGGTTGCAACCGAGGATGCAAGACATCTATGACAGCCTAGTAAAATTTTATATGCATCCAGTGACAGTGTTTTTACTCCTTCTACAGCTAAACTGATCTCATCAGGAAGGCTTTTGCTACACTTCCATTGATATTTTCCCTTTTACAGTTCTTCACGTTTCTTCCGCCTAATCCCTTTCCTTTTAAAAAGGGATTCCTCACTTTCCCAGGCACTTGCATTTTAAAGTTTCTGCAGATCTAAGCCGCTCTTTTAAATTTATATCTGCAAGTTTCTGAGGTTATAGAAATGCCAAGAGTATATCATCAGCTAGTCTAGAGACATAAATTAGAACCCCCCCCCTTAATTTTATGCAGCAATTAAACTTTTCATCTTAGGTGCCTGATAATCCAAGTGGCAAGCACAAACTGGTTGGTCCCGCATCTGAGACTGCTCCCGTGCCGTGCTCTATCCAACACACAATTTTGGGTCCATGAGTGGGAGATTTTGTTTGTCCTCTCCCTACTTCTTAATTGCTGTCTGTTTGGTGTTTTTTTCCCCTTCTAATTTATTTAGAATAAATGAAGCAAGGATTCCCTTGCTCAGTAAATTCACAAAAAAAAAAAAAGAGTATTTTCCTTCTCACAATAATAATTGTGTAACTTATGGTTGTGTAGTGTTAGAGTGGTACCCTTGTGTTATCTTAATGCCTTGAAACGCTTCAAGACCCACTCAATTTGTGTATTCCCTTGACTGGAACAGTTTTATTCTGAGCTCAGGTATCTCATCCATTTTTCCATTTAAGAACTGATTGTGAGATGTGCAGTAGCTGCATCCACGTGCTTTTGTTCTTCTCGCCAGACTCTTGCTTCATAAATTAGAGCTGAGCCACGGTAAACCCAGGAATCTGGAGTGTCCTCCAGGTTGCCATCTAAAAATACATAGGGTATTTTTCCAGTCACCCAATATCGAATAAGACGGATTTGTTTCGTGCTCATTGTAGTTAAACATTATGGATTAAATTCTTGGAGAAGCAGAAATGGGTCTCTCACTGACTTCAGTGGGAGCTGCATGTGTGGATCAGGGAATAAAACTTGTCCAAAGTCTCTCCCATTAGGAGGTTATGGGGCACGTGAGCTTACAGAGCACAATGACTATTTCAGTCATTGTTTTCCTTGTTATTCAAAACACTTACATAAGGCAGTGCCTGGAGGGTAAGAAAGTTAATTATCCCCAAACAGAAACCCCTTTAGATATAGTAAGGGTTATTGAAGCAGTATTTATATTTCCAGCATAATGCTGCTTTCCCACTTGCCTTCAAGATGTGACAGAAATGTTCCTCTCCTCCCGCCAGTGAATACGTTGTTAATACTGAATTCATGGGTACCAGAATTATACTTGTATTTCCACGCTGGGTCATTTGAGTTCTTTTAACCCACGTTTGCCTCTTTCCTCAGCAGCCTGGAAATTGCAGTACGTAGTGTTTTGGCTTGGTCAGCCTTGGTCAAACCACCAATTGTACCTTCAGCCCAGCCCCACGTGTCTTGACTCTGCTTGATAACAGGTGCCCCACCGACTCAGCTGGCTTAAGAGGAGGAAAATTATTATTTGCTTTGTGAAGTGAGTGAACTTGATGTAGGAGTCTCTATGGGATTAAATATCTTTACAGATACAAAATAATCATATTTGATATGGAGAAGTGAGTCACCCAATTGTTTTGGGTTTTTCCTAGGCATCACTGGAGTCTTTCCACTTTCCTCCCAGAGCTGTCAGCCTTGTGGGGTCAGAGGGGGGGTGCATGAAATCTTTGCTCAACTCAAGACAATGAGGGTAGTAATTAGTAACTACTCAGTTCAGTGGTGCCTGGAGCCTATTTAGATTACAGCACAAACTACTGCAGAGCTCCTCAGGGCTGTGCCTGGAGCCAGCTCTGCCCATGGGCCATGGGCAGGCGCTGCCAGGCTGAGCTGGCACAGCCCGCTTTTACACGGGCCCTGTCCTGCCTATAATCGCATTTGAATTTGGGTCCTCTGTGATCACGGCTCAGTTGGCTCTCTCGAGGACTCAGGGAGTTGGGAAATTGACTTTTCTACTACTCACTGCTTTTCACAGGCCCTGCTCCACTGATATTTGGATGTCCTGCATTACTCTGTACCAATATGATGCAGGCAGTTGTCATTTTACAGCAATACTGCCCAAAATTGCAAATACATTCAGGGAAAATGTAAGCAATCACTCTGAGGCTTTGGTACGACCAGTGGCCACCTTACCCTGTAAAGAGCATCTTGGTTTTTTACTGTTGAAGTATTGAGACAGCTTTCAATTCTGCTGGATTTCTTTCTGAATCCTGACACTCACCTAACAGTGAAGGCCAGAAACTGTCTGACTGTGGTCACCTGGAGCCTATTCTGCCAGATAGGGCTTGTTAGACTTCCCTTTGCCAGCTGGAGAACAGCAAGAAAGTCCTTGCAAGCTTGGATTGAGAGTGGGGCTTGTTCGTGGTAACACGCAGTCCCTTGACTCCTGAGAAGCCCTGCCAATAAATGCTTCACTGAAAGGTTCTCTTTCCCTTCAGCTACCTGTCCTACATGACAGCAGGATTAAACCTAGGCTGAATAGAAGGCTTTCAAGTCACCTAGAAAGTTCTGCGTTGCTCTTAAAATGCTATAATATGCTAACAGAGCCTCAGGTGGGTCTCTCTACCTTCTGACTCCCACCCTCGAGCGGATGCTTCAGCGATGGCTGAAGGCTGTGTGGGGACAAGACCTGTGTGCCCTTTTCCTCCTCCCCCTGGTTTCCTTGGGAAGGGGACGTGAGCCTGGAGGAGTGCAGGATGTGCCCCACAAGCCTTTCTCCTGAGGACGGTCGGTGTCTCTGGAGCTCACATTTGGGTTGCACTGTGCAGGTGCAGCGCTATTAGTTCCTATTTCTTCTTGCCTAGCTGAAATAGTGAAAAAAAGCCCACAAAAGTAATGTTACTGGCAGTTTGTCGCATTAGGCGTAGGAAAACATCTCCATGGCTTGTTTTGCTGTCCCGTTCCATGAGCCTTGCCCTCCTCTCCCCCCAGGACAGCAGCTGCTTTGCCAAATACTTTGTGTAACCGCGCAGCTCACGTGGACCCAACTTCAGATACCAGCGCTCTGTAAAGGCTGTTCATGCTTCTCCACTGGAAAAATCAAGCGAGCGTGAGGTGGCCCTGCCAACCCGGCAGCGCTGGTGGCAGCACCGGCTGAGGCTGGGCCATAGCACATAGCCCAGGCGAGAGGGAGCTTGTGGAGTTCGCTAGTCCCGCAGGTCTCCGTGAAGGGTTAAGCATGGGCATTTTTAAAGTGTGTTTCTGAATCGGGATGCTTGCTTGTTTTGGAGACTGATTTATTTCCTCCTGTACGTGTTTGGGATCAGAGCACTTGCTTCCTCTGACTCCCGGTGTCTCTGAGGTCTCTTTGGACTGCAGCTCTGCGAGGGAGGGACTCTTACTTTGCTATGAAGCTGGCACAGTAGAGCCTCTCGGCACCAATGTAACCCAGAAGATCAATAATAATAAGTGGTGGAGATGTTTCAGATGCCTTAAATTAAACAGTCATATGGAAAAAGAGTTTGTATTCCCCATGGCGGTAACGTGGTTGCCTAACAGGGTGGGTCAGGAGGTCGTGTTGGGAGTCAAAATGCTAGATGTGCATCTGAAAATCCTTGCTTTTGGATGGCAGAAGCTGGGGGTAGGAGTGGAGGTGGGATTTAAGACCCTTAATTCTATATAAATACAGCTTTGTGGTTTAATGTGCACAGCAGTAGCTCTGTGGTTTATCATTTACTGAGAACTATGCTTTTCTAAGAAAATGCTCTCTTCCTGGTGCATATCTAAGCCAAGGCCTCCGCTGTCATTTCGTTAACCGTAAGGATTACTCTTTAAAATAACTGTTTGGTAGTAATAAGGCCAAACAATTGCCCGATTCACGCCGCAGGTGAGTTTAACAGAAATTGTGTTGACTAAAGCTACCCTGAGCAAGACATTAATGTTGCATTTGAGTATTTGCCAAGAAAAACCTGAAAGTTCCTAAAACTGGCTACAAGGACAAGGGATTAGCCTGTCCTTCCAAGTCTGTAAATAAGGTCCTCAGACACTTTTTCCACTTGGGAACACGAACACTGACTGTTTATGTTTTTTAAAGAAAAAATAAAAAAATCCCGTGATTTTGTAGATTGCAAAGAGTCAGCTTTGCAGTTGCTCAGCTACCAGCATGTGGGTCATTTGATGTTCTTTTCTAATCAGGACTGCATTGTGAAACTGCTGTTCCTTGCAGTGAAAGGTCACTGGATTTTTAATTTCTATTCGCCGTTTGCATTTTTCTAATAAATCACACCCTCTGATAAACCGAACAACTGAAACCACGGAGCAAATGAAACTTCGAAACAAAACCTTTCCTTTGGCACACATATGGATCCTAGAGTTTGCCTGAAWTTCCAAACAAGGTACCTTTTTAATGAAGTAGTTGGTTATTGGGAGGCAGGCTAGATTAAGAAAATAAAGGGTGTGCACTCTCTATAGCTGTGTGAGTTTGGGCTGCCAGAATATTTTGGTTTGTTTGTAAGCGCRGATATTTTGTTTCAGAATTAGTATAGGGGCTGAGTAGTTGACAACCCAAGCTGTTATGACTACATGCGCAATGCAGAAATATATCCGAGTGCAAGTTCCAAAAAATATAGCTTGATATTTGTGATGCTGATAAAAAGCATCTTCTGCTATATCTGTTCAGAAAAGACCAAAACCATTGCTTTGTTGCTGGGTTTTATGCAATGCGACTCCCGTTAAATGCCTCCATATAATGGATTATCGGTGGACAGTCCTTTATTCTCTTCTCTTTCCTCTTTCCCTTCCTTAAAAAGAAAAAAAATCCGACTTTTATAGCTAAGGGCTTGCTTGTTTTCAAATAATGGGAGTTGAACTGGTGTAAAACTGGAACAAGGCRATACTGAATCAGACTCGGAGCTTCTTTTTTCCTCCGTTGGGACCCATGCTGGGAGAGAGCTTGGGTGCGGGAGGGACTGCGGCCAGGCTAGAGCTCCCTGGCTCAGAGCTGCTTGGCTTCGCCTCTCCCTGTCACTCCCCTGCCGCTGAAGAAAATATTTCCATTTGTTCTCTCCAGGTACTTTATGGCAGCACGATGTGGCCAGAGAATGCAGTCCTCCCTCTGCGAGAGGGGCAGGACATAGGTCCTTCATTTCAATCTCCCGCTGCTTCTGGTGTTGAGCAGGCAGTCTCAGTTCTAGCATCTCTGACCTTTTGAGTACTTGCCTTTGCAAATTTAGGGTTCTTTTGATTGGAGAGGGTTTTTTGGATGTCCTGTCACTATAACTTACAGATAATTTTTTCCCTTTATGAAAAGAAGAGGAAAAGAGAAGACATAACGCTTTGTTTTGCAGATTCAACTGAGACACAAAGGGTGCGTTGTTCTGGCCCTCCCGGCAAGCCGGTAAATTTTTTATGTTGGCAAAAAGGACCTGGACCTCAGAAGTCCTGAGCGTTTCTTGTTTCCCGTGCAAGAGCTGGGGCCTGCAGCGTGAGCCAGCACAAAGTCTGGGAGCTGTGTCCGGCAGAGCGAGCGGGAGCCAGCAGCCTGCGGGACAGAGCATTTCCCAGGGTGGCAGGGGAGCTTCGCAGCATCGCTTCCCCGCTCGGCTGAACGCTGCTGCCTCTTAGGCATTGGATAGAGCTCTGTAGGAAATATTTGAGGCTCTGCAAGTGCCGTTCGCAGGCATCTGACTTTCCCCGCGGTACCCTCCGTACCCGTGGCAAGCCGCCCAATTCACCTCACGTGCTGCAGCGTTAGGCATGGCGCTGCCGGGGTCTGGCCCTAAAGCTGTCGGGAAGATGCCCGGCCCTGATTTAGTGTCCCAGACCCCACGCATATTTCACAAGCAAGTTTGGTGCAGTAGAGAGCCGCCTCCGCCAGCCAGTGGGAAACCTGCCTCAGGGCCAGGAATCCCAGCAGCTCCGGGCGGTCCCAGCAGCTCCAGGGGGTCCCAGCAGCTCCSGGCGGTCCCAGCAGCTCCAGGGGGTCCCAGCAGCTGAGTGCAGCCATGCTTAGGGCGGCGGGGGCTGAGCTCCCTCACAGCACCGACCCTCAGCTAGTAAGGCCTAAGACAGGATGATTGGACAAAGGCAGCCCAAATACCGTATTTGTTTTCTCCTTGCGGTTGTTTTCTGGCAGTCAGAATGATTCCCTGAAGCAAGAGGTGTCCTTTAAAACAGGGCAGTGGTGAGCGCACAGATACATCACTTGGGTTCAGAGGCAGCCTCCTACATCTGATGGGCAGAAGAGATTGTAACTCCGATTCACTCGCACAAAGGAAGCACCCCATCCTCGCTCGGAGGGTTTGCTTCCTCGCTGGGGAAGCRTCAGTTTAAGCTGCTGCCTTGCTCTTCACCTATTCTTCAAGGTTTCGGAGGGAAGAAAACCTTTCCGCAGCAGACACGCAGCAGAGCTCGCTAGCGTTTAACCCTGTGTGTCAGCCAGGTATTGCGAGAGAAGAGCAAAGGATATACTTCCTCTGGTGGGGTGTTTTCATACGCYGCGTGCTCGTTCAGAGGAACAACTTGCTTTTTAGTTTTCCGTGGAACCGGCCCTCTTACCGTGAAGTGCTTTGCCTGCGTCCTCCTTCCCTCCCTCCCTCCCTCTGGCATACACCCCTGCACGCCCGGGATTAGGGCTTTGGCCGCAGCAGCGGGGATGCCGCAGGCTTGCCCCGGGACCTGTCCTCTCTCTGCTTTCTGCAGGTGCCTCTGTGAGGACAGCCCCACTTTTGCCTCCCGTGGAAAATGCCGGCGGGAGCATTGCAGCTAGCGAGGCCGGGGGTGTCCMTGCCTGCCTCCCTGCCCCCCGGGGCCAACTGCGATTCCTGGTCCCTACCCMCCACCCAGGAGGGACGGCGCAGGCTGGGGCGCTTCTGGTCCCCTCCTGCCCCGTCTCAGCGGCGGGCAGAGCGTGAGCCCAGCCGGAGGTATCTCCATCAAGGCGCGGGGTGCTGCTGGGAGCCCGGTGAGGGCCGGGGCGGAGGTAACTGTAGATGGCTCTGATTCATTCGGCTTCCTGTCTCTCTCTAAGAAAAGGATGTAAATAGCCAAAAGCTGGGGATTCCAGTGAAAAGAGCGGGCGGGTGTCGTGCGGTGCCATGCTGTGCCGGCTGCGGCACCCGGCCTCGTGGAAGGCCGGTAGTGGTGAGAGCCGGGGTTCTCAGAAGCGGGGGAGGCGCGGGCTGGCGCCGCGCCGCATCGCCCCGTCGCATCGGAGAGGCTTCCTGCGGACGGAGGAGAGCGTGGAAGGAAAAACCTCTGCAGCGACGGGGACCTCGCCCCTGACTGCAGAAGGGGTGCGCCCTCGCCTCTGCGCCCCGACCGGCGGCACTGCCGCCGGTGCCCTGGGAGCYGGGCCCTGTGGCCAGCCCACAGAGCGGGGAAGGTCCCAAAGGGCTGACTGCTGGAGCTGCTGTGACGTTATTTCATGGGAGCTTCAAGGCTTGAGGCCACTGGCAGGGTAATGTGGGCAAGCTTTGTGTCCATACTGGATGTTCATACTCCTGCCCGTGGGTGTTGAACAACTCCCTCCTTACAGAAATACAGCCTCTCGTCGCCAACAGAGGTGGGCGTTTGACTGCTTTGCTTACCTGTGACAGGAATCTCTGTATAAATCTAACACCCTGGTACCTTTTTGATGAGGAAGCATGGAGGATGGCTCACAACACAGTGCTGGAATCGCCCATTTGGTGTCCAGCTCCATGCTCCGGTGGCAGGAAAGAACCAGGTGCTCCTTGCGTGCTTGCCCTAACTGCCTTTAAGGCTGTTACATACCTAAAAAATGCAAGATCTGGGGGCAGAACTGAGGCCCAAGGTATTAATCTGGAGCAGAGTTTGCGATCTTTTTCAGAGCGCAGCTGTCTGAGACGAGGTCGCAGTGAMAAGAGTTTGTGGCACATTTTGGAACCAGAGTATGACACTGTTCACTTGGGACAGACTCGTCTGAGGGCAGCACAGCTCTRCTTATTTAGAAGTAGCTGCATATTGAAGTGGAGCTCAAAGAACTCGTTGCTTTTRTATTTTCTATACTACAGGCCTAAAAATTTACTTTGTCGATGGCGAAGTTGCAGGCAGCAGAAGGTGGTAAATGCAGTGCTTTTTACAGGGAGCAGTAATCTAATACAAAATACATTCAAGGCTCTGAAAAAACAGGTGCGGGTGAGGATTAGCTAGCTGTATCTTCTAAGTGAGGCTGTAGGGATGCTTCCAGGTTACAGATAAAGCTGTTCGCCCATAAAGAAATTCTCAACAGATGCTAGCAAAACCCCACAAAATTTCATATGCGGACTGGTTTAATATTTAGGAATATATTTGCTGGTAGAAGACAAAGTTAATCTACTGGGTATCACTCTGGAAGAGGCTAGAACCACCATTACTGACTTTAATGGAAAGGTGACCTGCTTTCCCCACCATCTTCTCTTCGTTTCCCTGCCAATGCACTCTTTTCCCTTTCAGGCTGCTCAAAATGGTTTCTGCTGTCTTCCCGTAAGAAATTCAAGCTCCACCTGTGTTTAATTAGATATTGGATAACCTGGGTTGTTGTATTACAAACATCTAGGGCAAGAGTCTAGAAAAACTAATCAGTCCAAGGTCAAAGAGCAACAGTTCCAGTTTTAAGCCAAGTGAAGTGATAGGGAGGTATAGAGCATAAGACCTAACAAATCCAGAATGATTGTTAAATAAAATAATTCAGTGACCCATGTTGTTCCTATCTACTGGCTTGTAATATATTTGTGATTGCATAATGAAACAAACACATAAATGATCTTTCTCAAAGACACATGAAAATTATTAATTTTTACAAGAGGTTTTCATACCTTTTAGTTCCTTTACATTCCTCTCTTCCTTCACAGCTTTAGGAATCAGGACTTACATTTCTTCTACAGGAAACTTCAGATACACAAGGTAATTCCTACTTGCAAAAGCAAAGGATAAAGGAATTATTTTCCTTTAAATGCTCATGCCAGCTTTCGAAGAAAGGAAGGAAAGCACAGTGTGCATGCCTCTAAAGGAAGTGCTCCAGTGATATACAGCATTTTTATGGCGCAAGGTACCACACAGGGAGTGCAGGGATCTGCAGTTTGCTGCCTACCCCAGTGAACGCTAATGCTAGAGGGAGGCAGGGTTTGTAAGGAGAGGTAGTATCTTTTTAACGTTGCTGGTCTAGTGGGTGGCAGTGGGGAACAGATGCACTTTTGGGCACGCAGCCCTTCTTTGATGCCCTACATGCTGGATCTCATGGTTGTTCCTCCCTCTGTCTCCATAAATTAGCTGTGAGCTGTGGAAACCCTACAGCAGGAGAGGCTTGCTGCATTTTCACCTCGGGGTAACCCACAATGTTGGCTTTGAAACGAAGTGAAATAGTGGGCTGCAATCCCTTCAGGCTGGGAAAGGAATGATCCCAGGTCTTCCCATATCCCTGCAGAGTGGGGTGAGCCCAGACCCCCTGGGTTCGGTCAGAGAAGTAATTTTGGAAGAGGAATGTACAGGCCTCTGGGTTATTTTTTTCTTTGAAGGAAAGTAAGTGCTTCCAAATGTAAGCGTCTGAACTCCCCGAGGATGGAGGCATTGCTCTGCAATCCCGAGCTAACCCCATACTTTGGCCTTGGGGTGAGGGCATGGTTTGTCTCCCACATTTTCTCTGGGCTAGCTCTTTGCTCAGCCAGCTGATTTCCAATAAGTCCTTTCTTAGATGTTTAAAACTCCCTCTGCTCTGAGCAGGGAAGCCCCGGCGCCACATGTGGGCTTGGCCGGACTCAACCCTAATGGCGAAGTGCTTGCAAGGCTTGGGGCTGTCATGGGCAAGCTTCTCCCAGGGCAAGGTGGGTAGGCATGTGTGGTGCCAGGGGCTGATTAGAAAGCCTGTGGCTTTGGCACCCTCTGCTTGGATATGTGAATATGTCCTTAGTTATAAGAAAACTTTCTCAAGATCTCCATGCCACAGGATTTCATTTTTCTAGCTGCAGGCCCAGTGCAACCCATGCCATCTCTACAGCTGATGAACCTTCAAGTTTATTGCAAAACCTTTCGGCCTTCAGATGCTAAAATATATCACTCATTCCCCCTCCCCACCCCAAAATTTCAGCGCCCAGCAGCAGTACCTTTCCTCCTACAGCATCCACCAGGGTCTCCCTCCTGTCTCCTACTGGTCAATGGCCAAACTTYCTTGCCTTTGATTTGTTTCACTGTGGGTGAAAAGGGGCTCAGCTCTAATGACAAAAGCTCTGATGGTTATAAACATCCTCATCTGCTCTCCCAAGAGCTCCCYGGCTATGCATACGCTTCTCCTTAAGAGCTTGTGGTCTTCTTTCACTGCAAAGGCTCTGTGAGTCAGCAAAGCTTGTTGGAGTGCTCATGTACCTTCACACAGAGCTTTGTAAATACTGGACTTTGTTTTTGCAAAACGGCCAAGTAAAACTTATCTGTTTATGATATGATACCTGGATATGTATCTAAATTCCTTCCAGCCTTCATTCGTTAGGCGTGGTTCCTCTGCCACCGGACTGACCCCAGTGCGGCTTTTCATGCCTTCTGCCTTGAGATGAAGAACAGGTCTTGTATTGCACCTCAAACTGGTTGGGAGGGAGCTAGCTGGAAGGTAGCTAAACGTGTTTCTGATCTGTGGGAAAGAGTAAGAGTCTTCTTAGGTTTGTAGAAGTCAGGGTCATAGAGGCTATTAACTTGTCTAGTCTGCTTGCTCGAGTGTCAGGCGTAAGTTTCACCCACATGTTCATTTGCTAAGCCTGAAATATTTTATATTGCAGTGTTTTGGGCCACAAAGAGAACGGAAAATGAAGTGTCACCAAGTCRTCCCAGACATACAGGTCAGATGATAGCAGCAGGTAGATGGATCACAGTGGTAGGCTTGTCTSCCAGCCCTGGATCATTTTTGTGATTCTCCCTTGAGTTTTCCTATGCCTCTCTGAGCTGTGGGACCCTTCCAAACCAGGCTGTGCCCCTRCTGTGTGGGGCCCCGATGTGCAGGCTCCAGGCTAGCTATGGGTCCAGAAACATGAGAGCAAATCAGGACAGGGACAAACTAGTTGAGCTGGAGTTTCACTGCTCCTGGTCCTGGAGAGCGGCACCATCACCAGCACGGCATTGCACCATGCCGYGTTGCCCCCAACAGTCCCACGCATGGCTCCCAAATATGGTGCTTCCCCCTGGGTAAGCCTCATCCTTCTTTCACTAGGTTGGGACCATGGAAACAGGCAGTAGGCTTTTCACACCAGGCTCTTATTCTGATTTTTAAATCCTTTACTAACTGAATGTATGTCTTTTTGGTTTTCCCACCATCTTTTGTATGTGTGTGTTTTATCACTGCTTCTGCATCTCCTTCTTTAGTAGAAACTAATAGACTAATAGTTTTAGGCTTTTTTTGTTTTGAACTTGCCTGTGGAATTTTGAATATCTTTTTATAAAACCATGTTTTTGTCAATTCTTTCTATTGCTATTTTTTGTTGCCAGCCAGTTATGCTAATACGTCAGGTTTGGGGATACTGACGCATTTAAATTTCTGTCATACATTTCTTTGGTTGATGCTTTATTCTACTTGATCCTAATATGGTCATCGTTATGCAAAGCCACCTGCTAATTCTTCAATCTGTAAACTCTTTTCCTTTTTTTTTTTTTTGTGTCTATCTGAATGAGGTCAGTACTCATCTCAAGTATGCTGGGTGCATGACCGTCTAAGGTATTTTTTGAATGACCACATGAGATCTCCAGCAAATATCTCTGAGGCTGAAGTCACCAGCGATGGTAATTCCTCTTTCTACACATTACAAACAGATGGTTGAGGAGATGTTCCATTCACTGGTAAAATTTGTTCTGTAACAGATGCCTGCCAGCTGCCATTCCCTGCCCTGCTGCATGATTTTATAGAGCTAACGAGATTAAGAAACTGTCGAAATTGATTTTTGCTTCTAAATACAGCAGATCTGATTCTGAAAACGCAGGGAGGGCTCTGTCTCAGGTGGTGCAAACTGGCGCAACTCCAGTGAAAAGTCAGCGGAGCTGAACCACTTCACATCAGCCACGGGCGCTGCCTTGAAGAGCAGCTCTCTTAAATGAAAGCCTCGGCATTAAGAAATCAACAACAAAAAGAAGTTTCCAGAGTAGAACAGCAACGCAAAAGTGGGAAGAAGGGAGAGTTTGGGACAGTTTCAAAAACTACCCGTCACTCATACCAGCAGTTCAAAACTGCTGATACTTCTTGAAAAATGCCTTTCATTGGAAACTCCAGTACATCAGATAGCTTATTGCTCAGCCTCGGTGCTATGGCAGAAGGTTGTTTTGCAGTCTTCGAACTCACTTGCTAATGAATCAACACTTCCCACCTGTAACCACTGGGGCTGAAGCCACAAAACCTCCCAGGCTGAAATCCTTCTGCTGATAGAAATCTAGAACGAACTCGGCATGAAGCTGTGGAAAAATGCAGATGTATATTTTGAGAATCCATGGTCAGGCTTTGAACAATCAGATGAGTATTAAGAGAAAAAAAATGCGGTGGTTTAAAAATAACAGATCTACTGCATGGCAGCCATAAAAGGAGATTTTAAGGAAAGGAACAGAAAATCATGCCAGACAAATGCATTAGGAACAGCAGTTGATACGGCATGTACAAATGACAACATATATATCCCCCTTTCTCTCCAAAATACGTGTGAGAACGTTACAGGAGCAGCCAGAGCCCACTGTTGAAATTCTACTTGTACAATAGGGCTCACCACATTTTTTTATCACAGTAGACTTTTGCTGAATGCTACTGCTGTTGCTTATGTCTCTGGCCAAAATTTAAACTCAGATCAAAGCTTTAGCAATGCTTAATCGAACAAACCAACTTAAAGCATTACGGACTGTTTGAAAGCATCTGTGACCCGACAGATTTGAATAGTGAAAAACGCGACATTCAGCATGACCTTTCCTTCCCCACTGCTCTCACAGCTCCTTCCTTGTCAGTATGTGTTTGAATCTTTACCATCCTCCTAGTCTCAGTGCTTGCTACACTTAGTTCGCTGCATCCGTCCCTCCAGGATCACTAGTTGCAGGGTCATTTACTCCCTCTCCTCTGTTTTGTAAAGGGATGAGAAGGCAGCGCTGGGTCTCGGCAGCATCCCCCAGCTAGCCAGACACTGTCACGGGTTTCCCAAACACCCCCGTCCCCAGAGAGCAGGACTCTGAGGTCTGTTGTGGTTTGATCTAATCGGCAAAAGAGTTCAGGCCTGCCGCAAATGTCCCCTGCCATCACCACCCCGCAAGCCCAGMCCGTCTTAAATCACTGTTTGCCTGCTGCCTACATCAGAAGTCCTTTGTGAAGAGCACAGTTGCTCCTCTGTAACTGATCTACATGGAGCAGGTCATCAGCTGCTTATGAGCTTTCCTTTTTTTGTTTTTCAGTTTTTTTCTTTAGAAAAACATGGTGTGAAGTCATGTTAGAAATAAATAGTCTCATACTTCTTCCCTAATTATAGAAAGAGGAGCCTCTTTAGGCTACGTGTGATTTTCAGTGTCAGCTCCTCACCTGGGAGGATGAGAGGGTTTCCGTACTGCAGAATAGGTGTCTCTACAAGTTACAGCAATCGGATTTGGCAAAAACTGAAACAAAACGCTTTATTTTCTGCAAGTCCAAAGGATGTTATTTGAATTACCAAGTCTTTCCTCAAGGTGACTTTGAAAGCCATCTCCTTCACCCCAGCAACGAGATCTCTGTGCGTGGCATACAGCTGTGACAGTCCCTGGAGAGTTTTGTCCGAGCCAAGAAATGAAGAGCCCCGTCTAATGGGGTCACCGGCTGCTAATGAAGTTGCACGTTCATAAACTACAGCTACAGCCCTCAAGGGAAACTCCCCGTCATCCCTGCTTCGGGAGGTGCAGTTTGTCTGTGTCATGGCAGCTCATAGGACCTCTGAGAGCTGCTGGAGGCCATCTGCTGTGTGGGCTTTATTTTTGCCCTTCCCCCTGCCCCCTGCCGATCGGGTTCTTCTTTCATTCCCAAATTGAATTGAGCAGAGTTTTAATTTCGGTGCCTATGTCAATTTTTCGGCGGTAGTGAAACAAGACGGGAGTTATTCAGCTTTTATCCCTCTGTGGAGGATCAAACAACAAATCTGTATAAGGAATTCCTGATGGAGAAGCCTAAAAGGAAGATTATGAATTTTCAAAGCTGTGGCCTTGTAAACCAAGCATCTCTGCAGAGTTCAGGGAACAAGAGCTCATTAGGAATAATCATCTAAAACCTGACTGAAATCTCTGTAGCTTTTCTGCCTTACACCAGATGAAGATCTGATCCATTCACCTAGTGTTAAGTCCAGACTCACACTCTTGCGGTGTAGACATAACTTCCTCTGCATGCTGTAACCATTGCTTTGCACTGTGACAAGCAAATGTTTATTGGGCTTTGTATGGCTCTGCATGAGCTTATAAGACATTTCTTTATGGCATTTATTTTGCTATAAATGATGTCTATTTTGGTGGTTTTGCTGGTACTTCATTTGATGCTCGTGATCCCTCATTTCTGAAGCACAAGTGTGACATCTTGGGAAAAATAACTTCCACTCACTCAGTACTAATCTATCATGTTGACTTTATTTCCGTCACAGCATACCAAGAGCAAACAATTTCCTACTACTCCGTGCTTCTCAGCTAAATGCCTTTTCCAAAACGCCAGGGAAATGCTTGTGTCATGGAAAAAACAGAATCCAGCTATGCAGAAAATAAAGCAAGAGGTGCAGTGGATCAGGCTTAATTGAGCACTTAACAGGTTCAGACTAGCCTGAGCTTACGTTAACTGAACCACTGAACCCATCCAAGCTGAACAGATGTAGAGCATTTTGGATATGCAGTTAAAATACGCTTTAACACGGTGTTCTTTATCTGCAAGTAGTAACACATAACCACCTGGGCAGCCGCGCTGAAAATGACTCCGCAGCATGGGGCAGGAGAGAGGGGCTGCTGAGGCAAGTCTGCATCAGCGCAAGGCAAGCTGCTCTCGGGGTCTCCAAGTAGGATATGCCCCTCTGCCTCTGAAGATGCAGCTAAGGATGCTCCCAGGCTCTTGTTCTTTTATTTTCGCAAGTGTTTGTCCTGGGAAACAGGCGTCTGGGGATATTCTCAGGATTTCAGGTGGCTCGGAGGCGGAGGGACTTCGCTCTTGCATGCCTCTGACGTCTCGCTACTGTGATGCTACTTTTTCCTTTCTCAGGAGCCAGTGTCTCAAAGTCAGTGTGGGGATTGCCCCAAAAATCTCCACCTCACTGGAAATAGTGCTTCTAAAGCTAAGTGTTAGTCTTTGCTAACTTTGACGGTGTTGCTACCGCCCCTGTCACAGCTGTTGGTCATTCTACAGTACTTTCTGCTAGAGAAGGGTTTTTCTTTTTGACCTGGAGACAAAAAACCCTGTGCACCCTGTTACGCTCGGACAGGTGATAATGTGCCTGTCCTAGGTGATCACAAGACAGTTTGTATCATTACTATGGCTGCAGTTAATTTAGGATTCTTTAAAGCAAATGTTCAGGGGAAAAAAGTGCAGGATTGCAGTTTAAGGTCGTGGTTACTACAGCATCCCCAGCTCTAGCGAGCAAATCAGGAGCATTGTAGTTCAGCATTTTCTGGATTGTAGGGATCTATCTGTTGGCTTAGGCTTTGCTAAAATGTAAGTGGTATTTACAATTGCACTTGGCCATGAGCTGCTTCTTTTTCATACAMGTCCAAATGCTAGGGTTATAATTACTGTGAATATTGCATCCTGCAATCTGGAAGCRTAGGCTCAGCATGCATTGGGTTGGTCTTCACAAAGAGCTTGCTGAGGGCTGCAGTGGCCATCCCTGAGGAATCTTCCCACGGCCCTGAGTTATGTAGCAAGCCCTCATCTATGTCATCTCCTCTCAATGCCATTTCATTTTGCCTGCAATAACTGTGTTAGACACCATTGCAGACTGACTCTGCAGCCTGGTGCTGGCCCGGGCATAAGATGTGGGATTCATCCTCTGCCAGTGGCTAATTTCAAATATTTAAAACAACACGGAAGAGCTTCAACAGGAAAGAGACCCACTTAAAAAGAGATACTCTCTTGTAGAGTAGTCTTGTAGGTCATCTTGTAGTCCTTGAGTGAGCAAGGGAGGAAACAAACCTTGATTCTCCCAAAAAGAGGAGTAGTAGCACTGAGATAATACAAGTTCTCTTTTTGTAAGGCCTGATCCTAACCGTGATCTGTGTGAGCACATACCAGATCAAGCCAGAGCAAATCAAGATAGGCAGCCAACATCTAGAGACCTAGGAAAATATTACTGGTGGAAGAAAAATATTACTGGTGTCTGCTGTTGCTGTTGAAGGGCTCGGCATTGCCTGCGCAAGGCTCCCAGCTACCGAGTGGATAGCCTTCCTAAGGGATGGATGATCGACACTGCTCAGGCCAAAACAACACTTGAAATCTGCTGGAGTCAGTGGATGAAAACTGAAGCTAAAACCACAGCTGAAAGTTTGGGCCAGGCTATAAATAAAGTACCTAAGTAAACTGAGGAGAAGTTGTTTTTAAAGGAACCGAGTAGACAGAGGCACCTGTCCACACGCCTTGCACTTCAGTGTTGGGATGCGGCTTGATTGAGTTTTTTTTCTGGTGGGTAATACAGTGTGTGCTTACAACAAATACATTTGGACAAACATGGATGCTTCAGGATGTGGAAGGGAGTTTATTCCCCCCATAAGCAATTTGATAAGATTTTCTGTTCTGATTAGCAACATCCTTCTCATAATGTGTAATTGGTGAATTTCCTATCCTAAACATACTGTCTTACAAACATATAGTGAAAGAAGGTAAAGAGATTCTTACACAAGACACAGGTAAGCTCATAGTCTTAAATTTTTCTATAAGGAAAAAATCCCCTGAAAAGTAAACAGGTCTCAAAATACTCTTCTCTAGACTTTGGTTTTGCACTGTAGTCTGAATTTGACACAGCAGAAAAATTTTCAGCTAAAGATAGAGGGGATTTTATACAGACTGACTTGCTCTTTCTGTCCTCTGTGTGTCTATGTATATATTTATATACATATATACACATATATAGTTTAGAGAAGAAAAAAGATGAAATATGCCTTCTTTAGCTTTGTAATAAACTCAAACTTAAGTGAAGCCAGAGGAAGACTTTGGCTGTGTATTCAGCCTCTGCAGGTAGAGTCTCATTTCAAGATTGTTCTATAAACAGACTCTTTTCTTCCATTATTTAAAACTGCTCAGCTGCTTCTCTGCAAGAAAACAGCAAAGGCAATTGAATACAGCCTTGGTCACCTAAGTGGCTCTTGTCTCAAAAGCTAGTTCGTATTCGATGCTGTCCTAGTTTTTCTTTTCTCAATCCTATAAACATCCTTTTCAGAGTTGAAGAAATTCCAATTAGTGAGCGCTGGAATCGGTGTGTGAGCAAAAAAAGTACAGTATATAGCGTACTGCTATAAAATGACATATAAATATTTACATACCCTTTAATGTCACCTCATGTTCAGTTAAGCTGTTGGGGTTTTTCTTGCAGCTTTTCTCTAATCTTCATTTGGCCATTTCAAGCATGACTAACGTATTTTGAATTATTTTTAAACTTCCAACATCTTCTCTGTAAAAAGAATGTACATGAAGTGCAGGTGGCTGAGCTGAGTTCAGAGGATTAATTTGCCGAGGAGACCTAGGACTTTCCGACTGTACTTCTGTGCTTGAGTTTCTTAATAAAGCCACTGCATTATCCTGAACTTAGGCTAACTCCATGGTTACAGTGGTGTCGATTAACCATACTGTCAAAGAGAAGAATTCGGTCTGAAGCAGCCAATACAGGGATTTTTATTTTCCTCTCCTCTCCTCTTTACCAAGCACGGACAAAGGCACGGGTTGCTACGTATTCTTGTTACACCTTATCTAAATATATTGATCAGTTCCTCCAGACTCTTATCTGTTTGTTCAGCAATGGCTCTGGTTCATTCACACYGGGATTGCAGGGGAGCTGAATGGATACGGCCACGTGAAAGGTACCGGTGGGCTGGCTTCTCTTTTGTTTCTCCTGGCTGGTTGTTTGACATCTGCCAGCCTCTCTGTTCATTACGTCGGCGTGATGAATAGAAGGCAGCAAGTGTAATCCAGGCAGTTAGGGCCACCTGCTTGATAAATATAATAAACATCCACTAGTGCATCTCTTTCAGCACCATGTGCGTCAGTGAAGTACAAACTGGAAAATGTATGATAGCGAATGGAAATCTTAAATCGATGTGAAGATACTACAGTTCCCAGAGTCACACTGGCTTCTCTCACCCCCAGCCTTTTTAAGCCMAATAAAAGAACATTTTCAAAGGTGAGGTTCCTGCAGTAACAGAGAGGTTACGTTCATGTAGTATTATTTTTCGTGCAGAAGACATCTCGTTCTGCTCGTTTTTACGCTGGGATAACTTTATTGGCGTGGATCCTGCACTGCCCCCCAAGGGAAGGTGTACCCAGCCACGCGGGATCAGGCTGGTGCATACAGTCRGCACAGTGGTTTCTGTGCCATCCGTGCACCGCGTGTGTGGCACAGGCGATGTGCCGGGGAAGGCAGGAGAAGGGGTCTCTTGTACCGCCGGTAGTCCTTGTGCAGAGTGGGGGAGGAAGTTCAGCCCCCAAGAGCCCCAACAGCAGCTGAATTTAAACACCAGCTTTGCACTTAACGCTCCCAGCCTGTGCCTTTGCCTGAGCTGAGCTCTGCCAGCCCCGACCTCAGCGGCGTTACCTTGGGCAGGGAGGTGGCATGGGCTCGAGTCAGAGCCAGGGACTGATATGCACATGACTTGATAATACTGACTCATGGATGCAACCCTGGACTCAATGCTGATCGGTGAAGGCAATGCTTACRGCGTATGGGAACAGCCTTGTGCTGGCCAGCGAGTGTAATGTCTTTAGCAGACTTTACATCATGAAGTGGTTAACGAATTCTTTTGTACTGAAGGGCTGGATTCAATAAAAACGTTTCTGGGGCAAGTTACCATAGCCTGCCATACTGCAGTGCGTCAGGCAGACCCTTTTTTTTTTTTCCTTTTCATTTATTTTTTCTTCCCCTTTTAATTTTAAATTGAGTGCAGCTGACTGCCTCCAATGCTGTTAACAATGGCACTTCTTTCCCTGGGACAATGTAACATTTAAAACAGATAAAAGCCCATGTGGGGCCAATAAAAGTTTGCCCCCATCCTCATTCCTGTAGGGCAAGTTTCCCCATCGTTAACATTTTAAGTAGCAGGCAACTATGAATATGAATGTCATTGACTTTTACACACTATTACTCATCAGCGGGTAACTCCGAACAGGCGTCACTGGAGGGATGTGCTGAATCTCAAAGGAACTTTGCATGGCCCAGCAGCGGGGGAGCAATGCGGAGCTGCATGAGCTGCAGCCCAGTGGGGACTGGGGAGTCAACAGGCAAACAAYTATGGGGACCAGCGAGCTGGGCATGGCAGCCCAGCTGCCCCAGTCCAACAAGAGTAGGAAGACAGGAAGGATCTGCAGGTGACACTCAGCGTTTTGCCCCAGTAGGACTCCCAAGCGCTCCTTCTGGTGGCTAATGGAGAGAGGGAGCAAGTCAGCGGCTTCCCGTTCCAAATTTTCGATCTGAATTGCTTGTGCAGCTTGGCTTAGGGGTCTAAATTAAATCCTCTGAGCGTTGGTCTTTCTGTCCATATCAGGGAGAAGGCATATGACTTGCGTACCTTCTGGGATGGAGAGTATTCATTGAATCCTTACAAAAATCCTTACAAACAACATTATGATTTCCAGGGCACTATAAAAGCGTTAGGTTTTATAGATGAGCTTTGAGGTGACTTCTTTCCTGAGCATGGTATGTTTGTGCTTTTACACGATTCAGTCTAAATTCTCCTTCAGTCAGCAAACTGGCTAGTTTTAAAACAGTGTGTTTGTGGCAGGGGCGTGTGTTTTGACTGTCCTCCAGGCAGAGCTCAATCCAGAACRTCCATGACTGGAGTCTTCCTTTGCCTTTGGTGGTCTTTGGATTAGAGTCCGTGTTGCTTTGCGTATCCATGCATCTCTGTGAGGRGGATTTTCTTCTTTTTTCAAAAATGGTTTGAAAGCGCCTATCAGTGCTATGATGGGAAGGTGCCTCTGTTCCTTTCCTCCACCTCCTCTTGGTCTCCCTGTTGCTGGACAGCTCTCGGTTCCCCCGCCAGCCRCCGGTGGCTGTAGCTACCAGACCTGCCCAACTGCGCGGGCTGAGCCCCTGCCCTGCCCTTCCCGCCGAAAACTCACATCAGTAACAGGACCAAAGAGTCGTCGAGGTATGGACTGTTTTTATTTACAAATCTAGAAATACCATTGGTCCCCGACAGTGTTTACCAACTATACGTTCTAGCCGAAGCACGAGTGAGTCATTTTTACATTGCTCATAGAAAATAAAAAAAGGTTTAAACACCCACAAAATTTGCTTACTCTTCAGGTGTAGCCCCCGGAAGGGTGAGGACAGCTTCCGCCGTATTCTGGTTGGAAATACCACTCACGTGACTATTGGAAAGTTGAACAGTCCCTACCAGTGATAGGTGATGTGCAAAAAATAAGGAAAAGTCCATGAGATCAAATCCTGAGGAGAGTATTAAAAAAAGGCTGGAATGCAAGAAGTGTTCGTGACTTTGGTAAGGCCTTTTCATGACACGTAGACCGAYGATGCTACATGGTGTTTGTAGAATTAAGTCGGTCCACACAAAGATGAAGTTAGATCTTGTGATGCACTAGTGGGTGTCTGCAGACTGATACAGATGGTCATTTTGTTCAGAACAACATGCACAAAAGTATCCCAGAGGTGAAGCTCAAAATACCCGCATTGCTCTAGTGTGCCGCTCCCTCGCTTTCCATTAATGCAAAATGACTCACAGGCTTGAAAATACAAACATTGATCAAAAGACCGAAGAGTGATTTACTGGTGYGGGATGGGACAAGATGTTGTTTTAGCCCAACAAACAGTAACTGCATTTAGAGGTGAGTATCGCCAAGGGAGCCCGAGGCGGTGCTTGCTTACTAAATTGGGTAGAATGCAGGGATTTCACCAAATGCAAATGACAATGAACAATATGTATGACTCAATATATCCGCTATGCTTTCAATGTGCAGTCAGAGGGTGGTATAGCTGACCTTTTAAAGTGATGCTTTTCAAACCACATTGTTATGATTATCAAAGTGTTCATTTTAGAATACAATATCTGGACCCACTCCCGTTCATATTCTCGTGTATCGTTTGAAGGCTRTTTTCCCTGCTGTTTATAAGAAAGCACTTCCAGGCAGCCCCTAGAGTGTCCTACTTTTATTTCTATGTCTACCCAGGGAACGAAATTTGCCATCGGTTCTCGTTCTCCGGGGCTTGACGCACACCTCTGGAATACTTTGAGTCACGTATGGAATTAGCTAAAATAAGTTTGATTTTGCGAGTCCTTCCTGTGTGCCAGAAATAGTCTCCGAGAACAATGTGGGGCGAGAARTATTCTCTGCTCTTTAGCCTCAGCTTCCTTCTATCTAAAAGCCGTCGGTGGCATCACTGGCAGTGCAGAGCAGATCCCAGGACAGCTGTGGGGTGACTCCAGTTTTGTAGTACAATAAGAGAAAGAAAAAATCTGGCATCGAATTTGTAAATTTAAGTGTAGAAAAGGCAAAAAAAAAAAAATAAAAAGAAGTAATCACAGTACGGTGTCTCTAACATGGTCAGCCCAAGGCCAGCAAGCAGACTGGAACGAGGCCCCTGCGAGTCTGAAGAGAGGCAGTTTGCTGGGATGCATTTCCTCCCCGTCCTCCATCAGCCAAGCCAAAAACTTAACAGGAAAAAAAATTAAAAGGAAGCCGTACAGAGCAATTTGGCTGCGCGGCGGTACTCGTTACAAATAAATAGCCTGGGCCCGGCTCCTCCACGGTGTGGGGACTCGGCGCGGTGCTGAGGGGCCAGCRAGGGGCTGCCGCTGTGCCCAGGGCTGGCCACCGCCCTGGTCCCCGCAGCCCTGCTCGTCCCCTCTGGCCGGCGCGGGGGCTGGCACAGGCTGGGCCGACCACAGTCAAAGCGCAGCTTTCCTGCAGCATGAGCTGCGACGGTCAGATACCCGATCGGGTGAAGAGTTAAGTACTAAAAAAATAGCAGAATCTTTTGTCGGGTTGAGGATGCCTTATTTTGATCGTGGAGGTCAGACACAGACGTGGGAATTCCCCCCAGTTGGTTTATTTGCAGATTTGTTCAGACAGTTTCTTTTTTTTTTTTTTTTTTTTTTTTTGAGATAACAGCCTTTTTTTATAATAATATCATCTTGAAACTTGAGAGGAAGGGAATGTATGGGTGAGCAGCTAATATCAGTGAGTTCTGGAAACTCCCTTTTTGTGATCTCTCTCGTTTAGCAGCTGTACTGTTTTGATGCTTTCATTGCATTAAAAAGTTATTTGACAATACTGCCAATAAAGTAACTTCATCTGTTCCAGTAAAATTAGCTTCAGCTCACAATAAGTTTGAGAAAAGCACTACTAAATAGTATTAATATACAGACAACAGGGCTTTGATCTAACATATCATAAAGAAGAAAAACAACAGAGGTGTTAGGATCGGAGAAGGCAAAGCTATTTTCCTTTTTCTTTACTGATTCTACTCCTGGTTCAAATATTGTTTTAAGAGTGTATACATAGCATCTAGTGACTAGTAGATGTAAACGTTGGTTTAAAATTAATTTTAAAATATCTCTTTATACAAAGCAATATATTTACTGATTTAGATCATACCCATCTGGACATGTTTATCAAAATCAATCCTTGTCTACTATAAGCCATTTGCTGCCATTGCCACCCACTGGCCAGGGACAAATAACCATCCTGTTACTGACCCAGATCAACAAATATCCTGATTAAACAGACACATCTTGCTACACGTCCCAATTGCTTCTATACAGCATCTTGCCTTTAATACAAAATCTGGCCAGCTTTGTACAAAATTTATTTTCTGATTCTATCTTCAAAACAAAAGTCATAGTCCGGGAGAGGGGCAGGGGGGAGGGAGCATGTTTTGCAGACCGTGAACTCTGATCTGGTAGTTTCATCCTTCTGTCGTCTCTTTAAATGTACTATTTAAAAACCAAAGGATCTCGTCCTTTTATTTTTCTGTAATACACGACACAGTTTTGACAATATATAGTAAAATAATGAAACTGAATTACAGACTGTAGGGAGCCATATTTCTCACACAGGGGTCAGCATACATGGTAATACTTTGGATTAAGGATGAAATTATTACAGGACCGTAATAACTAACCTTATTAATCTCTTCTCATTTTCTTAAGAGTATCACAGAAAGAAATATTACAGCAATCACAGCTTAACATTGGAATCTTTTTCTACTTTAATCACAGTCCTTTATGTACTGTGATTTTGTGTGTTATTTTGTACTAATCATACTAACAATTAATTTTATTAATCATATCTGGTGTTGTTGCTGGTTTACCACTTTCCTTCACAAGTGATTTGAGGCCCCAATATTTGGGCCTTTGAAACAAATTTGAAAAACTGATATAAAAATTATTCTTCTTAGGGGAGCTGCTCGTCACTTAGATACCCATAAGCAAAAGGTAAACCAGGCCCTTACGTTTCTCTTTCCTGTGCCTTTCGGAACTATACCAGGTGCATGCCACAAATGCTGAGATAGCCTTCTCTACAAATGGTTAATCAGAGGCAAAGAAAGGCAATAATGTTTTGTTCTCTGCATCATTAGTAAGGGGGAAGGAGGAGAAGGACTTAGCAGAACAACTGCAGCTTTTGTTTTTAAGTTCTTTGGAACAATTCTGCCAGGCAGCGCGTTTTCCCTCTGTTTCATTTGTCTTTGTTATTTTCCTGTCTAATTAAAATTCTGCAATGCTGTCATGAAATTGTTGTCCGTTTAAGGTCACAAACAGCTTCTGTCCTAATGAAATATGAATTGCATTAGTTAATTGAATTGTGCACTTATTGTGTGTTGTGAATGGACTGAGCGCACTTATATTCCTAATATATACTGAGCATTTTATCAGTCTAGGGAACGTGTGGACATAGAAAATGCTGCTATCATTCTTTGCTTCACAATAGGGAGATTTAATTGGCAATACATGGGGCTAAGAAGTATTTGTGAAGGACAAGAACTGTAAGATCTCACACRGGCATCTGCTAGCTGGGATGAGATCGGCTCTTCAGTGGTCTGGGGTCAGGTCACAGTCCCGAGCGGAAAGCTCGAATAAACCCGTATTATGCATGGTGTGTCTGTGATGTCTGCAAAAATAGGAAGAATCAAGGAAGACTAACGAAACATCTGTGGCCTGCTGCAGCAGCAGGCTTTTTGGGTTAAGTGAACCTCGTAATCGAAACCCTCAGCGCACGGTCCAGACCATTCTCTTCCAGGATCTGTCTGGTCTCTGTGCAGATACTACCTTCATAGCCCTGGTAATACAACGAGCTTAGCTCAGGGTCCTTTTCACACATGGGGGATTTTTCTCTGAACTGCGGGAAAGTTCAGTTTAGCACGTCGAGGACCTGACCAAAGTCAAATGAAAACAGGGGAACTCTTTCTGCTGACCTCAAAGCTGTGGATGAAACAGGTGCCTAAGGAAAGGGCAGGCTCTAGCACTCAGCCTTTACAATGTCCAAGATGGATATACTGCATCTGTAACCACTCGATGGTGRACTCTACTAATGAACCAGGCTATTTGAGAGGATGGTCATTAGCTGGGAAAACAGTAACGGAATACTAAGTTTAATTTCTTTACATGGGTCTTGATTTTTCACTTAGTTGTTCAAACCATTCAGCATTATACATACATACACATGTATTGATGTATATATACACATATCTATAATATACATATGCATATATATATMTMTCTCCAATGTTTAGCCTTAAGATTTATTTTCAGAGAAAAGTATRTTTGGATTCTGCATAATACTTATGTAAGATAATAGATCCGAATATAGTACCTTCCAGTTACTCTTTAACTTGACAGGTGTGGAGAGATATCTATTGTTCTGTCAAATAGTGCCTCCCTTAGCTTGAAACGATATTTCATTCAACAGTAGGCTAAAAGAAAAGATAAGMGATGTTCAGGTTGAAGAGTAGTTGAGAAATTTCTTGTCGTTATCATTTTCCACTCAAAAACTGAGGAGATATGCAAATGCAAATGGCGGTCTTTCTTTTACTGCAGCAAGCTAATGCAGGAATATAAAACCATTTAAGATAAACACAGCTAAAATTGACTTGCCATGATACACAATTCCCAAAGGGAAATACCATGACCCTTTCTACAAGAGTAACAGGGAGAAGAGTATCTATCCTTGATCTGAGCAGGCATGGACAACCTCTTTGTGTGGGACTTTCCAGCTCTGTGCACACACAGAGCCACTCRTAATTTCCCGCTGCGGGCGATCCTCCACAGCTGCTGTAGCACTCACCTTCCAGGAACACTCCTCCCCATGCCGCAGTCAAGCACTTCATTACCACCATCTACAGATGATGCACTGAGATACAGAGATTAAATGAGGCACTCTTGCTYGGGTACGTAGGCGAGGACTTTCCCTATACACTCAACAGAGGGGGAGAGAGGTTTCTCCAGAGAGCAACTTGGGGATAGCCACATCAGGCTGCTTCTGCTCTGAATCACCTTCTGGAAGAGTTTCTCTCTCTCTCGATCACTGTATTTACTGAACCTAAGGGGACCTGCCTCTGGGTGTAGTTGTTGCATTGCAGAAGTGCTTCAAGCAGATGAGTTTCCTTCACTCCCCAATCCCTCCGAGACAATCATACCTGCTAAATCTTCAGACTAAGGAATTTCCCACCTAGTGCCCATATCACTCAGTTACCTCCTCCTCTCTTTTGCTTTGAATTTTCTCCATTTACCACAGTACCGACAGCTCTAGCTGAGCTACTGTTGAATATCCCTGCCCGCATGAAAGGGCTCGGGAGGTAAGTAAGAAGGAGTGGGCGTCTGCGAAGGTTTGGTGAGGTGCATCCTGACAGAGTCACGGCAGTGGGCGAATGACTGAGAGYGAAAGTGGTGGGATGGGGCATGAAGGGTGATTGACAGTGGCTGCTTAGTGGTCTGAAAAGGGGTGAGTGAAAGTACTTGGGGGGGGAGGAGGGGAGTTTGGGAAGCACGTCTGACCGTGAGAAAGACACCACTACATTACCCATGGCACGCTACAGGCRTATATGCTGCATTCTCTTCTGTGAATGCAATGTTAAAAGACTTGATGTCATTAAAAATATTCACGTACTTCTATCTAAAAATATATAATATAGTGATGTATAATTAAGAAGGGGAGGAAATGAAAGAGATTCAAGGAAGGTTGAAAAATAAAAATAAACCGAGGAGTCCTCTAGGGAGAGTAGAGAAGAAGCAAAGACCGATACAGCCTTGCAGACGTTAATGTGGCTTTATTGTCTTCTGCAGCGCCATCCCGTGCAGGGAGACAGTCTGGGGCCCTGCTCCTTTGGGTGGCCCTCCATGAGGACACCTGCGCTCAGGCTGCCCCTCTGCCCCTGGGTCCAGCCACGGGGTCCAGCTGCCCACCCGAGGCTTGGTGGAGCCTTACCTGCCCCTGCGCCATCAGCCGTACCTCTTGTGGCCTTCCCTCTTCCAGCGGCCACCCCCCACCCCGTGCGGGGCAGGGGGGCCTCTCTGGGTGGCAAAGGATGGTCCTCAGAGCAGCCTGGGAGAGCATGCCCCCCAGTTGTAATTAATTAAATTAAAAAAAAACGCAACTAACCGTCACAGTTGTTTATAGCTGGACAAAGGAGCGAAGGCAGCCGTACGTGAACAGTAGCATTTTATATGCTGGAACAGGTTTAAATTCAGTATTGTTAGAAGGTTGTTTAACTTTATTTTCAGTTAAATAAGAAACATAGCTATYTTTTTTTTTTAATGACTAGCATTTAACTTCCAGCAATTTCTTTGAGTACTAAATAGTCACATTAGTTTTCCAGATAAAAAGACATATTATATTTTTTTCTTAAGTTAAAGGTACTATGTTGCTCATTTTTTTACATTTCTATACAAATCTTATTTTAGGGATCCATGGGTTTTGTCTCAATCAAAGTTTTTTTTAGTTAGATGAACACTAAGAAGTTTAGAAAAAATCTTTGTAAAACACTGAAGGACACAAAACTCCCCTGCTCAGCTAATATACAAGTATTAAAAATTGTCCTTCTTCACCAAAATCATGATCCATCCAGCACAGACTGTGCCTGGGCTCAGCACCAGCTGCTTCACCTGAAGGCGAAGAAATGCCACAAGAGGCAGATTTAGGATAATCTCTTCTCTCTCCCATCCCTTCTCCTGTCCTGCATAGTTCCCATGAAGACCTCACACTAATCCCAAGAATTCAGAGATTGATTTAATCCTGCAAGCATAAGGCTTCCGTTATTATTATTATTATTATTATTATTATTATTATTATTATTATTATCATCATCATCATCATCATCATCATCATCATCATCATCACCATTATTATTATTACCACTACTACTACTATTATTTTGGAATAACTGTTAACAGCTTTTGTTTACTATAGAATTATTTAATTATTCTTTGACACTTGCTAAACTCACTTCTCAGCATCCTGTAGCAATCATCTAATTTCAGTAATTTAAATAATAAAATGGTCTAATTGTGGATCCTATGCAAAAGTACGTCCTCTTACTAGCTRTGAATTTCCTGTCATTCCTCATGTAATTGAAATCCCTGTATTTCTTGCATGATGAGGACCGGGAGTGCTGACTCTCCATACCTACATTCTCTCTCCCTGTCACTCATTCTTCAATGGACTCCTTGTTCAGTTGGTTGGTTACTTACTATTATGGCTAGTTCCAGTGCCCTCCCTATTGAAAAGCTTTTTTCTATGCTTATAGTCTCATTGCTCCACTCTGATCATTGTCAAATAAATAGTGCAGAAAATTCCAACACAATTTTCAGAAAAAATCTTTTAAATCCCAACAATTTTAATTAAATTATTATCAATTAATATCAATATATTAATTCACAATATTAAAACTTTAGAAATGGGATCAGGAATTTAACTGTATTACTTGGCCCATGACTTTCAATGCTTGGCACCTACCTACCTTCAGACAACCAAGCCAGGAGGTCCCCGCTGTGAAAGTGAGTCTGTTTATTTAGATGCCTACTCATGTGTTTAGGAATCTAACTTGAAAGCATTTTTTTTTAAGATTTAGGGAAATGGAATACATGATAGTGAGAATGAGAAAGAACTCCCTTGGGCAATAAAGCACTGACAGTTATTTGCCCAACTAAAAGCCCACCGTTTTATTAGAACTTAAGCAAGTAGATAAAAAGATAGTAACTCTTAYTTTGACTAGGGAACTGGTTAAAATATCTTACCTTCTGTTAAGGACCCTTGATCTTACAAAGCTTCTGCTTCTTTACTTTCAAAAGTTCTGAAATCCCACAAATGTCTGTGAGAAATTGAGGAACCTCAGAAGCTGAAAGGTCATCTGGGAGGGGAAGGGTGGCTCTTAGGCACAAGCTAGCCAGTGCTTTGTTTTAAGAAGCCAGCCTCCTGATGGAAGAGAAGCTCAGCTACAGAGCGATCACCCTTCTCTGGCAGAAAATGCTATTCTTTGCAACTGAAGATGGCTTTTGCCACCAGTCAAAATGAGACTGGTGAGATAAACACCCGGGAATGCAGTTGTGAGGAACACAAACTCGGCAAGCTTCTTAATTTCAGCCAAAACAATGCATATCATGAGACACTGGATAAGCTTTTCTTACCAGTAAGTGAGAGAGACTGTCTGGGAACGAACATCATTTGGCTAGATAGAAAACTCTGGGTCCAAGACAAGGCTAATGGCTTTGACTCAGTTGTTCCCAGTTTCGTATGCAAGCCTGATGAGGCAGCGAGATCTATGCCAGTTCTGAGTGTGGCCAGAAAAGACTGTGTAAGAAGATGTTTTAGTTTGTTAGAGAGTGAGGAAACCTTCTGGGGAAAGGAGGGCCTAGAAAATGGAGAGGACCAGAACAGAAGTAGATCCTGCAAATAAGCCAGAAGTTATAAGGATCTGGGGAACATATTAGTCAGATATGTCGATTAAAGACATCTGTATATATGGCAGCATCTTGTGAATTCAGAGGACACGATGCCAATTACGACCATTGGAGAGTCATAATTTTGGTAAATGCATAAAAGGGAATTCAGTAAAACTGGGAAGGTATCAGAAAAAGGAGTTGAATAAGCGTAAGTAGACAAATGTAACAAGCTTAAAAGCAGAAGAACAATTGGAGTATTTTGCCATGGAGGATGATTTCAATAATAATGGGCGGTAGGGAAATGTAGTGGAACATCATTATCTACCTACAAACTGTTCAGGAAAGAAAGACTGGGCCACAGAGGCAGAGGAGATACCGCTGTATAGAAGGACAGCTTGAACGTTATTTAGCTGAACTTTAAGTGGAAAGGACTATGCAACTGAATCTCCGAAGACAAATAAATAAATGCTAAACTAGAAATTCCAAAGCATTTTAACAACTTTTGGAAAGTAAAGACATTAGCAGGTCTTTGTTGCTAATATCCAGCTTAAGAAAAGGAAACGGAGTGAGCAATGTTGAACTCAAAAGAAATGCTAAGAAAAGTGTAGTAATAGGGACTTTGGTTACTCCCCTATGCTTGGCCAAATAGATCAGGAGGCACACAGATTAGAAGAGAGATTTCTTGACACCTGAAGCAACAGCATCTTGGAAAAGTGACACACAAAAGGAAGAAACTACTCTTAATTCGGGTATTGATCACAAACTGATTGTAGCTGACTCACTAAGTCTTAACGTCTAGGTGGACCACAAGGCTAATTCAATATAGCAGCTCCTATGTTCAGGGATCATACCTTTCATCTCTTCGAGGTGATGCTATTTTGTTTTCTTTAAAAACTGTAACATGAGTACGTATTTTAGTATCTAAGAAATTCAACAAAGAGCAACTTCATCTTTCTCCTCCTAAATCATCCCTTAAAAATTGGCCAGAGGAGAAGTACTAAACACAGCTTTATTAGCTGCTCCTCCTCCTGGGAGTGTGATAGCCTTCAGAGAGCTTCTCGTATGGCTCAGCAGCTAYCAGCTTCTTGATAAAACACACAGACGCGACGCGCCTTCCACATATTAGGATTCACCGAGCAGGGCTGAACTACAGCTACACAGTGCCCAGGTATTCCTGCTTTCCGAGCACGGTTTTATGTTGGCTTCACAGCAAACCAGACACAACCAGTGTTTGTATCAAGCCTTGTTTCAAACACTCCTACCCAACCCTGCTTGCTTCTAGAGGAACACCGCCTCAACTTAGGTTTATTCGAGACACAAACTGGGTATTGGAGTCTCACCGAGTACTAGGCAGGGCTAGTCTTCACTGCAAGCTACCACTGTGTCACAACACAACCTTGACGAGTCCCCTTGGCACAATGCCCACGGTGACTTGGCAATTACATCCACCTAGGCTGCACTCAGCGTCGTGGCAGCCAGCTGCAGTTAAAACCTGCTGGGACCACAGCTCAAGCACGATTAGCTGGCACGATGACAATCATGTATTTGTCTCCGCTAACTTCAACTCTATACACGGGAATAAGCAGTATACCGGCAAGAARAGGCGTAACTTGTGTACGCACAAATGCTTTGCGGGAACTGTGCAAGGTAGTACTGGATGCGTGAAAATGAATAGTGAAAACAGAGGTAATGAAGGAAGGAAGGTTACACAGCCATAGAAAGAAGGAATCACACAAGGAATAGCTGAAGAAACACACACGAGAAGGAAAGCGAGTACGTGAACAAAGCATGCAAAAAAACCCGAGGAATGAAAGGAGTGTAAGTTAAGAGGTAGAATTTGGGAGTGGACGAAGATGACAAAGTCAGACTAAAATGAATGTACAGGGTCAGGCAGGAATGAGAAGAGACTCACTAACCCTCCCGTGGTTGTTACGTACATAGGAAGGCCATTTGGATGGGACAGAAAATGTTAGGCAAAAAGGATGCAAAGGATCAGTGTATTTTCTCCAGTCAAAAGCCATCTGTAACCTATGCTGAAAATGTCTTTTTTCTGCACTTCAAGCATATTAACAGATTAATGTATGATAGTATCGTTGGTGACACTGAGAACACTGGGCTTTAATGAATCAATAGATTTGTTTCATCTTTAACTAATTTGAACCTTTAATCCTCTTGCTTGTGCAAAATCTTCTTCCTTCAGGTCAAAGTATTAAAGAGGCTCAAGAAGTAAATAAGGAAATAAATACCAGAAACCCCATGGGGAACATTTAAATTAAAGTTTCCTAATAGTCAAATCAACTTAATGCTGTGATCACAGGCTCAGTTCATCTTCTTCCCCTCCCCCCCCCCCAACTCTATGGCTAAAGATGTGGGAATAAATAGCCAAAAAAAGGAAGGAGCTTTGGTTTTCTTTTAGTTTCTTGATGCTTGTGTTGCTCTAGATTGTTGGGGGGTTTTTTTCATTTTATCTTCTCTCATTATAGACATACAGGAACTTTTAAAACACAAATTTGTAAAAATCAAACACGTAGCCCAAAACATTGGCCTGCAAATTTTCCCCCATGTTTCATGCCTGGTTTGCACTTTACTGTACGCCCATGTTGGTCATGCATCTGACTTTTTTTTATGGATGTAAATTATACTGATGCAAACCCTTGTGTAGACAAAATCTTGCGGATATAACTGTCTTCCACCAGCACAACATATTTCAGTTAATGAGTCAGAATACACTTTGATATCGGTGTAAATGGTTCCTCCTGGGGAAGGTTTGCTTCTTTACTGTTAAAGTGTAGATAAGTTCTGAACTTTTCTCTTCCCTTCCTTGGACTTAAATTAATCAAACCCACATCTAGTATTTCTCATTCAGAAATAATACAGCTTCTTTTCATCACCTTTTTGACTGCTGGTCCCTTTCTGTGTTCTTACTTCGATTGTACGGTCATCAGAAAAGGGTATATCTAAAATCCTCTTGAAAGCAGAAGTTCTGTTTCAAGCAACAGCAATCGCAGGATCAGGCGCCTCCAATCTTAAAAGAAAAAGAAAGCAAACTGACTTGAAAGTTTGAAGCTAACAAATGGTTTGTAGTTGGCCGAGACACTTGTATTTAATATTGAGGAAGCAATGACTTTCTGGCCTCCAGTGGAGCATCTCCTAGACAGACAGACAGGCACACAACAAAATGAAGTCTTAATGCCGTGAGCTTCTTGAGAACGCTACAATAACATTCTGGCAGACTGGGCTCCCTTGGCTCCTGTACTCACTGCAATTTGAACATCTCTTTTGGTTTAGCGTGATGCTTGGCAAGTTTCCCAACCTTACATTATCTGGGAAAGGAAGACAAGAGAAGCTGGTACATTCAGGGAGCCTTTGAAGAAGCTTCTTCACAGTTTGCTTATAGCAAAACAGTTGGCTGCGTGTAGGAGAAGTGTCAGGACTGCAGCTTAGACTGCTAGCTTGAAAAGGGTTTAACTGAATTGCATCCAGGCACCAAGATGCTCAGATACCACAGCAATGTGTGTGGTATAAGAACCTAGATAGAAGAAGATTAGATAGCAAATCAGACAGAATTTTGCATGTGATTTCCTGGGTTTGTCTAAACATATAGCAGCAACAGTTAATTATAGGAGGTTCTGAAGGCAGCTCCTGGGTGGGTTATGTCACTTATACATTAGATTCCAGCCATAAATTGCCAGCTGAGAGTTACCCCTGTGGCAGGAAGCCCCTGTTGATGGAAAGCTCAGMGGTAGGAGCAGCAGATATTCGTGATGGAAGATCTGGGGGAGAAGAAGCAGTTTGACAGTAATGGCAGAACTCCAATGAAAAGAACATCAAGATGGGCACAGGTCATCACCCAAAGAGAGACAGACGCAGGAGATGGTTGCACACAGGAGTTATTTGTGGTCATCCTCTAGATGATTGCTCTACCTACTTCCAGAACTAGTCCCTCTCCTTCTACCACACATGAATCCCTCAGCTCCTGTAACCACTTCCTCTGGCTCTTAAGTAAGGGCAGCTCCATAATTGCAGATTAATGCTTTAATGAAATTCTTGAGGCTACTTTGAAGTGACTGGGCAAGAGAGACTGGCCTTTCAGCAGCAGCTGCTGGCACAAGAGTCACTGCGCATGTTGCTTTACGGGGAAGGCGTTGCTGTAAGACTCTGCGCGCAGCAGGATCCATCATTTTTTCTTCGGTAGTGCCTGAGGGCACGTCTACATGACACAGCGCAGCACTGCACAGGCATACTTGGGCTGCCTCTAAACAGTGGTTGCACCAGTGTCACAGCAGGGATAGTCAGCCCACCTGGAGTACTCCCCTAATACACCTATAGCGTTTGCACCCCTATACTTGCCCCTGAGTTGGTTTGTTCAGTGCAAGGTCAGCTCTCTCTTCCTCTCCATAAAACTACATTCTGCCGTGTGGACCCACCTGCATTTAGAAGTATTTAAAAAAGTAAATTATAAAGTTTAGGATCTTATATCAATTTTGATCTGCAGTTTCCGATCTGTGGGGTCTTATTTATTTTAGAAAGTGGGAAAGCTTTCAAGCACTGATTTCATAGGTAATGCATTTATTTTTTCTTGGCTGATATTCCTGATTTTGTTTTTTTATTCTTTCCTTTGACTGTCTGAAATTTTGCATGAAATTTCTACTCACTTGGAAACACCAACACATGAAGTAATTACCAATCTTTCCTGCCTGAAGTTAACGGCCTTCTCCTTCCTCGTGCTGTTAGTTCAAGGTCACAATGATAGATTTAAATCCTTCATGAATTTTCATCTGACTTGCTGTCCACAGAAATTGTTCATTAAAAGATCCAATTTCCATTGGCATTCTCCCTTTCAAAGGATGTCAACAGGAAATATAAATGCTCAGCCCTTTGTGAATGATCTGCAAGGACATGCAGGCTTAAGAAAAAAAAAAGCAGCAGTTAACCAAATCCTTTAGTTTCTGTTTTGAATGACTGGCCATAGGAATGCAGGCTAAGCTGTATTTCAGCTGTTCCCAAGGATGTGGATGTGTAACTTGTTGATAGTGGTAGGTACTTCAGGCTCCAGTGACAGCTATGTGACCACTCTGATGATGCAGAACCAGCCCCTGCTCCTCTCAAGAACACCAGGCACGAAAGAAAACAAAGAGCGATCTGTTTTTTCAGAGGACTGGCACTCGTACCTCCTGCTCTTTACCGAAAAAAGAAAGATCCTAGGTCACCTCAGCTCTCACCCTATGCTCCCAGAAACCATTAGGTTGTAAGGAACTGCATGACTTGCTCCAGAAATTGATGTGAATGTCTGATACCCGGGAGAGCTGAGTCTTCTGCCTTACAGGACCTGGAGGGGATCTGATTGATAGGAGCAAAATTTAATACCCAGAACACCAGCTTACTTCATTGGGAACTACCCATCACCACCAAAAGGAAAGAAAAGCCCACCACAGCCTTAAAGTTTCAGTGTTACGTTTTTAAAATCTTACCGGTGTCCAAGGTATATGTCTTTCACAGTAAAAATTACTTGGAGTGCACTGTGAATGCACAGACACAGATCAGTGCTGAACATCTGGTTAAAATAAATTACAGTCTTATTTTGCAAATAAAAGTTCCTAGGGTCTACATGACAAAGTCTGGCCAGCATAACTATCTCATGGGGAAAAAATCACATCCCTAGCCTACAAAGATAACTATTTTGGCATGATTCCCTTCCCCACTATGTAGACTTACGTAGACTTACACCAAATAGAGGAGTCTTTTTGCCAGTATAACTCACATTGTTTGGGAGGTACTTCAACCTTGCTGGCAGGCTCCTGCAGCTGGTATAAGCCATCTCTCCATTGAGGGATTTGGCCAGAACAGTGACACCAGCAAAGCCCCTGAGGTACAGAATAACCCTTTTTCTCTTGCCACTAGTCTCTAATGTTTTTCAGGTTTAAAGCTTCCCACTAAAAGGAAACACGCGGAATTTGTGCCCTTTCTTGTATCAGGAAGACATTATTTCTTTTTACAGAGGAATTAAAGATACGTATGGGTAGGAGGTGTGTCACTTTCAAACTTGCTTTTGGATGGGAGAAGATCCCACTTCTCCTGTAGGATGCCTGTTGTTTGTTTTGGTGGTGGAGGGGCAGAGGCGGTTTGCATTTTATTAAGTCTTCATATTTTGGTTTTGCGTGGTGGCATTTGAATAAATCTAATGGTCATAGTTAATGGATTACAACTGTGTATGCAAATGAATTTGAGCTGTTTTGAATAACAAAACAAAGACCTTCAGTCTGTTTGTGAATCATATTCTTACACTCTCAACTCTTCCTTGTCTTTTTATATGGTCCCTGTTAGCTCTTACCTGATAACATATGCCAAAGGACTTTCTGGATGAACCCAAAAATTTAAGATTTACCAGCCAACCCGAACCTATGACCCCCCCATAAGGCAAGGCAACTCATAAAGCTAGCTTGGCTTAAAAGTAGGATTCAGCTCATTGTGGCAACAGGCAGTTTTCACCTGTCCTATTTAGATGGTTCATTTTGTCTAAATTCCCACTTGCCTCAGTCTACACAGACTGTCTTCATTCCTTTCCCTGCTCTTTCACCCTCCATTTGTCTCCCAGGTCTTGTGCTTTTGCACAAGTGGTGAACAGGACAGAAAGGACAAGAAGGAGGAGTGGAGGGAAGGCACCCAAATCAAAAACAATCTCTTCCGAGCAGATGCAGACCAGGAACTTCCCCTTATTTTAATTTCCCATTATCACTTAGCTGTGAAATGATGAAAACATGGAGCAAGCCGCCGAGAGGCCTCCACTCTTGCGTGCACCGTGTTGCAAGGGGGGGCACTTGCAGCTTGCTCCATCAGGCTGCCTGACTGCCAGGACATGTCTGCCTCCCCTACGGCTAACGCTGACACACTACCTGGTGGAGTACAGCACCCAAGGGCTGACTTCAGACATGGCAAGGGAAAGCAATGACCAAAAAATGCTGCCTCTTCTCTGCCTCGAATAAGGCTTTTACAGGTGAGCAGAAATGGTTTGGGCTGCTAATGAGGTGTAGGCTGCCAAAGAAAACACATGCGCAAATTCATATTTTCCAGGTGGCTGCTGGTAGAAGTGTAACTGTCCATTAAAGTCTACAGCATAAGCTTTTTTTGCACTTACTTATTCAATTGCAGATTTATCGTGAGGTTACTTTATCATAATGTTAGCTGTGCTGTCTCATTGGCTCTGTAAATCAGTTGATTGTCACAAGATTTAGTAAAACCAAGAGCCTGCTTCAAGTCACATGAGGACCGGGTGGCACTTCTGCAGAAGGTGCCGGTGGCTTTGCATGATCCTCTTGCTGCTGGAGCGCCGAGGAGCACGAAGGCCACCGCTCCAGCTCTGTGTTACTCTTGCTTAATGCTGAGCACGAGTCAGTCAAGCCAAAGGGATTTGGGTCAGAACGAAGTGTTGAGACAACAAACATGGGATGGAGTGTTTCCCTGAGGGATGTTAAAACAAGAAGCAGAAAAATGCATGACTGGTCCCTCGTGGTTCACCGGATGGGATAACCTGCTCAGGCTGGTCTGATTTCACCCTTCTTGTTCCCACAGCCTTTTCTGGCCAAGGCTGCCCCGAGCCAGGCCCTCCTCACCAAACTGACAGCCTTGCYGTCTTGCTTTCCCCTCTCTATCTGCACTAATACCTGCACCTCGAGCCTGGCAGAGCTGGATGTGCTTGTTAAATAAAACCCTTCGTGACCTTGATGACAAACTCTGGGCCACAGCACTTTGAGCGTTTCTACAAGCAGCTACTTTCAGTTCCCATTTCTCAGGCGGTTACGTGATTTAACTCTTTTGCAGCGGCCCGAGAGCAGCATGGGCAGCTGGAGCAGGCAGGGAACATAAACGGGGATGTGTTCACATTTCCCTCTACTACCAACGTACCCATTGCAGCCAAATCTTCAGATTTGGGCTTTTAAATTAGGTAGGCTATTTCCAGTGTAAAGGCACTCATATTGAAAGTAAGTTAAGAGCAAGACRGAGAATTTAGACAAGATTTTGAGAGAAATAGGCCTGCATTGTCATTCAGACCCTTTTTGTCATTTTCATTTTAAAGTCATTCTGAAGATTTGACAGGGGTCCTAATGCATCTAGCTTCTTTTCAGAGGATGCAGGTGTAAGAACGAAGTTACGGGATGAGATGAGTACCCCCGGCAACTCTGTGACACTTGTACTCTCCCATGTGATCCACAAATCCATAAATGGATGTTTGCTAAGTTTACYGTTGTATGTGAATGCAAACTCTCTAAAACGGGTATGGTAAATTTGAGTAGAAGGTGGCCTAAAACTGAATGGTTCTCAGTGCAACTGAATTCATGAGAATATGTGCAGGGAGACATTTGTTTTCTAGGTACGAGTCACACACAGCTTCTAGCACTCTACCTAAGTAGGGTACCTTCGGAAAAGAAAACTAATGCTAACTATTGAAGCAAACAAAGAGCAAATTAGTTGTATAGGATTATCAACCCACAAAAGATCTGAAAAGAAAATTGTGAAGGATCGAGTAGAGCAGCTTTGACCATGTTGTTTGAACATCGAGGATTTTGTCCAGAAGGCCTTCTCGCCTTCTTTCTCTCTTTAATGCTAATATTGCTCCAAAAGTGGCACCCATTAAATACCACCAGCTAGCTGCTGTAGTGACATTACAGCTGTTACGCTGATGCCAGAAATACCTCATTTTAGTGTGGGCCTTTCCAGGAATAAGAAAACAAGGCAGCCTCCACTAGGTCTGGGCTTCTGCATATTGCAGAGCCACGTCTAACTGAATTAAGCAGAGACGCTTAGACTAAATTACTGAAACATTTCTCATGCTGACTTGGTTTAACAAGAATGCAGCCTAGTCCGAACACGGCATGGGTTTCCATGCAAGCTGAATGATCAACACCTTACAGATCCTGTGTTTAAAGAGGTGGCTTGACCATTCCCCAAAGCCTGGGTTTGTCCTTCATCTCGCAGAGGTCCAGAGGAAATCTGCCTGCCAGCAGGGTCACTCTCTGGGAGCGTGGATAGGAGCAATAGTCAACCCCGTTACTATAACCACTCACATTTATATATTTCTAAGCATATGCATCAGTTTTCATGAACAAACCTAACCACAATTAGTCCTTGCTCCTTAGATGTCTCCATCTGAGTGCCATGTTTAGTCAGCCTTATGCAAATAATATTTTCACTGATTTCAATTCACACAGACTTCAGTGAGAACCTGGCAAGACTGGGACCTGCAAGATATGCCCCCAGGATCACAGGCTCACCGATGCAAGAGTTTATACAAATAGATAGCAAGGACAAGGAACAAAGAAGTTAGGCAAGACCACTGTGATGAGAACCAGTTCTGTCCAAAGTCAGAAACCTCAGATATCACTGGAGAAACAAAAGGGTACGCAGCCAGCAGCTAACACATCAGCTGCAGACCTAAGACTATATCGGGCATTGTGGAAACAGAATTCAAAATAGACCCATTTCTACCACAGGCAAAGGTGAGGGGGGAAAAGAAAAATCTGGATGGGGATTTGATCAGGGGTGCACGTGCCGAAGCCACTCCCCAGGCAGGTTCTCTGCCCGTGGTCAGCAGGGCTTGTGTGGTGACACCTTCTTTTCCTTACCATTATAATTCGATAAAGTGCACCTGGCTGGACTGCCAGCGTGTCGGCACTCCCAGGTGTAAAAAGATATCGGCCTCTCTAAAGATACCGACCTCTCTAAAGATACCGACCTCATGAAACGTCATACCTCGGCACAACACAGTCAAGGTCTGAGCTGTCCTTATTTGCATGTACTCACGACTTAGGCTTGCATAAAGACCCATAAACTCTTTGGGAAAAGAACAGCTACAGATTTGTCTGGTTTTTGTGTTCCAAGAACTTTTCTCGTTAGCTTCAAGATGACATTTTAATGAGGTTTCACTGCATAGAAAACATGGGACGATTTAATCTGCTCTGTCCTCCTCTCCCTCCCCAAACTCTGAAATGAGTTACCATTCGGGAAYGAAAGTTTTTATGAGAATTTATGTCGTTCGTATGGAGGCAGGGGTGAGGGAAAAGTCATTTAGCTGCTAAACCCTGGCRTTGGAGCTTATGCCATTCCCTCTCCTGCCCCGTACTGGGTGGCAAAGCCGCCTAGTTCAGACCTGTGCAGGTTTCTTCAAAAGCCGGGAGCTAGTGTGTGTTTGTTTGTTTGTTTTGGAGTCACGGAGAGGGCAGCGTAAAATAGCCGCGAGGCAATTGCCGTTCAGTAAAATGGAAGTCTCACCGGCTCTTCATTCAATACAATGTGGCTCAAGAGGATATCCTGTCAACCCAATGATAACGAGGGAAATAAAGTCACTTCCTCACCAGCTGTTTGATTCAGGTAGAAAAAGGAAGCCTTTACTTCCTCGTGTTTGCTCTCCCCACCGCCCCCTCAGTCAGAAATGCCCGGCTGAAGCTGCCTTCTCCCTCCGTATTTTCAGCAAGGAGCCGTCAGATCCGTAATGCTTCGCCGGGCTCAGCCTATGGGAAGTACGTACTTCTCTGCAGCCGAGAAGCTATGCCTGGCCTCGCAGGCAGGGGTGAAGGCTGAGTTGCAAAAGGACCGAGACTGAACAAACTCGGCTCAATGCGCAAGCAAAGAATGCCTGTATAATTAAAGATGACATTTGTTTCTTGGATCAGAGCTGCCGAATTTGGGCCAGCGGAAGAGCAGGGTAGTGTGATCTGGATGCTTTGTTTTGAGGCTGCCCTGACTCAGTGCGCTATTACGCCTCCTAATCCTCCGAGGGTGACAAACTCCTCTTTTGCCCTGGGCTCCCTGCAAATCCCAGGAACTCCGGCCAGGAACACACTATGCCCTCCCTACATCTAGTTCAACAGGCAAGAGGGCAGCAAGGGGTGCCCTCGGGGCAATCTTCCTGGCCTGYCAATCAAGCCCAGGTAGGTGAGGCAGGCATCTCGGGTGCTTTGGTGCTAAGAGGAGCTTAGGCAGAGCATCTTTCCCTTCCCCACTGCCACCTTTCTTGCTTCACAGAAACAGTCAACGTGAAGTTGCATACTAAACCAGCAATGGACTGATTTGACTTAATAAAAGCTTCCTAAGAAATTACTTTTTAAAAACTTACAGAGCTGAATGAAGAGTTCTTTTCCATATAATTTTTAACTGCCCTGATATAATTTTACATCCAGGATATAAATTTCCATTAAATTTTGAATAGGTAGGTCTTAAAAGCAAGGCCTGCAATCATTTTCTTTCCAGTTGTGTAAGACTTCCAGAAAGGTTGACCAAGCCAGAACTTGCCTCAGTCTATTTGCCAAGGGGACCCTTGCTTTCATTATAAAGAGTGCTTTTCAGAGGACGTCAAGTCTTTCAAGCAATTTTCCTAATCTTATTTGTTTTAGCAGAGATTCTCTTATTTTAAACAGACTGGTTTAGGCAACAAAAATCCAGTGACATACATAGATTTACCGAAGGAGACAAACCTTAGGAAACAGTTGAGATTCTGTTTAGGGTTCTCTTTGTGCTAAAATAGTTTTCAGCAACGGGTCATACTTCCCTCCCCCCCTTTCCTTGTTTTAGTACATAAAATGGACATGTGTTTATTTAAAACAGGTTTGAAACTTAAACAAATAGTGACAGGCTGTTCAAACAAGCTTCGGAAATAGGCCTAATCAGGATGTTTGAGAAGGGGAGGGGGAACGATCATAAAGAGCTACTTGTAATATGTAGTGCAGACACCATTAGGTTGGGTTCATGTTATTGTTGTAATAATCACGGGTGAAAAAGTACTGCATGCTGCACATTTTTTGTTAACATTCCTCTTTTGAGCCATAGGTTATGCCATACTTTTGCCTTGTCTTCAAGTTTTACTGTAACCCTCTGTCCATCTCATACCCAGTACCAGGAGCTCTACCGAATCATTAGAAATGGTCTCCCAGACAAACTGGGAGGAACGTTCCTAAACTGGGATAGAAGGGAGGCACAAAATATGTTCATTTTGATATTGATACTGTGTATGCATCGGCTGTCATGAATATACAGAAGTGAGACCTTGCCCACAGAAAGAAACCGTGGAAATCTTAACGTTAAAATGTTTTCACATGACTTGCATTTCCATGGGGTTTTTTTTTCATTTCCTCTCCTTTCCACCCACAATAATATCACCAAATGTTGAACTTTACCCTTGTATTTTTGTAAGGCCTGATCTTGAACCCCCTATACAGACAAAGCTCCCATGGAAGTCAGTGAGTCTGCAGTGGCGACAACAGGATTTAGCCCAGTCTGTAACATTTTAGGATATTGTGTTACTTCATAGCCTTAAGGAGAAATAAAAGCAGCTTTCCAAAGAGCTGCACAGCAAACTGAGTGTGCTTTTTCAGCTCTGCAACAGCACAGCAGAATATTAAGACCAGAGTTTGCAAAAGTCTATTTCAAAAACCAGGCAGCTAAGCAAAAGTTGCCAAATTTTCTCCAGAATTAAGAGTTTGCATTAAAACGTTCCCCCCAAAGGTTAAGCTGCTTTCACTTAAGAATATACCTTTGGAAACCCAAGTTTAAAAATGATTGCCTGGAGGAACAAGCATTGAGAAATAGCAGGAGGCAGACGTATTTTCAGGTCAATCTGTTGGGCAAAGCCTACAGCTATTCTGTTACCGAGTCTTAACCTACTGACACCCACTCTTACCTATAACATGCACCAATATTACTTAATGCAATAACATATTTTGGAAGTAAATACCTATTATTTATTTGAATCTCACTCAGTGTCTAGGGAACAGGAGTCAAAATGGCAAAATATTAAAAAACCTTACACGCCCTCTCGTGGTAAAACCACAAACGCTCTTATTCTGACAATAACTAGAGGTGGCTAATGACGGAAGCTAATTTAACTACATAATTTACGGAATATTAACTTGGCTGGAAGGTTTATGTTAATAATGGAGACCTTTCTCTCCTTAATTCCTGCTGTAAACCATAACATACATGCATTTTTAGAAGGCAGGTTACCTCCTAACATAATAACATTATGAAACAGCTAAAGGCACTATAACATAAATAGAAAATGTTAACTTCTACCAAAAATGGGAAGTCTCGAGTAATAAAAGTAGAGACAGAAACTCCCACATTAGATAGCTATTTCATGGGTTTATCTCAGTAGTTTGGGAGCAGACCTCGATTGGCTGCACAATAAAAGAGTTACCCTAAATGATGCTATCAGTTTTTTCACATTTTTAAAGTCATTCAGCTTCGCTATTTACTGCTTTCATGCCATACGGTATGATTTCTCTATCTCTCAGGAATGCTCAGAAGCTTCATGTTGTTAGGAATTGCAGCCTGAAAGAAAGGCGTTACATGCAGAGTATCACCAATCTGATCACTAGCCCAGTCAAATCCCATTGTATTTATGAGTCACAAAAACTTCATCTTTGCTACTTAAACCTTTCCATTCGGTGCCTACACGCACCTTCAGACTTTCCTGGAGCAGCTTTACAAAACAGCTCTCCATACATGGAGGACTGCAGCTCAGAGGAGAAACCCAGGGTGGTTTGGGCTGGGCTGAGGGAGAGGACTCCCCCTACACCTCACACCAGATGACTTGTGGGGAGCCATGAGAAGTGGCATCACTGTATGCTTCCCCTCCTCTTCCTCTAGTCTTGGCTTTAGGCTGGAGGGCTTTAGGCTGACAAGACGATCCCATGGCAAGACAGTTCTTTTTTAGGCAGGGCTGTCAGATCAGCTGGTTGGCCCAATGAACCCTACAGCCAGACCAAGGCATGATTAGCAGGAGCACAGGATCAAGGTGTCACCCCTTTTGGTGACAGTTGTGAAAGACTGTCAAAGGTGTAACACAACCCTAACACCTTCAGTTCGTATGGTAGAAACACCTGTGGCTACTACACGTAGTCTTCTGAACCCAYCCGAGGGGACCAAATAAATACTGCCTTATTTTCAGCGAAGCTGACCAGCAATATAGATGCCCCATGTCCAGCGGAAATGAAAGGTTTGGAGAATGAAGGTCCATTCACCTCCTTTGCGTATGTTTGTATATACAACATTCAGACGCCAAAATGGTGCTACTCGTATTTAAAAATGCTGCTCCTATATTTTCTGTTAGACTGGGCATGCCTAAAGCAGAAGTCACGACCATAAGTCATTACAGCAATATTTGTAAAGAAATAGGCATGAGAACTTTGTGCTAAGCATTGCACAAAAACATAGCTCCCAAATCACTCTTTTAATATGTTTGTGTGGGGTTTTTGTGCCAGCATGATTGCTGGATGACCATTGAGCATGAAGAAGTTGGCCTCCCTCTCTGAAAAAGTTACTGCAATTCTGATATTCCATTATTTCCCTTTCTAGGATGCCTTCGTGGAGTTGTATGGCAACAGTATGAGGCCTTTGTTCGATTTCTCCTGGATCTCTCTGAAGACTATCCTGAGTCTGGTTCTGGTGGGAGCTTGCATCACTCTTGGCGCTTATCTTGGACATAAGTAGAGTCACCCAGTTTATCGTGGATTACAAAAGTCTTTCAAAACAACAAAATAATATTTTTTTTTTCTGTAGCACAATGATATTTTATGAGCAAAACAACGGTCCAGCTAAAGATTAAATCAGCTATTACTGCCAAAGGAAATATCATTTATTTTTACATTGCAGGAAAATTATTTATTAAAAGATATTTACATTTTAACCTGCTATTTTCAGAAACTCTGCAAGTTGTATCTGTCATCACATCATGTTGTTATTCTTAACTTTAATGAGCCCCAAACTCATTTAGGTTCTTTTTTTAATTAATGCAGCTGGCTGGAATATTTTATCTCCGAAGAGCAAATATCCTAACAAAGACCTACCTGCTTACACCTACAAGAGTGGTTACTTGAGCTGCTAAAGGCTGCTTAATTGTGTTGATTTTCCTTGCATTTTCCGGATGGCTGGGAGGGATCTGAAAGACAAGGTCAGCGTGAACAAAGTTCTCACCCTGTCCTGCTAGCAAGAACTGATGGAGTAAACGATTCAACATGGTACATACGTGGAGTCAAGATGGCAACTTCTTGAAGGACACCTGGCTATCCCTACAGGAGAACAGTTGGAAATACGATTGCCTATGCCTTGTAAACATGCGTTTTCAAGTTACCAGTTGTGCCATCACGTCATAATCACAAGACCCTAATACATGTCAACTCGAATACTTTTTTTTAATAGAAGTGTGAAGTTAAATCTTTGGGGCTCGCAGGAAATTGCCGTTCCAGTGATTTTCTCAGCAGTAAAATGTTTTTTGCGGCTACTGACACAGAAACATCAGGAGACCTTAAGTGCCTGCTTTGACAGAGCAGAGCTGGAGTCTGAAGACCTGACCTGTGTCCCACTTTAGTGGGCTCATATCTGCAACTAATCCTGTTTACTTACTGAGTTCCTCCAGGGGTTTGAAACCAATTAGATGTGGTCTCTAAATCCCTGAAAGTTGAAAAAGATCTTAATTTTATTTGGCAAGAAGCAGACCTCAGCTGAGTTACAGATTAGCTCTGACTATCCTTGTTTATCAAACTGGACACCAAAATCAAGTTCATTTTCATAACAAGAAAAGAAAGTGAGCTTTATCCTCCTGCCCCTCGCCCTCAAAATTATTTCATGCTAATAATTTCCTAAGATTGCCTACAGAAGAAAAGATGATGAAGAAACTCCAAATCCTCTCTCTGGACAGAGACTTTTTGACACCTCGATCGCTCAGGTGCCTACTGTCTTTTCAAGCGAAAATAGGGTGGAGGAGAAGGGGAGGGGGGAAGGTTAAGTCATCTGCTCATGTTACAAAATGCAACTCAAGTAAAATTAATGCAGAGTACTCAGTATACGGTTTTATAAACAGACCTGTGTTCTGAAACCAGATGCATCAATGGGTTTTAAAGCCGAGCTTTCCGTGCACTCAGAGGGGGCCAGGAATTCCGACAAAGCCGAAGAGTTTGAAGCGTGTCCCATGGGCTTCTCCAAGGCATGGAAGTGTCCAGCTTCCAATGTTTAAGTCAAGCGCTTGTATTTTTTCTATGAAACTTTTGAAATCTGGGATTTGTGGGTAAATGGACGTCAAGACATAAAAAGAAAAGGTTGCAAAGCTCTGGATAAAATGTACCATACAATACATAAGTGCTCTAAGGGTGACAAAAATACAGTGAATAAACTGTAGATTCAACCTCAAGATTTCAGTCGAATAACTTTGTGGCATTATATGCAAAATATCTCCATTAACTTGGGAATGTAATATGTTCAATGTTAAGGCTGTAGTTGATGTTGTGTCTTCAAAGCTGCTTTTTTGTTTGTTTGTTTTTTTAAGAGTTGTACATCTCAGCATTTTTACTGCTATTTAGTCATGGCACCTACACTTTGTATGAGCAAAGATGGAGCAAGCTTACATTTCAAATTTGAAATTACTTTTAATTTTATAGAAACATAGAAAGGAAATGTTTCCACGAACACAAAAATGTGAACTATGCTTGATTAAAGAAAAACGAAAAGTCCCACCATCAAACAAAAAGCACCTGCAATGTTTTCAGAGTGCTTCTGTCAGAAGTGGGCATGCTTGTGTAGGGTTCATATGAAAAATATTTGAAATGGGAGCAACCGAATATTGTAGATTGAGTGTGGGCTTTGTTTTTTTTTCAGCTGCCAGGCCGAATTTGTCTGCAGCCAATTTCACAACTGGAATTGGCTGGTATCGAGCTAATGTTTCATTTCACAATCTAGTCTTCGTTTCAATTTGTGCCCATGCGCCCATTAAAGTTCATGAACTATTAGACCTCAAATTGTTTCAATATTGTTTATTTTATTAAAGGTTTACATTGTCAAAAATAGTAAAAGAGTAACTATCAATTCCAGTGCTGCTATACTACCAGGATAATTTGAATGGGTTTTATTTTTTAATACCTTCCAATGGCAAAAGTTTTTTAAAGCTGCTTTAGAAATAATATGAAGACGACGCATGATACACATTTAAATAAATACTGAGGATTTTGTGTTCTGTTGTGTCTACTCACTGGAGTTCCCAGTGTATTAGTTAATACCAGGCAAAAAGAAGAGTCATGATGACTGTTGATGATTTTATTTTATTAAAGAGCTAATGGAGTTTTCCCATCCTGACTGCAGAATAGTACAGTATTGTGGCTGCATTAGGTATAACGATAGGTGAGAATACATTTATTAAGAAACATATTAGAAACATTGAATGTATATAAAAGCTTGAACTTCTTTAATAAAATCCTCTCCTCTCACTCCTGCATTTCTTTTGCAATAATTCCTGTCTTTCCTATTCTTCATTACACTTTCACATAAGATTTTTTCCCCCACAAAATGCCTTATTCTTCCATGCTCCAAGACTATGCTTCAGTGAAAATCCATCCTCTGTCACTATGTATGCGCATACAGCTGACCACTCCCAGCATATCCAAGTTGTAAAAGCAAAAAATAAAAAAAGAGGGATGCTTCTGAAGTTGGTTAGGTGTGGAAGATCAGAGGACAACAAAGGAAGAGGTCAAGAAGTGGAGGGAAACAAGGAGATCACTGAAATATCTCCTTGGTTAAAGATGACTGTTACCTGGAATTTGTTCATCGCTCATCCTTTCCCTTGATAAAGGATTATATAAGGGCAGAGTAAAAGATTACAGAGATGCCACAATTATTCTTCACTATAAAACTTTGTTAATTCTGAAGGCAATATTTGCAAAACAGGAAGTCCGTAGGAATTTAAGAGAAGTAACTGATTTTGCTGTATTCAGTTTATCTGTCGTTAATTCTTTTTCACTCCATTTATTAAGAAAATAATGAAGGAAAACATTTTGCTTCTGAAAAAAAAAACCAACACCTGTAAGATCACCTAAGATCTGCTATAGACCAGTAACTTATGAACAGATGGAAAAACAAGAAAAAAATTCTGCAAGTTAAGTATTCTGAAATCAGAGCTGACACAGAGGACATTTCTTAATAGAATAAGCACTGGATCCACCAAAGGAGTAATGGGGCTGTCGAGGTAACAGAGAATATACAGATAAGGAAGGGGGCTGGAAGATACAGAGAATGACATTGGTATGTAAGAAAACTTCGAGTTTCATATGATGCAGAAGTTCACCCAAGATGGTCTGAAAATAACTTTTAACTAAACCCAGCTACAAATGTGTGCACTACGTGACTACAATTACTAAAAATTTTCCATTACAAAATTATTTGTAAATTATTATAAAATTATCCAATCACAATAAAAGTTCATTGATTTGCTGTTGTGATTGGGGGTTACACAGCCTGAGTAGGGTTGCACTAATAAGGAACAATTATGAAAAAAAAAAAGGTTTCTCTGAAACCAGATTTGCAAAGGAAACACAAAGGTGATGCAGTTCAAAGAATACAGACCCAGTACCCCCAGTCCTTGCACGCACACAGTCTCCCCAGCTGAGGCAGTGGGAGTCAGCTGTACGCAAGGACTGCATGCTTTGACCCTGCAGCATGACACTGTGCTTAGCTGTGCACCTGCACTCCACAAACCTAAAAGTCCTGTTAATTACAAGTATAGTGAAGTAGCATGTTTAAAGCCTATCTTTTTTTTTTCCTCTCTCTATCTTTAAACAAGCTAGCAAAATGATTAATTTGTATTATGAGTTTATGGCTCAGTACTATATGAAAAATTAAACATCTTTTGATTTATGAGTATAAAAATTCTTTCTCATTGCAAAAGCCCAGCTTTGTTTTTCATTCCTATCTCTCTTTCAAACAAGGCTACATACAAGGAAGACAAAAGAGCTAATTTAATCTGTATTTGGTTTAAATCGCACTCCTATACTACGTTAATGCAGCTTCATCACACAATGAAATCTTTTTCAAAACGTTATACAGCATTAAGAATTCCACCCAAAAACTGTATATTTTTATAATTTAAATAGCATATTTTTTTCTTTTTCTTCTGAATATTTGAATTTTAATTATCACCAGCATAAATGTACATAAGCAGATATCGTTTATCCAGTAACTTTGGATGATGTATGTATGGTAATGTAGTTTGTCAGTTTATCATCATTTAATATGATTATGTTGTTCTTTGTCTTTAAAATGTTATAAGAACATGCTGCCATTAAACTTTCCATGTCTGTCTAGTTAATATTGTGAAAAAATAATAAAGCACACTGTGAGTTACTTGTTTTGCATTTGCATTGTTTAGGATTTGTTGATAAAAAACTACTCAAACATTTTGAGTGTAATCCTGTAAATGAAACGTAATGTTTCCTTCCTGATAGTCCTATTGACATGTTCTGCTCAATATCAGCCAGTATTCACCAGCCTTCCTCAAAGGCCTCTGTGCATCGAGATGCAATAACCCAGGTTTGATAAGCTGCTGCTGTGTGAAATACAGTCCACAGGTGTACCACACGCTTTGGGACCCGAGGACAGTGTCACCCGTTCTGCTGTCCATCTGATGCCTTGTGGAAAGCGCAGCAAGACTCTTCTATTTATTTGCTACAACTACTTTTCGTCCTTGTAGAAAGGAGCTGGAAAAGCATATTAGCAAGTTTCAACAGGAGAAAAAGGAGTATTTTTGTTACTGCTGAAAGTTTGCTACGGTTATGATTGGTTTCCAGCAGGTRTTCAGGTATTTTGCTTCTTAAAGGCTCATATTTACTGGCCCTCAAATCGCAGTTGTTGCCACATACCTTCTGTGGCTTTAGTTCATGTAGAACAGAGCTAAATGAGCTCAGGTAATGAGTATTTAACTGCCCTAAGAATTCGCCCAGCTTCTTGAGCGGGTTTTACAGCCTAGTGTGTGCACTGTGCTGTCATGGATGCACTTGTGAGCRCCTGAAGTTAGTAGTTTAATGCCTTTCAAGGACAATTCAGGCACATGTGCAAAACATCTACCCCTCTGTCTGTGTCCCTGAAGACAGAGAAGGTGGAGGAAACCAAAAGAAGAAGCAACAGTGGCAGAACACAAGTAACAGACTCTATCCTCTGGGCTCTGGGATTAAACCGTCCGGCAGAGAGCAAAGTTACTAAATCCTTTGCAAGGCAGAAGGTAAGCAAATTTGCAGCTCTGCAAGTACTGCCATTTCCCCCCCATTATTCTGTGAGACTGAAAAAAGAAGAAAAGGACTTGGAGGAAAGTAGCCTCAGCACTGTCTTTTTTCTAGCTGAAACCTAACAAAGGAAGATGGGATGAAGTTTCCCTAGGGAGGCAAACCGAGTTCAGCAAAACCAGGTAAATTAGTTCAGTGATTCTCCTCTTTCTGCCTGGTCAGATGACTCCAGTTGTTCTAAAAAGCTAACAGATTAGCACCCATGATTAAATGCYTACCTTACCACTGGGACCAAGCACAGGGAACAGATGGGGAGAACACAAGAGGTTTGGAGAAAGACAAAATGAACGTTAGACCTGGTAACTAAGGTGGGTTTCGGCTATCTGAAAATGAGGTAGGAGCACCTTTAAAATAAGTTTTGCTGAGCCAAAAGCAGAAAACTCCCTTCTCAAAATGAATGGTTTCAAGCACTGTAAGTCTCCACCGAGCTGCACTGCTGGCAGCACGCTGCAGTCCCTCTGCGGCGGCAGGCTCTCAGTCCCGTAGTACCTATAACTCCTGCTTTTGTCCCCCTAGCTTATTAAATATTTAATGGGAGACCACGAATGATACAAAGTGAAATTTATTCCAGTATGAATGGCCAGATAACAACTGCATGCCATTTAAGTTTCACATAACACCTGACCCTAAGAGGAGTTAGCCTTCTGCTTGTAAGTAACTTTATGGTATCAAGAACTGCCTCTGAGCACATTTTACTCCAGGCAAAAGACCAAGTAGTCAAGGTTTGTGCACTGCAAGAAACTGACTTGCACAGACGGACAAACAACAAAGCAGCTCTTGAAGCATCCCATCACAGCCTGTAGTTTACCGCACCCCACTACAATTGAGCGCAAGTACTGAAAATGTTCACAATGGCTCTCTAAAACCTCAAAGGGATAAATGCAGAAGTCAGTAAAAACCATCAGTATCTGATTTTTTCAGGACTTCTCAAGGTGCAGGCACGTTCCTTGCTATCCTGCAATATACTGAAAGGTGTTTCTGGATTAGTTCAACCGGAAGATGCCTCTTCCTCTCCGATGGGGATACCTATTCTGGTACTGACCTGTGCAAATCATTTTAAATCTACTGAGTTGCCTCTTGGATATTCTGGAGAAATGTATTAGTGTGCCCTCTTCTGCATGTGTCCTCCAGAACTCCCATTAGAAGCATGAACACAATGGTGGGAATGCAGTGCCTTGATTATAGTGAGAAGCTCTGAGATCTGCACTCAAACGAGGTTCTGGTCATGCAGATAAATATGTGCATCTGGAGCAGACAGTACTGGTGCAAAGCTTTATAAAGCCACAGGTGACAGAAATAAAAGCCAGCCAATCTATTTATTTGGAGTTGAAACGGAAAAGGAACCTCCTTCCCTTTCTTTGTCCACCTGATAAGCTACAGACACTTACCTGCCTACGTGGTCAGAGCTGCTGTCCAATGCCCTAGTTAGTAATTTTCTTGAGGTCACCTAGAGTTTCATGCAGGTTTAAAACTCTCCTCGTCTGTACATTCTCACTCTAAAAAGATTACTGATCCTCAATATATCTAGTRAGTAAACTTTTTCCTTTCCCACCTGTGCCTTCCAGAATATTACTGTCCTCACCTCACTGGGAACACTAAAGAGGCTTTGGCAGATAAGGTGTAATATATGTGGATGATACTATTAGTGGATTATTAACAATGATGTCCAATGTGTGTATCTCAGGTTATGCTACTGTGATGATAAGCACCATGGTGGTCTCTGCATTGCTAGGCCACCGAGCTGAGATAGTTTCATCCAGATTATGAAGAGACACCTGATGCCATTTCTGTCAAAGCAGCCGCAGCCCATGCTAAGGTGTTTACTCAGGCTGTAGGGGGATGAATGACACCTGATCCAGCATCATCTAGTTAGAGTGGCACAAACAGGCTTTATCCCGTTCACCATAAAGCCCTGTGGCAGAAAGTTAACTTAAGTAGAGGAAAAAAAATTTGGTCAAYTTGTCCCAGCAGGGGTTACACTGGAGCAGCACTTCGTGTAAGGCGTTTATGCAAATGCATGCCATGCAACTACTTCATATTCCTTCAAAAGCTGTTCTTTCAGTCAAGTATCATGAATCCCAAAATTGGATTTATTGTACCACTGAAACACAATAAGCTTCATGTCTTATACACATGAACTGACAAGCATATCTGATGCAAAGACATAAAAAGTCAATGCATGCAGTCTATTACTGGCCACTGGCTGAGGCCACAAAGTTACTCATTCACACTGGGGTGGCAACAGCTTTGATAGACCCTTAATCTTTGTCTTTGTTGGGGCAACTACATCAGAAATGGTGAAAGGAGAAAATGATGCATTCAGCACGAAAATGGACAAAAAAATAGACTGTACATTATTGCTGCAGTGGAAATAATCATCACTGATTTACTAAAAGCTTACTCAAAAAAAATGAAAACAACTCACTTGTCAAAAAGCCTCTTGCTCTCTTCTAGGGTTAAACCCTCCAAGACACTTGTGTGACAGCACATACCTCTMGTTGTCTGAGCGTGCTTAGCAACATTCAAACTGCACAGCATTTCATAGAATCATAGAATGGTTTGGGTTGGGCGGGAGCTTTAAAGATCATCTGGTCCAACCCCCCTGCCATGGGCAGGGACACCTTCCACTAGATCAGGTTGCACAAAGCCCCATCCAACCTGACCTTGAACACTTTCAATGATGGGGCATCCACAACTTCTCTAGGCAATCTGTTCCAGTGCCTTACCACCCTCATCGTAAAAAAATTTCTTCCTTATGTCCAATCTAAACCTACCCTCTTTCAGTTTGAACCATTGCCCCTTGTCCTGTCACACCTTACACATTTCAAATCTTAACAGCACCTCAGAACTATTAAAAATAAATAAATTGACACTGTGACTCCTGGATCGTTTGGAAAGAAAACAGTGGGAGATTGGAAAGTGAACCCAAGTGCCACGTAAGACACCGTAACAGGCGACAAGGCAGTTTGGAAATGCACTTCCTTCAAGACGGTATCACTGCAAAATGCTGAGAGGCATCACGCCTCCATGCCTGTTACTACGTGATTCCCACAGCACTGCAAACGGCAAATTAAAGTGACTTTGGCTAAACAGCCCCTCTTCCCGACCTGCGCCATATCCACTGCCCCCTCCCTCCGAACAGCAGAGGAACCCACCGGCAGGACCCAGCAATGCAAAACACGTCAACCAACCTCAAACACAAGTTTTGGCAAGCCCACTTTCACAGCGTAAAGATGCCAGCACCCTGTAATACGCCCGGCAGGCGAAGGAGAAGCCACAGTGCCGCAGTGTAATTAATATTGCTTTTCAGCGGGGAGCCGGGGCGCAGACGTACTCTGCAACGCTTTCGGCAGAGCCCAGCCCGCAGCCTGTGCCGTCTGCTCCACCGCCCAGACGGCGTGGCCTGAAAGGGACCGCTGCCTGCACCGCTCCGTCCTCCGGTAATTTCGCTCGAAGCCAAAACTGGCAGCAAACCAAGGTGTTCTCTCATGAGACTGTAAATTAATGTTGCTGAAGGAAACTGGCTAGTAGTTCATGTGGCTCTGGGTTTGCTTTCCATCTGGCGTCGTCCAACTTCGAATTCCCTCTACAGCGAGGAATAAAACAGGTGAGGTGCCTGGGCCACTCAGCACCCCCTACACATTACTAATTTCCTTTCATCCAGGCCTTTAAAAAAAATCCCTGATCTCGCTACAGTTTTGAAATGTTATAGGGTTTTTTTTGCACTTAAAAAAGCAGCTGTTATTTCTCTCCAGGCTTTGCAAACATTCTTCCCATTAAGTAACTCATTTACTGCTAGCAGCAGGCACAGCTTCCTCCAACACACAGCCCTAAAAGAAGCTGATACATTTTACACTTAAAAAACGTGGCCGTGGAAAAGAAACAGATGTATTTTAAACAAAGGTGCTCATTTTCAGCTCCTCCTCACTCCTCCACCTCACAGACAAGGTATCTAATAAGCCCTTCACTCTAGCCGCTGACCACCTAAATCAGGACGATGAATTGTCCCAGTGTTTTCATTAGGGACATAAAATCAATCTTTACCCAAGGACAAATAGCACTGCTTTCAGCTACATCCAAGTCACAGCTTCCAGTTCTGGAATTAGATGTCAATCCTGTTACTTTGCGGCTGCTTCCTTGTTTTCTGCCAAGATGGAGGCGGAAAGGAAGGCCAGTCCAGAGGTCATAAAAGATATTCAAGAAGTATAAAAGGAAAAAAACTATACAGCTACCTCCAACAAGAGATGAGACAGCATCCGAGGTTCAGATAGGTCTAGACTCCTCTTCACATCACACGCTTTTCAAAGCATGCTATCAACTCGAAAACTACTCCCATCACCATCTACTGGGAAACTCCCATTAATATCAGCTGGAGCTAGGAAGAGATATTTTAGTACTTGCACTGGAAGTGGAGCCATTGATAGCTGCAAAACAGCTTTAACTGCTACACAAGGTTATTCAACTACCTGAGAAAAGCACAGATCTTTCTTCAAGTATCGTTACTTTTCTTAAGTTCAAGTTGATTGTGGTGGGAAGCTCTGTGCCTGGAAAAAAATCAGAGAGCCATCCCAAGTACTGCTCATCCCTTAGGAGGACAAAACCCCGGCTGTCCCTTTACCATACTTGCAAGCCCCTTTGAAAGTGACACCAAAACCTGTGATACAGTCAGAAAGGTATTAGGAAAATGGAACATGACACACAGCTGCGACATGTATCACAAGTGAGCACAACACGTGCAAACACAGAGGTACCCTGGTCTAAGCGGTATCAGTTTCTTTGCTTATTTTGCGTGCTTGACAAGTGACATTTTACCTCATGATTTCCCAAGCCTTTCTGGAAGTGATTTCTCTATGCATCTCCAGAATGCCACCAACAGGTACATGATCAAAAAGTCTCCATGYGCTTGCCCTAAAATGTTCAAATTCTCTCCTACAGGAGAAAATTTATTAAAAAAAAAAGTCCCTGGTTCAATTCATTTTTTCGATTCAGTAGTTACTTGGAAAGAATTAGCTAGTCAAAAAATATGTCACTTTTGGCAAACAGRAGTATACACACCCACGTAAAAAAAAAAAAACCTGTCCTTCATTTTCAACTGTATGTCCACTGCCGAATCATCCTTTTCTTTAATTACAGCTGACAATTGCACAGATGTCTCCAACACAGTTTGCTCATAAAGACACATTCATTGCAGTGAGATACATGACAGACTTCACACTTAACAGTTGTCAACATAACTTCATTAATGTGTCTTGAGTACCCATTTGCCCACCCCCACCCACTTCAAAACCAAAATTAAAACCCGGTTTTCTTCTGTCATCACATCCTCCAACAACTATCACCACTCACTCAAGTGTTAGGAAAATAAATCACCACTTTTTCCATAATCTCCATCAACTAATGCTACTTCCAACAAAAGCAGTGTACAAACAAACTGAAAGTCACAAATGAAAGAAGCCATTTTCATTTCCCAAAGACCACATCTATTTATCTTGTTGACCCATCCAATTAAGTGGTATGATTCACCAATGACTAGTAGCACAAACATACATTCATGTCTTAAATTCTGTCAAAACATTACAAAATTAGACAGCACAGAGCAGCTACCGTTGTCATTTTAATGATGTGCCTATGATGACTGTAGCTGGCAAAACAGATGTTCCAGCGTTATATGAGCCCTTTTAATACATAAAGTATTTCCTATAAAAATAAGCTTGCATACTTAGAAGACAACAGGGTGGTAGAGGTCAATTATAAAAATTATCTTTACTGGGTAGAAGAGACCTAAATGTTCTCACTTATGAATGTCAGGCAAGCTGACATTGCACACGTGGAGCAGCAGCCCCAAATGGAAGCAACAAAAGCTATGGGCTTTAAACAAGAAGAATGCCCATATTTCGTATTTGTCTAAACAGGAGCTGAGCACATGATGGTACATGTCTACAGATGGAGCCAATTATCTGAAAATAAGAGATGTTAGATTTCATTTTTTGAGTAAAGACATTTATCAGTCAAAACTACTTGTGACTCATGCTGAGATTAAGTTTTATATTAGAACACTCAATTAAACCACCTGTTTGTGTSATCATGGAGAAGACTGATAATCAGCCTGCACACATGAACTTTGCCATAAAGGTCTATTGACAGCAATAACCAGGGACTTGGTTACAACACCGCTCATTTTTCATACTCTCACAGAACAGAAACAAAATGTTCAGCTGCGGTACCTCTTTATGGTTACTTGAACTTAGGGAGGACTATAAGGTAAAGCAAGTTCAGGTAGGATTCAGCAGGTCCGCCCTACTCACGAGTCCTCCCTACTCATATCGGTTTCAGGATTTTGCAAGACATTTGCATCTTTAAATACTAGATGGAGCTAAGGGTGTTGTGAACCTCGTAAGGGTCAAGCCATCGGTGACCTTCAGAACCAGGAGAGCACTACAACCTGAAGGGAATATCGATGCTAGRTGGTGGGGCACCAGCAGAAGGAAATTTCCCTCCTTATTGGAATTTGGCTTAGGAGGAAGTCCCTTTGAATCCCTCCACTGGTGTCTCACTCCGCTCCTTTGCTGTCTCCCCTCTTTTGCACTGCAGACGTGTGCACATACATAGCTGTAACTTAAGACCCCAGCACCGATGAAGGTCCTCCTTATTGTCAGACAGGTCTTCCTGCCACTGGGCTGTATAGAGAGCATTTACTGTCACAGGTAAGCACCCTCATGAAACAATCAATGTTGTGAGACAACTTTTTCCCTGAGTTTCCCCCTCTCCTCCAGCCTGCCCGACCTTGTTTGATGGGGAGATGGAACATGGTAAGGGAAGGAAATTGTACAGCTGGAAGTTCCCCAGGAAACCTTGGAATAGTTCTCCGGTGGAAGAAAAACATCCATGGAAGTTATAAAATCACTTCTAAAACTGATATATCTGTATTGTAGGAAGTAGGTGGTGAATCTTTCTTCGTAAATGTGATTTGAATGTATGTAGGCAATACAGTAAGACAAATCCAAGTTCTGGCAAATGAAGACTTTGTTACTGTATCTACTCTACTAAGTAGAAATTCAAAATTACACACAAGAACATGAGAAAAAAGCAATCATATGGACAAAAGTTTTTTGGKTTTTTTTTAATGTATTTATTTTGCCAAAAATTCCATCTAAATGCAGAAGTTTAATATAATGTTAACTATGGTGCTGCTATTCTACCGGTATAATCAGCTTAATGCCTYTGAAGATTTAAAGAATAGTGTAGCAATTATGTGATTACACCTTAATGCCAGCTTTAAAATGAAGGGAAAAAATCACTTCTGTATGCCTCACAGAAACAAGTAATTGCTTTAAATCCATCTTCCTTGAAAGCAAGCTGTAAACTCTCCAGCTTCAAAACAGACAGATGAATCTTATGCAATTTGTCTGGTTTCTAATTATTAAGATAATTCATAATAAAAAGCTGGAGGGGGGAGAATTAGGTGCTAGGGAAAGATGTTTGGGCACACATCAACCACCAAAATGGATTGAGATCAGATGAAAAAGAGAGAACAGAACGGCTATTAAACTTCTGCCTAGTCTTCACTGGGGCTGTTGTTATAAACTTTGAGTACAGCTGCACTTAATGAGTTTGTGTAAAAGCAGACATCATACAAATGGGAGAAAGTAGGAACTTCATCCAATTAGATAAGAGAATTGGCCAGCAGCCTCCAACGAACTGAAAAGCTCTTCCAACTTTAGGGATGAGAGCTAATTATAACTCTATTTTTGTGTGTTTGCGATGCTACTAAATTATTAAGAAATATTGTCTTGTCAAAAAACTATGTCATATGCACTGACTTGATTATTACAGATAGAGTATTCRCCAGAGACAGGGCTGGAAAGTGATTAGCCTTGATAACAAGGGAAGTCATTCTGCCATCAAACTTCAGGGTGCAAATGGCTTCCCTTCTTGAGTTTGTCCCAAAACTTGGGCAACGGGGTGGAATGGCAAGAATTTCTATTTGTTGTTCTTGGTAGTGAGGATGCAAGGAGGACATGTTGACATAGATAGTTGTGTGCCTGTTCAAGAAAGGTAGCTCAGGAGATGTTCACTGTTGAAACTAACACACCAACTGAGGTATTTTTTTCCTTTTTTTTTTTTTAAACACACAATAAGACGAAGAATCAGAACTGAACTAGACGTGAATGGGCAGAAAGGTTCTCATTGTTGCTTGATAACAATAAGTACCTTGTCCAGGGAGTGCACTAAGCTACAGAGGAAGCAAGGAAACGATGTTCTTTCTCCTCCTTCGTCACCCCCAAGTATGCCTCCTTAACACACTACGCTACAACTAYTTAGGGTGTGCAACTCCCAGCAGCCATAGCCCAAACAGCCCTCTTGGCTCCGTGGCCAAGTAGGTCCTCCAGACACCTCCAGGCAACACTGTCCATCAAGTCAGGCAATTTTCAAGAAACAAATGACATTTTATGTAAGGAGAGAAAAGTGTGAGAGGGCATGTGCTCACTCTGTGAAAGTGCGTGCTGATGGCAGCAGGGAGAGGAAGTGAAATTAGAGAATGTATTAATTGAATATTAGAAAACAGATTGAAACTCTGGACCCTGCTATTTTGCTTCACTCGAGTCTCCTTTGGAACAAGTGCTTATGACCACTGCCAAACAGTGTCACTCCCGATAGCCTAACTCTCAGGTTCTGTGCTCACTGACAACCTGTGCAGACCGTCATTATGAGTATGAAGCGTAGCTTGGTTTTCTTTTCACGACAAGGTAGAGCCACTGGGACTCCCTGAAAGAAGCCAGAAAAAGAAGATAAAAAAACCCCAGAGCAGACAGAGCACAGCAGAAGGCTGAGACTGCTAACGGGACAGCTGTAAACAAGGATGAAAGACTCAAATATGGGATTAGAAAGGGCAGTGGGAAGAGTCCAGAAGAGACTGTCTTTGAATCTATCCAAGCCATACTTCCAAACTAATATATTTTAATTCAATTATCCTAGAAGCAAATAAACTAATTAACTTAGATTTATACCATCAGTAACACAACAGAGCCAGTGACATCTCAAGAGATTTACAGAAATCTTTTGAACTTTGAATGAAGGCTACCAATGCAGCTCCTAAAACTAACACAGGCAAGAGAGAGGTTTAAGGCTTCTAAACACAGATTCAGCGTGTCAATTTAGAAATGCTAAATAAAAGCAGTGGTGCCTTATTAAACGAAAAGCAAATCACCAAGAAATCAGCTTTCAGGCATCAGCTGAACTGCCGCATTGTACTCGCACGGAAAATTACCCAGCAGCTTTTTCTGAACCAAGAAACACAAATCAGTTTTGCGTAGCGAATGCAGGAGCCAAACTCTTCTATTGTGAGGGTTTCAATAGACACTCAAATAACTTTGACAGCGTGGAGGGGGAAGGGTGTCTCTGACCCAGTTTCTATATTACAGCGTCGCTTGGGTGATGGTGGTACAAGTGTTCACAGCAGAATCTCTTTTCTTTAATTTTCCTCTCCTGCTTGTCCACCATCACTTTGTTTAAATAATCCACAGATGTTATCATGGGCTGAAGAGTAAGATTAATTGAGCTTAATGATTGCTGGCGACTTCTTATACGCATTCAGCTGGTGATGTCTTCAGCATAGAGGCCCTTTACACAGTGCAAGAGGAAAATTTGCTTTTTTCTTTGGCTTTCTCATTTCATAGCCATTTTGAAAGTAGAGTTCTCATTTCTTCCTGACATCTTTGCCCAAAACCTCTTAACATGCCGTGAGAAATTTTTAAGGTCAGATCCTCTTCACCCAGTGGAACCTAAATGATTTTTTTCTAGGCTCTCTGCCAAGAAGTTTCTTGCTACTTCTCATGYCACTGATCCAGGAGAAGATGCAAGTGCTCCTTTTTGTAGAACAACAAAAGCCTACAGAGGCAGGGAACTGGACTACTGAGCAAGGGGATAAATGCTGGAAAGAAAGGCTCCACATGCACAGGTGGCAGGGAAACTGGGAGTCCACGTGTGCAGGCACGTAAGGGCAGTGTCCCCGCCAGGCACCCGGGCAAGAGATGTGACAGATGAACTGGGATGAAAACACTGAAAATCTGACTAAGAGAGGCAAAATCCAAAGGATGCACGTGAAACTAAAATGACAGGTTCTTCCCACAGCAAGGGCTGAAATACACTTACGAGTCTGAACACACACAATAATAATTTTCACTTCAAAAAGCCCTCACTGCTAGCCATGTTTCAATCTGGTTTTCAACAGATCTTGAATTATTATGAACCCTTGCTTGTCTGCTCTGATATGTCACAAGCCATCACTAACCTGACAGCTCTCTGGCAGACTTTCAAGCATCTTCAAAAATACAAAACCAACGTTGCTTCTAGTGCTTCCCCCACTTCCAGCTCCTAAACCAAAATCTAATTCAGGGGCTTGAAAAGAGTAGAATCAGAAATAGAGCTCACCAATGTCCTGATAAAGAAAGCTGAAACTAAAAAGTTACAGTGTCAAAAGCAATGGAATAAAGGGGAAAAGAAAAGCAGGAACGGTTTGATGTCAGCCCGCAGGCTGCGCAGCGGTGTATGCCACAGCAGGGGTAACCAGCCCTTGAGAAGAACACAAATAATTCTGCTATGCATAGACTGGGATTACACCGGGTGACTCCCAGCACGGGTGCATGAATTTGGGGGCTAGTGTGCAATCCGAACCCAAGCAGTGGAAGGAGATGAGCCAGCAAAAACTGCCGAGGAGATCCCTGTTCAATCCTATCAGACAGTAAAGCAGCCGAAGACCTAAGGAGCCGCTGTCGTCAGCCACAAGATCTCTTCCCAACTCTCTCTCTTTAACTTCCCTTGGCTAAGGAGTGTTGTTCAAAGTGCTGGTGCACGTTTTTTAGGGTTGAGGAGACTGGTCACTCTTGCACTAGTCAGTTATACTCAGAAGACAAAAAGAAAAGACTAAGACTGGAGAGGGGAAAGCCTGAAGAAAAGATGCAAGGTAGTTTTTATTTTTCCATCAACAATACATTTGTATTATCATTGCATTTGAGAAATCAGGTCCCTTTTTTGCTTTTCTCCCCAGAAGGTTTTCTTCCTTTTTTTTCCACTGGGGAAAAAGAGACCAATGGGAACATTTACATTATAAACCCGATTCATTATAAACCAATGGATTAATTTTGGTTTGAATCCAACAAATTTTACTTCACTTTCTCAAAATACACACATTTTCTGCAAATATTTTGTATCATTTGAAAACTCATGTTTGTTAAGAAAATAGTGATGGTTAAAACTTTTGACCATTTCTAGTGATTCCTTCTTCATGAGAATTGTGGCACTTCCCTGGAAAACGTTAGCTAGCTGGAAAACGTTAGCTAGTACGCTAACTTCAGGAGTGTTATGTTCACTCAGGTGACAGAGGCATAATTCCCTCTGCTGCCAGAGACTTCCCTCTTGACTTTGGGCTATTCATTTTGCCTCTATGCTCCTCAAAATGGGTATTATAGCGACTTGTACCTTACAGAAGCACCATGGGCATAAAACTACTCATTATTGTGAAGCTCTTGCATACTGTGGAGGAAGAAGGTATAGAATATATAATAACCCACATGAATTAGGCTTTAGAAAGATGCTGCAGAGAACGATGGACTTGACTGAACTACAATGTGCAACTGAGCAAAGCGGTGTTACTTCCTGAACAACCAAAGCCTTAAGACACTCTCACTCTTGCAAACAGCACCACAAAATCTCTAAGGGATTACAGATAGGCAGGACTTCTGTTTTATATCTCAGCCAGAAGACAAGAATCATTCTGCCGCTGAACAGGCTAAAAACATGCAGTGGGTCAAACAGACCAAAAGGGAAGGAAGCCAGTACCATAGAGTCAAGACCTACGGAATAAACACCATCATTCCTAAAGCACTTTAATTTTATCTGTCTCCACTGGAAAAGCCAGGCTCGGCCTTGCTTTGCTGACAGCGTATGAAGAGTTTGTTGCCTGATGCAGTATGCCCGTGACGTTGCTTCAACGCTGGACATTTGTAGCTCTCCTCCTGCATGTTTTCTGAACGCAGCCTTAGCTAAAACCCTTTTCTGACACGAATTGATCTCATTTACTTGTTGGTCTTTGACATCCCTCATTTAGATTCAGGGCGGTCTATTTGCCTTTCTCTGAAGGCTCCCTCCCCTCACACACCGGAGCCGAGCCGGACGCGGTGAGGCCGGTGGCATCCCACTGCAGACACATGCTAACAGGGGATGGCCAAGAGCCCAGCGCCCTCCTCCTCCTCCTCCTCCTCCGCAGGTTACCAGCAGTAACTGGTATCAGAGCCGGCAGGGAAGGGAAAGAAAGAGAGAAAAACTGAGAAAAGTGAACCAGATGATTAAGGAGTAAAGAATGGCAGATGAAACTAAAAATAGTCCCCTCGGCAGTTGTAAAGGAAATTCGTTTGACAGGAGGCTGCTCCTTTTGTCGAGAGTGGTTTGTTATGCAAGAGACGATACCAACACCGGCTCTTCTTATCTTGGTTGTCAGTTTAACTGACAAAAAGGAGCAGGGGTTAACATCACTGGAGCCACAGCCAGTCTTAACATTTGTTTGTTTTCATGCATGTGCGTGTTTTAAGAGGCAGCCCAGGGATTAATACTGGCAAGAAACTGTGGTGCAAGCTCAGTTAAGCAATTTCACAAAAATCTTAAGAGTACTTACTCGTTATTAAAGGCAACAATTAAGCCCCTGCCTGCTGCTGGTTTTGTTCCCCTGCCTCCTGCTTCAGCCAGCCCAAGAAGGGGATCATGGTGACTTTCCCGCAAAACAGAAAACTTAATGCCCACAAGTTCTTCCATGCACAGGCAGCAGGAGACAACCTTGCCCCTACTCTGCTTTTCCAATTCTCAAGCTAGATCACCCAAAACACGCAGAGCCTTCTGGATACAAGAAAATGCAAAATCAAAATGAACAAAGTTGTTTCATTTTCCCCCCACTCCTTCCTGATGCTGAGCCTTCAATAGCATTTACACCTCTACGTACGAAGGTAAGAAGTAGGAAGGAAGAGGCTTTAAAAGACACCACCTTAACATCTCCTCTCTTACGGAAGAGAAGTCACTGTAAAACCGGGAGGAGAAGAGGGAAAAATAAGGCCATCAGCAGCTTCCCTGACAATTGCCCACAGGAGTGCAGGTGAGCCTGTCTGTTCCTCATTAATGTGCCTTCTGGCACGCCTGCAAGCTTTTAGAGAGCCTGGTGGTCACGGCTGCCAATATCTGCTGGTGGGGAGGTAAGCAAATCACAGGCTGTCCAAGTTAAACAAGTAAAGGCCATGACTTTGAAATCAAACTCAAGAAACACACACACACATGCACACACACGGTGTGTGGGAGTGAGCACTCGGGTATGATGTAGGTGCAAGGGAAAAGAACTCTTRTTAGTCTTCTCTTCGCCAGACTTTCCAGAAACATTCATTTTTAGACCAAGTATGCCACACTAAACCGTGGGTTAGTTGAAAACAGGACACTCACAGTCTCTCCCCTATTCCTCTTTTCTGAGGAAATGTTCAGCAGCACAAAGACAGCAAAACAGAAGCTCAGTCTCCTTGGTGGGTAACTGAAGTCATCCTCTCCATCCCAAACACCAAAGTGTTTGGTAGACAAATAAGCAGCAGGATATAAGGTAAGTTGGTGGAAAGCTCCTGTTGAAAAAGTAGATAGCAGCTTTGTACTTCAAGTTGAAAATGTGCACTGGGTTGAAATACTGTGGACTTCTTTTGTTAATTAACTTAGAAAGAACTTGATCCGTTTCCCGCTCGGTGTGGGAAGACCTCAGYGGCGGATTCTGCCCTACACCAGACCCACCTGCCATGAACTGCTCGGGCCACAGGATGCCACTGTTGCATTTCTTTYTCAGGGGGTCAAAAGAAACTGCGACAAATTGTTTGCATGAACTGGACACCTAATTTTAATGCCTCTTTTCCCTTCTTAACACATACAGTTGCCAACGTTACATCCCCAGACAGAACGACCAGATGTAAATAGCTCAGAGCTGCACAGGATTATGTGTTTTGATCAGAAACAAAATGTTTGGATACCTTTTAAGGCTAGATTACTGAACCCAGCATCTCCGTGCGTTCATAAATTTTCTATGCACAAGAAATCTTTCCAATGACTGCCAGGAGTGTTGACTCCAACCCTGATAGTTTTGACCGCAAAACAAATATCCCCTGTTATTGGATTTTATCTACGTCCAGATGAGAAAAGAAAAACCACTAGATGGGAGAGTAGATTAAATGAGAGAAGGCAGACTGCTCATAATTCTTACCTCTTGTAAAAGAGGCAAGAGCTCCTACCATGTTAATAAAACTTCATAAATATTTTACTAATATAAAATGGAATGTAATGTATTCATGCCAGGAGACAGGGAAGTGGTGTGAGCTCCCAGATAGCTCCTCTTGCTGCAATTTTGTGCAATTTGCAAGCTGGCACCCAGAATTATAAGCCCAGGACTGCCTCACAAAGGTCCACCAGTGTGAATTTTAGACCAGTCAAGACTGCAAAGATCTGCACAGGGTCTAAATGTCCTCTGAAGGCAAATTTCAGTCCTGAAATACTTTTACATTTAAGCGGTAAATTTTATTATAGAAAACTAAGTATGGGATTGCAAATAGTCTCCAAGATCTACTCAGACAGGGGTTCCCCCCAAGTTCAGCACAACATAGATGGAATTTGTGAGAAAGGACTGTTAAGAAATGAGGGAGAAATTTTAATGCTAACAGTTTCTCAGATTTCAAAAGCCATTTTGGTTTTGCTCATCATTTTAGAAGGGGAAAAATGGCTTCAGCCTACCACAACTCCTCTTAATAAGAGGGAAAAAGAAAATGAATAAGGTTTCAGATACAGCTTGGGTGGCCAGCAACATCAGAACTTGAGGAAAGTCAGCATGAAAGTGACAGCTGTGGTGATGCAGAATATTACCGAGGCTGGTGTTACAGCTCCGTCCTACAACTGATATAAATCCGAAGGGGCCTACAGATAACAGTCTTTTGGGATTCAAGGCTTCAATAGAAACACTGCCTTCTGCCTGTTTTGGATGTGTCTCAGAAGCCAGCTATTCCCCAGCCAGAGTCTAGATTCAGTGTGACAAAATCCCACTTTTCAGAAAACCATGTTGTAAGATCTTTAAATCAGAAGTAGGCAATTGCTCAGAAGATGCTGGGAAGRACTCAGCCTTGGAAAAGAAACAACTACCAACCAAACAATTCACACTTTACCAAAGACAACAATAAAAGAAGCCTAAGGATGGTTTCCATTGCTTTTAAAAATAAGTATTTGTAATAGCACACACCAAGGATACAATATGAATATTAAATCAGTCATGATTGTTTATATTTCTTCTGCTGAAGAAGTATTTGGTGTTGTTATGGTTTTTTTTTCCACTAGGACAGAAAAAATTGACCAACACATAACCAGTTACTTAGTTCCCAAACTCAATTTACCTCTGATTCAAAAGACCAGGGATTTCAAAATCTCTTTATGAAAAGAAAAAAAAAAAAAAGAGAAAAAAAAAAGAAATAAAAGGAAGCCTTCAACCCAAATTCTTTTCTTCTTGTTTATAACAATAAACAACAGATTTCATGTAAAAGCAACACCAAGAGGGTAGAAAAAAAATGTTCCAAAGCTAATTTTAGTCCTGCTGATCTCAGGAGCTTAGTGTTCCCGTCAGACTGAACAGAATCCAGTGGTGCCCTGCCTGCCTGGCTGGCTGGAGAAATCTGTCCATGAAGGTCTATTTATGGCACCTTGTACCCTATATCTAGATTGGTTTTTAGGGTTTGTTTGTTTTTTTCTTTTTACACTGGAGCAAGTATCCAGGACTGTGTTGATCCAAGACACAGATGTGACCTACTCAAGTAAATTACCAGAAAAAAAGAATCAAAATGCTTCACACTTCATTTTCTGCAAATCAGTCCCTCTGGACTTCAGCAGCTAGCCAAAATCCAGTCCCAAAAGTTATTTCTATTAAAAGGAGAAATTGATGACAGAATCAGGTGTACCTTTGATACAAACCCGTCTGCTTACATACAACACAGCATCCTTTTACCTGCAACAAGGTAAGAACAAATGATGGGATCTTTTTCCTTGATGGTTCTCATCCAAATTCAGCCAATACCATATCCAATCCCTTCATGAGCTCCTTCTATTTTTTTCTCCTTGGAGACACATTCCTACTGCTACCTCTGGTTGTTTCTCCCTAATCAGCACCATTTTCTGTGGCTTGTTTCACTGGTTCTTATGTCATATATAGGCAACTCCAGCAATCACTACCTCAATGCCTTGTGTTTGCTTTATGAGTTCCCAGGGAAAACCCCTTGGTCACATAGTTAAGTTTTTAATGTAGATCTCACCATGTARTTCTGGGTCGGTTGCAATCCTGTTATTTCAGCTACCCAGTTCCATAATGACTTCAACCACTTTTCAAACACTTACCTTGCCCATCAGCTTCGCTGAATTTTACCCAGTCCRTAATCGTATCCCTTCAGTTCCACCCAGTCTTCCATCACACCAAAATGGCCACACCCTAACCCTTTCAGCCCAGAAAGGGAAATGCTTTAACAAAACTACTAGTTATACTGTCGACAGTGGCTGTCAAGGTACTTTTCTTTCTCCCCCCAAAAGCCTGTTTCCAGCCATGTCTCCTTGCGATTTTTCTACTGTTTGTATGAAACCTGCCTACCTGAAGGGAGCTGTAATTCCTCATGGCCCCCATCAAGAGCAGACATCCTCTGCTGGATGCAAGTGAAGAATGTATTTCCCAAATGTTTATCATCTAGACAGGAGAACAGAATTCATGCAGGCACCCTAATCTTCTTCAGGGTAAAATCTGCCAAACTAGCCTAAACTACCTTTAATTAGAGACAGTAAGAATTAGAWACAGTAAGAATTAGAAACAAACAGAACTACAAAGCAGTAAAACACTCCTGCCCCAGGATAACAGCCCTGAACTGATAAGGCGTAGCGACTAACTGATGGGTAGTAGTGTCTCAAACTGCAGCTTCACASTAAGGCTTCAGTTACACTCACCACTTGTTGCTGCCAAGAGAGGTAGCCCTCTCCCCCCATCCCTCCCCCAATTTTTTCCCTGTGGGACACGTGCTTCTGCCAAGTCCTTGCTCCAGCACACATTTGATTGCAGCACAAAGCCAATTCAACTCACTAAAACAGCAGAAACTAAATTGGTTTTGGCTGGAAAGCAAACTGAATTGGCTTATTATGTGATCAAGCAAGCACTACAGTTGGTGCAAGACAGAGAGAAAATGAACTGTACAGCTGAAGGCAGGAACAGCAGAAGAGGTCTAGGTGAGGTGAGAATGGTAAACAGCAAAAGAAGCTGTTAACACAGCTCAACCGGAGCAGGGAATCACRGTCTTACCACGCTCCAGCAATTTACAAAACACGTCTTGAGTATTCAGTTCCTATAGATATCTCCTCATTTCAGGGACAGCAGTTCCTCTGATATCTGCATGTTACTTAAAGGGGATTTYGGATTTAGCCCTAGCATGGGACTGCACTAACAGTTACGTATCTTAAGCCCAAATTCAAGAAGCACTGGTACCCCAAGCGTGCTGCTGTGTAAGCCATGGGAAGAAAAGGGATTTTCTGGTCCCAGCTCTTGTGCAGGGTCGTGCCACAGCCTAGGGAAGCTTTCCAAGGCTCAAGATTAGCCAGGCACGGCGCCACGTTAACACCACCGTCCTGCTTCTCAGGCACGGATTGTTTTTGTGTGCAGGACTGCACAACAAACAAGCCGGTTGTTGCAATGCTGGTCCACGCGTCTGCCCCAGGCTGTCTACAAAAATAGATATACCCCCAACAGAAAGCATCTTGAGGGGACCAGCGCATCGTTCCTCTGTAAGAAACATCACAGGCCTGGAGACCCACCATAGGGAGGGGCTTTCAGCAGAGCACCAAGAAATGGGGCTGCATGCATTCAAATGGTCAATTATCTAAACGTGGCTTTGCACCAGAGGAGAGTTTAGTTCTTACCTCCCTTTTCGACCCATCTAGCGTAACCTGTTTCCAACCACTTGCTCCGGGGGACAAGTTTCCCCCATTTTCTTTTACCTTCTATCCTCCGTACACCTCGTACTGCAGGGCTTCCCGCCCTGAGCACTCCGAGTCAATGAAGCTGGCTTTTAAAAAAAAAAAAAAGGGCAACCGGAGGGGACGTTGAATTTTAACTTTATTAACCTTCAAGTTTTACATCCTCTCAGGGCCCCGCTTACGAGATTCCTCCTCGGCACCATGGCACACGGGGGCCTCATTTCACCAAACTAAACAAAAGCCCAGGTTGTCGCACGCCCCCCGACACCAGAGTTCCGCCTCCCTTTCCAGCTCCCCCCCAGGGCCGGGCAGGGCGGGCCGGGGGCAGCACCCCTCCCTCCCCCGCAGCGCCCGTCCCCGGGCAGGAGAGCGGCCCCGCCGGCGCGGCGATGCGGCGGGCAGGGCAGCACCTGCGCCGGGGGCCGGCCCGCCGCAGGAGGGAGGCGCGGCGGAGGTGGGCGGCCGGACGGGCCCGCCTGCTGCCGGGAGCTGCTGCTGGGCGGGCCGGAGCTGGGCGCTCCCCTCAGGTGAGGGGCGGCAGGGGCCGCTGGCCTTCGCCCCCGGGGTGCCGAGGGACGGGGAGTCCTCAGGGGAGCCGGTGGAAGGGAGGCGCGGGGCCGCTGCTGGCCGGCGGCTGGAGAGCGAAGGGCGCCAACTCTTTACCCCGCGGGACGTGGGGAGGTGCCCGGTGTGCGCCGGCCACGGGGCAGCGCCCACGGCCTCAGCTCCGAGGCCTCAGACCGGGGCCCCGGCGGCAGGGTCACTCCCGGGGGGTGAAGGGGCTTTCGGCTTGCTGCCGGGGCGCTGAGGCGACGGGACCGACAGCAGAAACCGCCCGTGGGGAAAGGTGCGGGGCTGCTGCTTGCTAAATGGTTTCTGCCCGGAGCAGAGGAGCTGAGCTCCCCCGRAGGAAGGCACTGTCTCTTTCTTTGTTAGCCATAAACAAATAAAAATTAGTTTATTTCTTTAGTGACACCCTAAGGAGACGGCAGGGAAGTCATTAAGCAAGTCCTCAGCTTGATCRGTCAAAATTAAATCGACTGCAGGCACTTCTGCAGAAACGCTGAAGGGCTGTGATGAAGGCACATGAGAATAAAGGTTGCTTAGATGCTTAAACTCTGCATTTCCGTATTTTACAGGTTTGGGCKTAAGTGTACTGCACTTGAAAGGGTAAAGACACTTTCAGGAAATAACATCCCTGTGATATTTAATACCAAATTATCAAGGATGTGTCTTCTGGACAACTTCTTTTTGRCCCAGCACAGCTTTGCCCATACCTAAATCTGAATTACCCAAATCACAGGCAACGTTTGGTACTGCATCTGTTTACACCGATGGGTGCCCTCCTCCTAGAGACTTCCAGGACAGAGGTCACAGCCTGCGCTTTCGGGTTTGCCCTGCCGGCAGTGGCAGTTGTATGCACGCTCATGCAGTGCACTGGTGTTTGCTGGGTTTCATACTTTAAGTAAAGAGACAACGTTAGAGAAGCCCAGATTCATGTTCTTAGTGGACACCACGCCTTGTCCTTGCAGCAAAGGTAGGAGAGTCAGAACAGACCTAGTAAATAAGCGAAGTGCAATAAATGTTGAATATAGAAACATTGCAATTACTTGATGAATAGGAAAATGTAAAGAAAAACTTCCTTCTTTAATGAAGTTACTTGTACTTTAAAGGGTTTTACTTCCTTCACTTCGTAAGGAAGTCTGTACTAAGTCTTGAATCAGCATGAAAGRGATGTGGGTGCTGGTCAATGAATAACTTTAAGCAGAGCTATAAAATGAACCAGTTTTATTTCTCTGGCTCAGGATATATTTTYGAAAGAAAGAATACATGTAAGAAACATGTCTCATGCCGGGAGACGATACCAATATAAGCAATACAGGCACCATAAGAACCATGGATCTGATAGACACGAGGAAGAGAGGAGAGTGAGAAAACCATACCCATACAATGCAAGGTATGTCTTTATCACCTTAAAGAAACATATCACAGCAGGTCTGTAAGGTCTGTCATCTTGTTTGCTTTTAAAGACCTTCGTGTTACAATAGTAAAGAAAATGTTTACTCAGCCTTGAAATCATGAAGTATGAGCACACTACATTGGAATCAGGGAGCTATTTTACACTAAGAAATTTAACCTTTTTCTTCATATTGAGCTTGAGAGGGGACAGAAAGATAGGCTATGTGACACAGGCAGAGATGTGACTTTCCTGGGGTTATCTGGGTCAAGATGAGTCACAAGTAGGTGAAGTGTGGCCATGTGTCTTAGTACAGTTCCTGAGGAGGCTGGTCAGCAGGTGACGGCAAGCCATAGCTTGCCAAATGTGCATTGCTTAAATGAGAATGTTACATGACTGARACCAGCGCAGGGACATACCAAACTCTCAAGTTGCTCTAGTTCAGCTGTAAACAAGTTCAGATTAATCTAAACCAGAATTAATTTCAGTGATTGCAGTCAATAAATGAGTACTTGTTTAGTGTCTAAGGCTGTTTGCAGCACTTTATAGTGGGTCAGCCCCTATCAGCACAATAAGCAGATCAACTAATAGAAGGTTTGGGGTGACAAATAAACTCTTGGGATTTTACAATTCTCCTTTTCAGCCTGGCTAACCTACAGCGTATTAGAAGTGAGCTTATGCTGTTTTCCTTTGAGTGCATGCCAGTGGCTGCATTGTAAGAGAAGTATCTGCAGCTCTAAACAACACGGGCAAATTGACCATGGCAGTAAGGTGTTCATCGCTCCTGCTTAGTCTCTTGGGGGCATGACTGTAGGGCAATTTAAGAATAGAGGCAAAGAGGGAGAGGAAATAAATATAGTTAAGATTATTGAAAAGCTGAAGTACTGAAGTACTCCATGATAATGTGCATTTTAGCAAGAAAAACAGGATGAGAATAAAAGCAGTAGTGAAGAGCACTGTGTGGACTAGAGGGACTACTTGTGGATAAGTATAAAACATTTGAATGGTGGTAATCCTACTGTATTATGAAAATAGCTAGTGAATTTTTCTTCTGTCTCTCTTAAGTCGTGAAAAATTGGAGAGAAATGGCAACAAAGGTCAGCCTAGGAATCATCCTCAGAGGCTGAATGACTGTCCTTAGCAAAAGCAGAGATCAGGAGGGGGTGTAGTTAAATTATCTTGAACATGTTAGAAGTGAGAGCAGCAAATGCCAGGAATGCATTAATTGCACTATGGAGCAAAAAAAAAAAAAAAAAAGGTTGGGTTTTTGTTTTGTTTTGGGTTTTTTTTCTATATATATCATAATAAAAGCAATGTGTGAAACGATGGCTATAAATTAAACCACGACTTCTTAGTAAAGCGCTTCCCTGGACTTCTTGGTTTTGCTGTTAGTTTTAAATGACTGGACACATAGACTGAAAATTGGTGGAAGGACCGTAAAGGCCAACAGACCATCTGTGTATCCACCAAGGATTAGAGGAAGGGAGGCGGCAGCTACAGATCTGTAATAGCCATGGAGATAATTGTTAGAGTCAAGCCGAGAATCTGAGGGCCACCAGCCCTCACTACAACTAATCAAAAAACTTTTCCGTCAGTTGTTTTGATGGAGTTTGGCTTAACCTAACAGCATTTCCCCTGCTTAGCTCTCATGACAAAACCAGCTGCTTTTGTAAGGAAATTTCAGTATTTTGGTGAAGACTTAGGCTGATGGACCAAAAGACCTCCAGATACTATAATGAAATAAATGGGAAGAGTTTCATGGAAACTGTAATTTCGGTGCCTAATGCTTTCATCCCTTACGAGCAAGACTTTCTAGCCAGAGTATTTTTCTTTCCAAATGCATTTCTGTCTCAAACTCCTGTAGCAAGCTTCCTCTCATTGCTAAGGAGAAAGAGTTGCATTATCCTGAACTAGAAAGTCCTGAAGGAAAACAGGAGCAAAGGTGGCCAGAATAGGCCATTGCAAGAAAAAAAGCATCTAAAAGAAAGAATTTTTTTTTCCTAATTGTACTCTGTTGCTGAACATTAGGGGGTTTTTGTTTTGGGTTTTTTTGTTTTGTTTTGTTTTCTGGCAAGTMGCAGGATACAATAGAGAGAAGCAGCTGCATCAGAAGTACCAAAGGGATTGCTTTCAAGTTAACTGGGAGTCTTATAAATCACACAGCTTATTTAATTTATGTGACACAGCTGTGCAGGATGCTTTGGTGGTTGCACAAGACACAGGACAAAGGTCAGAAAAATCAGAAATGTTTCGGCCAAATAGAGCTGTTGGCAACTACACGCGGAGATGTTAGCATTGGTCTTGTTATTGAATGTCTTAATTAAAATGTAAAAACTACAAAGAACATGATTTAATGTGGATGAATGAGATAATATTTGTAAGTTGAGTCTGGAATTGGATGAACATAAACCTTAGTGAAGTGCAGTGATACTAGGAAACAAAACTACAGTTGAAAATGCTGACCTATGGATAAGAAATTCAAGATAAAAACTGAATAGGAAGAAGACTTTTAAAAATAATAACGCTAAATGAGACTTAAAGTACCCTTTAATAACAAAATCATCCAGCTRTACCTTGAAAAAGGTAAGCTCCAATTCTCCTTCAGATGAGAGAGGACATCTAGATTAGACCAGACACAAAACAATTTACATCCAATGTTTCTTTTAACCTAAGTCTTAGCTCAGTTTAAAAAGGGCAAATTGCTGTTTTCCCATAGAATAATCTAAATCTCACCAACCTTGAAAATCATCAGGCTTCAGATGTGGAGCTGTATGTCGTTGCAGCAAAGTGGACGATTCCATTTTGAAGTATACAAATGAAGAGTCTAATCGGAGACATGAGAAATCGATTTTTTTTGGGTCGATTTTAGATTCCTCTTTAAATATCATCAAAGATCTCAAAAAAAAAAAACCAGAAATATTTAAATAGGCAATTTTTTTTCCCACTTTAAAAATCTTTATCTGTTTCTTTTAATAGCTTTCATTCTTTTAAAAGGCGTCTTTGTGAGACATRGTAATTGGAAGTACAAACTTGACAAAAAGCTTACCCATGAAATAGTTGTGCTACTTTACACATTTATTATATGACAATATTTCTTATTTTTATTCTCTGGGCTGCTATGGACTAGCTAAAAATGTTTGTTTTTCAAGAAAAAGCTGTTACTTGTTTTTATGAGAATAGGAACTCTCCCCACACCCTCCTCCTTGCTACCTTTTGCAAGTAGCCTAAATAATTCAGCCACCCTACTCAGTGAGAACACAGATTTCCAAAAAACAATGATCAAGTGCAAATACCCTTGTGAACATGGATTTATGCAAGTATTTGGGATATTTGCTTTCAAAACATGCAAGCAAAAAAGATCAGATACTTATGAAGCAGGCTAGCTGGTTCCGCTAACAGGAGCGTCTGCCAGTTTCTCATGTTCTAATGTTCAGGGGAGAGCATGATCTAATTAATATACATTAGTCATTTACTCCAYTGTAGATCAACAGAAGACATCCAAGGTGGCCAGCACTCAAGGACTTCCACTGTTTGCTCAGACCCTTACTCTAAAACCTCAGGAACAGCACGGGAATATTTTGGCCCGCTGCCAGATTATTATCCTCCCAAGGAAACCTTCTCAATGAAGTGTTCAAAGGTATGCACAACAAGAGGTATGTGAAATTCTTATTGCCTGCCATCCACTCCTCTCCTTCCAAGGACTTGTCTTGGTTTTGGTTTCTGTGTTTAGAAGCACAACAAAGTAAAGCTAGAGGAATATTAAAAAACAAACAAACAAACTGGGAGAGTTAAAGTTAATGAGTGGCATAACTGCGGGTTACTAGCACGTTTTAGGCATCTAAAGGCAAGATTTATAGAGATATTTAGATACTTGAAAATGCATCTTCAGAGTATGCATACAGAGCAGCAGAGTGGGTCGTGTGTAATCACTCAGGTTGTGCAGCAAGAGTTAACCTTTGGGATTTAGGAATAAAATAGATACTTGCATCTGTAGGCAGTTTAAAGATGGCTGTTGAAGCTTTGATGCTAGTTTATTTCTGACACATTCTTCTCAGACTTTTTATCAACTCTGGATTCAATCCAGTCATCACTGATACATCTTTATAAAGCAACATTGTGGGAGACAAAACTATTTTATGGACATGAATCCAATAAAACAGCTCTTGAGAAATAGCTTGGTTTTTTTTCATAGCTAGAAAGTGACTACAACAAGCAGAGAAATGAGCGTTAATGTGGGAGGAAATCAGCCTTAACACTTAGTAAACTCGTTCCCGTAAACTGAAAAAAAATGGCGTTAAAATATCCATTACTCCTTTAAAGTTCTCCCTCTTCCAGGACAATGAGCTTTCTCACCTTGTTTGTAGGAGAGGCCCACTGCAGTCTGAGTTGGAACTTGCAGCTGGGTGCAAAGTCTTTGGCCAAAGTCTATAAACAGCCTTTCAGTGTCCTCCAGTAGAGAGACAAATGAAGAGGTTAGTTGTTGGAAGTAAATTAAAATACATAWTATTAGATTATTTCTTCACTCCATGAAGGAAAGATAAATAACTCAATTTGCTCTTAATATTTCTGTGTATGTGAATAAGTGAACAATTTTAAGAGTGAGCGGAACTATTTTCTCTTATATGTTGTGTATTTGTRTGCAGTTTGTTTTTCATCTCTAGGAGATTTAACTCCAGCAGTTAGTAGAGCATATTTAATGATACAGAGCGATGCTGATATTTTATCCCTGATAAAATTGTATCAGCAGTTTCTTCTTCAATAATACTAAATTATTTTAAGTTGTCTGAGAAGCTCTAGAAAACTCCATGCCTTATTTTATCGCAGCTTTAGAAAAATGAAGTGGCAAGTTACTTTTAGTTTTCAGTTTCACTGGTTGTTTAGACTGATGCATAGCTTAATGTGACTTGCTGGGGTTTTTTTGACCCGCATTTGCTTCTCGTTATTTCAGTGCATTAAACATCATTAACATTTTCAAAATGTCCTAGTTTTGGATGCATCAGTTGACTCCCACCCCTCCCCCAGGTATTGCTCAGTATTTTCAAAAAATTCAATATCTGAGCTTGCAGTGGAAGAGGGAGAAGAGATCATGTAGAAAATAAGCCCTTTTATTAGCAGTTTTACTTCAAAAAGTGAAAAGATATTGGAGCTTGATAAGATTATGAGAATGTTACTCCCCTGTTTAATTTTTCAAAGTACCAAGATTTGGCAGAATTTTCTAGAATTGTTTTGCAGAATTCTGTATTCCCTGCAGTCATAGTAAATGTTATAAATGAAAAGCTACATGAATTGTTTACTAAGAATTCAGTACRTGTGAGCTACAACTTCTTACAGCATGAAAAGTTCCTGTAAATACTTCTTAACCGTCTCTTTCTTTTGCCAATGATTTATCAGCACTCTGGTGAAATTCCCCCTTYCCAATCACCGTAATTCTAAAATAAACTAGTATCAAAAGACCGGGAAGTCAAGTGATGTACCACAGTCTTTTCCAAAGCAACAACTGAAATGTGAACCTTAGTTTCTGACCGTGCATCACTCTATATGAGTATGGTTTTATTTTTTTTCTTTTGCCCAGCAAATATACTTGTGCTCTTTGTGCATGTTGACCAGTTCGGCAAACTAGAGAGGAATTCTAAACAACCAGAGCTCTGAAAGGTATTTCCTTCACCCAGATACTGCCCTCTTCATCCATGGTTTTCACCAGCAATATCCCAAAAAGCTAAAGTTGAGTTTCAGAAATAGGCAGTTATTTTTGCAGCGATCATTTGAACATCTTAGCTGCAAGCAGCAGCAGAAAAAAAGGACATTGTTCTCCTATCTTTGTTATTCCCACCTTTCCTCCCTAATCCCCACCCCCTTTTTTTTCCTACAACCGCATTAAGACAATAAACCCAACCTAGATATAATGGAAGAAACAATTGATACTGACCGCTTTTGCCAGTAGGAACACTTGATACCATCTAAGAAACTTCAAAACATTCTGCTCCTTTTTATTCCTTTCATCTTGAAAACAGAAGGAAGAAAGTCTGTAAAACGCTATATGAGCAATACCTATTCACAGCCATTCAGGTAGGATCACGTGGCTAGCAGTACTGGATCATACGAAGCACCTAATTACACATCCTCTCAAACAATGTACTAGAGTGCAAATTTAGGAGGACCATCAGAGTTTGGACCAGTAGGGAGTGAGCTGTCCTCTGGGATACTCTTGAAACTTTGGATTGGTGGAATTTTCTGATTTGGAAAACTGCATTCACTTCTGTTATGTTTAATACCTCTTTACAGACCTGTCAAATCTGTTTAATCCTTTTCTGAATCCCCTTTTGAATGTTTGGCCTCCACGTTATCTTATGACAAGGAGTTCCACAGTTTCTTTGTGCCACTTGAAGAAGTAATATGTTTTGTTCCTTAAAACATTTTAAAAAAGGTGCCTCTGATTCTGGTGGTATTCAAAATAGCTAATGATAATCTCATATATTCACCTTCTCCATGAGATTTATGATTTTAGAGTGAAGTCTTCCTTTTCTCCCTGTCACTCTGTTCCTATTGCTTCTTCATAGATTGAAGAATAGTCAGTTCTGTCCCTATCAAGAGCGAAGTCTTTCCAGTTCTGGTTAGCTTGCCAGCCTTATACCTTTTCCAGATCCATCATACCCTTTTGAGACGGGCTGACCAGAACTGCACTCAGAATTCAAGATAAATTCCCAAAAGAATCAGACATCTGCATAAAGGTTCTGGTTCTGTACTCCTATCCTAATGCTTCTTAACTTTTGGTGTGATGTTTGACTATCAGTGAACACTGAGCTGATGTTTTCAGAGAAGGCTACCTGATGTCTTTCCTGAGTGGAAATTACTTGTTTAGAGCCCATCTGTGTGCTCTGTAGATTGGGGGTGGGGGGGTGTTTATGTACATGCATGAAGTGTGAGGTTGCTTATTAAACACTGATTTCATTAATTTCTCCTTCAAGAGCTTGAGCTCTCAGCAGCCTACCAATTTTACAGTTGGCAATCGTGAAGAATTTTTTGTGATTGTTATTAAAACAGACTTCACCATCTTACTTTTCAATCTTTCCAATTCATTAGTCTGTGCATCTACCATAGTTTTTTGGTGTGTACTTTTGAACTGAATCTCTTTGGAGTCCCCACTTACAGCTCTTTGGGCCATGTTGCAGAGCAGTCTCAGGATGCACAAACTATATTTCCTTCAGCTAAAACTAAATGAGAGGGTGAGCTGTAACTACTTAGCAGGCACTCAGTCCTTTGGACCAAACTAGAGCTAAAATGAAGTACTTCTCTCTCTCCCCAGAAAATGCCTATCGGGTAGCCCCTAGGTCTTCAGCTCCAACTGTTTAACTCTGCAGATCCACTCCCATTGCACTGCTAACATGGGCATAACGAGTGACAGGCAGCACAAAACAGAGATTTCTGTCTTAACTCTRTTTGCTTGAAAATTGGTCGTTTCCTCTTCCTCTTTTAATCACTACTAACCTGTGAGAGGATCTTTTATCTCACAGGAGCTTGTGTCATTTAAGAGCACTACCACTTGGATTGCCTGTCTTCATACGTCTGCTGATTCTTTCAAATGACTTCCCTCTAACAGACTTTTGACTCTTCCCTGCTATGCTGTCTTTATGTCTGGTTTCTATATGTTTTTTTTCATAGGGACGTCACACTTGTGGATCTGCAGATTACAGATTCAAAAGGCAATAGAAACACAGAAGACTGCCACCTTCTGTTTCTGTAGTAGTTAAGGAGACTTAAGGAACAGCTTATAGACTGGTGTCAAGCTTTCTAGATGGTCTGTATAATTCTATGGGAATTGGAAATAAATTGTTAGTGATTAAAGACAAACCTTTCATCAGCTAAGGAACTACTGCTTGCAATAACCATTTCTTACAACTTATGCACAATAGTGCGTGCCGTTTAAAGCAGCACACATTGAAAACAACAAGAGTTTTTGGCCTGGGGATATTTAGAGCTGAAATTCTTTCAGAAGAAAACATTCAACTTGCTTTTCACAGTGCAGGTAAAATTTCTGTAGTTCTCTCTTCTGTGTCGAAAAACTAAATTAGTAATCATATTTGTTTTTCAAAGGACCTCTTTTCAAAGGACCCCCCCTCGGGTCCTTTGAAAATATAACCAGATTCAGTGCTTTTTGTTACCAGAGGGAATGASGGAAGTGTTCAAGGCTGGCTGCCATGCTGCTTCCTTCACCTTAGAGAGAGCAAAATCTGAGTCAAACCCAAGAGTGAATTGCTGATCTTAAATTGGTCATAGATATTTGGTCACTTAGAATCACAGAACCATAGAATAGTTTGGATTGGAAGGGACCTTTACAGGTCATCTAGTCCAACAACTCCCCTGCTGTGGGCAGGGACATCTTCAACATGATCAGGTTTCTCAGAGCCCTGTCCAGACTGACCCTGAATGTTTCCAGGGATGGGGCATCTACCACCTCTCTGGGCAACCTGTTCCAGTGTTTCACCACCCTCACTGTAAAAAAATTCTTCCTTATATCTAGTCTGAATCTACCCTCTTTTAGTTTAAAACCATTCCCCCTTGTCCTGTCGCAACAGGCCCTACTGAAACGTTTGTCCCCATCTTTCTTATAAGCCCCCTTTAAGTACTGAAAGGCTGCAATAAGATCTCCCCAAAGCCTTCTCTTCTCCAGGCTGAATAACCCCAACTCTCTCAGCCTTTCTTCATAGGAGAGGTGTYCCATCCCCCTGATTATTTTGTGGCCCTCCTCTGGCCCTGCTCCAACAGCTCCATGTCTTTCTTGTGCTGAGGGCTCCAGAGCTGGACGCAGTACTGCAGGTGGGGTCTCACCAGAGTAGAGGGGCAGAATCACCACCCTTGACCTGCTGGCCACGCTTCTTTTGATGCAGCCCAGGATACGGTTGGCCTTCTGGGCTGCGAGCACACATTGCCGGCTCATGTCCAGTTTTTCATCCACCAGTAACCCCAAGTCCTTCTCAGCCGGGCTGCTCTCAATTCCTTCATCCCCCAGCCTGTATTGGTACCAGGGGTTGCCCCGACCCAGGTGCAGGACCTTGCACTTGGCCTTGTTGAACCTCATGAGGTTCACAKGGGCCCACTTCTTGAGCTTGTCCAGGTCCCTGTGGATGGCATCTGTCCCTCAGGTGTGACAACCACACCATTCAGCTTGGTGTCATCTGCAAACTTGCTGAGGGTGCACTTGATCCCACTATGTCATTGATGAAGACATTAAACAGTACTGGTCCCAGTACAGACCCCTGCAGGACACCACTCGTCACCGATCTCCATCTGGACATTGAGACGTTGACCACTACCCTCTGGATGCGACCATCCAAGGAATTCCTCACCCACCGGACAGGCCACCCATCAAGTCCATACCTCTCCATTTTAGAGAGAAGGATGTTGTGGGGAGCATGTAAAAGGCCTTACAGAGGTCCAGATAGATGACATCTGTAGCCCTTCCCATGTCCACTGATGTAGTCACTCCATCATAGAAGGCCACTAGGTTGGTCAGGCAGGACTTGCCCTTGGTGAAGCCATGCTGGCTGTCTTGAATCACCTCCTTGTCCTCCCTGTGCCTTAGCATAGCTTCCAGGAGGTTCTGTTCCATGATCTTCCCAGGCACAGAGGTGAGACTGACTGGCCTGTAGTTCCCCGGGTCTTCCTTTTTTCCCTTTTTAAAAATGGGGGTTATGTTTCCCCTTTTCCAGTCAGCAGGAACTTCACTAGACTGCCACGACTTCTCAAATATGATGGATAGTAGCTTAGCAACTTCATCCACCTGTTCCTTCAGGACCCGCGGATGGATCTCATTGGGTCCCATGGACTTGTGCACCTTCAGGTTCCTCAGATGGTCTTGAACTTGATCTTCTCCTGCAGTGGGTGGCTCTTCATTCTCCCAGTCCCCGCCTTTGCCTTCTGCGGCTTGGGCGGTGAGGCTTGAGCACTTGCCGGTGAAGACTGAGGCAAAAAAGTCATTGAGTATCTCAGCCTTCTCCATATCCCGGATAACCAGGTCTCCTGTTTCGTTCYGGAGAGGGCCCGCATTTACCCTAGTATTCCTTTTATCCTGATGTACCTATAGAAGTTTTTCTTGTTGTCCTTGACATCCCTGGCCAGATTTAATTCTATATCGGGGCTTTAGCTTTCCTAACCTGGTCCCTGGCTGCTTGCACAATTTCTCTTGACCTTGAAAACTTTTCATTTTATTTTTATTATGTATATTGGTGTGAAAGGTGGAGCAATGTGATTCCAGGATAATGCTTCCTTTAGTTTTGCTTTAACAGTGAAGGTAAACTAAGTTTCTCCCATCTTCGGACAGTATGCGACTCAGGAAATGCCTGCACTTTTGCCTTGTATAGAATTGTACTGTGCTGGTCATAATTTCTGAGCTAATAACTTTTTTTTTTAATTCTTCAACCCACTTGGCATTTAAGGGAGACAGCAGTAAAAAGGTTAGAAAACAGTTTGTGGGGGAGCAAGTATAATTGAATCCCTGTTCTTTGCTACCATGAATACAGCTTTGCGCCATGAATAGTGTCAGATTTCTTAAGCATATTGTAGGCTCTTCCAAACAATCATGCCTTTAGTCTACTTTCTAACATCCACAATTGTTAAAACCTTCAGACCAATTTCCTCTCAGAAAAAGACAGCATTATGGTTTTTAACAACAAGAAAAGTCTCCAATTTCAAGTATAGCCAGGAGGAAATATCAAACTGAATTTATTTGGAGGAGGAAATAGAATTAGGGAGTAACAATGAGTTTCTCCAGGATATAGTCATGCATTAACAAGCCAGCATTAATTCAAATGTAAACATCTATAAGCTTTTGTTTTTACAAAACATAGTCGAATTTTTTTTCCTGTAACTATGCATGCTGGCAAATACTGATAGACTGGACAAAATACAGAGGTGGAAAGTCACCCTGAACATAAGGTTCACACTAGCACACGCTTGGTTTGAATTATGCCATTGTTCATAACCATTATACTTCTGCTGTTATGTCCTGATGCTGTTCTTCTTGGAGTCAGATGTGGGAGCAGGAGGGGAAAAATATTTTGCAGAGAGCACTTGTATCCCAGTGCTGTGGAGATGATGTTGGGGGAGAACAGTGGTGTGCTAGAGGCATTGGACTGAAGTAAAAGACCTTCTCTAGCTTCAGTTATGTATGTTCAAAAACACTGAAGGGTCATTAAATGTGCATAATGCAGGTAACTTTGTGGATGAAAACAAGCATTTGACAAGTACATTCAGCAGCACATGTTAGATCTTTTCAGCAGTGGTCAGCAGGATACTTACATTTCTGTGGAGGCACCCAGTAGGATTAGAAACTGCTGTATTTTGTAGTCACCATCTTCACGTTTTGCCCCTACAGTCTGCCATGCTTAGCTCCTTTAAATTGTGCTCAAAGTTGTCATACACTGTTCCTGTGGCAGTTAATTTCAACGTATTTCTGCTCTAAGAAGGGAGCACTAAGGTCCCCTATAGTCTCATTGTAATTAGATGGCTTCCCCCTCCTATCTGTTACAAAGTATATTTTAAATACAGTGTGACTAACAGACTAAATTTGCCATCAAGTTTTTTAATCTTGTAATTGTGAAGGCAGAGGATATTAGTATGGGAATTGGATGGAGCTGTACAGATTAAAATAATCCCAGTTATTCAAAATGCTTAATTAAAATTGCACATTAACAAGATACAGTGGCAGAGCTGCAGGCAAGCTTCCTGTTCTGAAGTTAAAGTATTTCACTTGGACGTAAGTCCTGTTTGCTGTGAAATACAAATAGCCACGAGCAGCTAGCTCTATAAAAACATGCAGGGGAGCTACACTAGTTGCAGATGCCAAATGTTACCTTTAGCAAACTGTTTCCCTGCCAACATATGGGACTTCACTCTGCCCATGTCTTTATATCAAATCTTTTTCATCTACCTTTTGGCATTGTGCTAACATGTACACTGTTGTTTTTAGAGATGGGAGAACCACAACTGAGAAGACTCACTTAAGTTGGCAGGGGAAGATACTGGCAAAGTTGATGTTAGCTGTTAGGTATGTGTTAGACTCTAGTCCGTGCTTCCCTACTGGGAAATCTTAGTTAAGTCTGCTCTCTGCCAGTATAGAACAGGAGTTGCACCATCTTTCTTGTAAGACCGCTGGGTTTGTCTTCCCCACATCTGACCCAAATTCTGGGAACCAAGAAAAACTCGACTTTCTAGAAAGTGGCCCTCAAAGCTAATTGATACAGCAGATTGACTATCTACTGAATGTAGCTCTGTTTCTTGAACAGGTGATCTTAGCTCACTTAAAGGAGAAAAATCCACCCACTCAGGAATGTTGCTCACCGAGTGTGACAACCCACAATTGGTAGAGTGAATGAGAAGCTCAGGTTCACAGGTGCCTCCAGCCTGACCTACCTTCAGCCAGCCTATGATTACTTGAAGAGCAATAACACCCCAATCTTTGTACTTTCTGAAGGCGGCTTAAGTTTCAGTTCAAACGGAGGGAGTGGCTATGGAAAGTTGGCATAAGGAAAAAGAGTGTTTCATTGTTTTCTGAACTCTTTTTAAAAAAAATCCTGCAAGTTTGTTTCAATACCAAGATATTTGTTTACTACTTGAAAGAACTATGGGTACATTAAGAAGAAAAAAGGCCATTTCCTGAAACGCAGAACATGAGGTGACCATGCAGAGACCTACCAGTGCTACAAATACATGTACAGCCTTTTACAGGCGTTGTATTTAAATCAGTATTGCCAAGTGCTACAGTTTAATGCAAGACCTTTTGTTTCCCACCCTCTCCAAAATTGTGGAAGATGACTCATGCTCGGTTAACAGGAGAGAAATCAAGAACATGCTAGAAGTGATGCTTTAAAGAACTACTGGGAGCAAGTAAACCAAAGCTGTTGTTCCAGGCAGGGGCTGGGTTGTACCGAAACTGTGTCTTGACGGCAAGTAAATCTTAGTGGCATACAGTGGTGGGAAACTGGGGATAGAGGCTGATGCAGTAGTTCCACAAACTAAGTCCACCCTTTCCTGTGAAAATTGGACAGCACTGTTTAGAGGATGGGAGGGTATTAAGCAGAAGGAATAGAGCAGGTGCGACAGTAGTTTTTTAAGGGAAGATGATACACAGAAAACACAGGACAATATGTTTGGATCTGAGTACTCTGATTGTGAACGTAAGGCTTCTCTGAATCATTAAAAACAAGGCTGGTCATCCTTTGAGATTTCCTAATGGAGTGATTATCTCGACTAAAGAGGGACAACTTACCAAAAGATAATAATAATGCTTCTTTCTAGAGCACATAAATCATTTAATTTTCCCAGTTTTTAACTATGTTTCCATCGATTTCCAGTAATCCGGATATCTCAAAGGAGCATAAATGTGTTGGGCACTTACGTGCCATTTAAATTCAGTTGGCTCTGAGTATGTAGCTCCCTTGGGTCCTTTGAAAAGCCAAGATTCTGTTGGTGTTACATTGCCTAACTCTTGTATTTTAGGGTTGTGTTGTGTTTTTTTCCACCTTTGAACATTACTCCATTAGGGAAATTTTAGCATAACTCAGCGAAAGCTAAATCCCACTACTGGCTGAAGAACAGAGAGACCTACAAAAACAATGGTGGGGTGGGGGTTTGGGGGGATTTGTTTGTTTATGACAAAGCTGTGTATTGCCCTGATCCTGCATCAATGAAGTTGGTTGAATTCTTGTTACTGGTTTCAGTAAGATCTTGCTTTGTAGTGGTATATACGTAAGGGGAATAATACCGTTAGCAAGATGTTTTACTACTTTGCATCCAGATTTAGTATTTTTAATCTGTTGCGACTGTTGTCTCCCTTTCATTTCCCTTGTTCAGTTCTCCTCCACTGTTTTGGTTCCTCCCCACTTCTGTCACATTTTTGTCCCCTTCCAAAAGCAGAACAAAACCCTCTTTCCTGATCTATTCCTCCCACCACCGACTCAGTTTAGCAGAGAGGTGACCAAAGCTGCGTGTTGAGCTGTGCCTTTACTCTCTGGGGAATGCCAAACCTGCACTGGCAAGAGAAGTTCAGCATTTGAGATCCTTTTCAGGACTGCTGCTTTTGTAAGTCACTATATATGGTAAAAATACTTGTCTGCTCCTTTGGGGGAAAAAAAAAAAAAAGATTACCTCTGAAAAGCAGAAAGCTACCCAAACTGGGAAAAAAACCAAAAGACAACTTTCAGCGAGAAAGGCTGGGAGAATGATTTTTAATGCGTGTGTTGTAGCCTCTCATTCCTCTCTTCCCTTCTCCTGGAGTGACCCCTAATGGGATGCGACACAGGCGCTGCTGACCTGTGCGGCTGCTAGCACTGCTGCTCTGCCCCTGGGGTCAAGGTGTCCGAGAGGGACAGCCGGGCACCCCCAGGGCCGCCGGGCACCCCCAGGGCCGCCAGCTGGGTACTGCTGGTCCCGGGGGTATGCAGCCTGCAGAGGAAGCAGAGGGAGAAAGCAAGCCAGAATGGAGAATGACAAACATAAAATATCTCAGAAGTACACAGGGATGTTAACTCAAGAGGAGGGAATGATACCAAAAGAGACAGGAGAAAGAGTCCATGTGCAGTCAACAGAGGAAAAAAGTGACTACTTGCCAAGACGCAGTGGAGGGAGACACTTTGAAGGCCTCCTCTATTAGTCAGGCCCTCGTGGGCTCAGGGGAGTTAACAGAAACAGCCAGAACTGTCCTGCAGATTAATTTATGTCAGCTGCAAAAACATAGGAACAAACATGACCATCTTACTTTATGTACACAGGTACGTACACACACTGTGATCCTGACACCTGAACATTGGGGCCATCCTGCCACGACAAAAGTGCCTCTTTACAGCTTCCAGCGCGTGAGACTTGAGCACACAGTTGAGTTACTGGGTATCACACAGGCAGCCGCAGTGTAGTTTTATGAGGCAGAGCATGCAGATTTAACAGCTCACCTCACCTGAAAAGGAGAGTTTCTGGTCTTTCTCTGGTCCTGGCTGTGTTATTTCACCTGCTAAACTCATGCCAGCACGATTGCTCATCAGATACGCTGTGAGTCACTTCAGGTTGCTAAAGTTGCAGGAAAAAACAGCAGCACACAAGAAAAGAGTTGAATCGTTTCCTGCTATTTTAATTTATTAAAACAGCTCTTGGAAGGGTCTAATGCTAGGCTGGAGTTACTGCTGGGCAGGAGAGAAAAGTGGTGACTGCCCAGCCAAGGGTAGGAGGTGTTGGAGTAAGGTCAGCTGCCTGTGGATCTRTACCCTTAACAGCCTGCCTGGCTGCTTTGCTGGACGTTTGAGCCCACCGTTTGACAGAAGACAAAACCATTGATCAGTGGGTTAATACCATGGCAATAGCCCAGCATGCACCTGGTATAGAAGGGAAAGAAAAAGTGAATGGTAGATTAATAGTGTAAATTGGGAGGCTGCTGTTTGTTGTAGCAGGAAGCCTACTCACAGCAAAAAAAGTCTGGATTCAAACAAAGTTAACAAGTACAATACATTGAAGTTACTGTCCATTGCAGATTTAGATTTTATGGAACGAATGAAACAATTCTCTGGAAAGCTCCAGCAACACCACTGTCTTTTAGATTGCAGCCGTTCTCCTCACCTTCAGTGCTGAAAAGCAGTGCAGAAAAGAAGCATGGGAAAGGAGACGGAARTCCAGGAGCCCAGACTTGAGTCTCATTACTTGCTCAGTATGGAGATGGTTAGTTCCCAAAGCCAACTGTTCACTGTGCTAATTTTAATACAAATCAGTAACATTTTAGATAGATCCCAATATTTTGAACTTGAGAAAGGAAAAAATAACCAAACCAGCAGAATTCTGAGATTTTCAGACCTCCTGTCATTTTACACTCAAGTCTTGCAATGCGTTCGTTGTTGCATGGGATTAGGGAATACTTGTAGAGATAAGTAACTTCTCTGTAGGAAGAGCTTTTGGCAGTCTAGTTTCTGCAGCTATAACTCGTAAGATGACGTAGCTAACCGGCCCGTGAAAGCAGGAATGACAGCACAGACTCAGAAGCGTGGCTTTTAACTCAGCCCTTTCTGCCAAGCAGTACGCTGCTTGACATAGGTYGCTGCTAGTATGTGTGTGTTAGCATACCTTGACAGAGCTAAGATTCAAAATGTAACTGTCCTTTTATTCCTTACTTCTCAAGTCTGTCTATCCTGTTTATACTAGTATAGTAGGATTGGGTATTATCTTGTGACTGTCACAGGTCAAGGTTGCATGAGGCTTTTGGGGTGCACGGGTCAAGAGCTGAACATACTGTAGGGCTTAATATTTCCATCAAAGTCCTGATGATTATACAAGGCCTTAGGGATTTCCACTAATTGTCTGCTACTTTCACAAACCGTGCTGGCTCTCATTGTAGACCTGTAATTCACAGCTTCGTTCTACATGCTGCTTATCATTTTAGGATTTTCTTTAATACAGGAGGCTTTGTTATTGCACTTCTCTTTTAAAAAAAGTTAATCCGTGTGATGCAAATAACTGGTGGAGTAACTGCTAATGAACCTCTCTCTCCATTGTTTAATTACTCTAATCAATTCTACAGCAGGCATGTGTGAAAACTGTACAGGTACGTACAAAACCTGTCCAACCTGAATGCCTTGTCTAAGGAAATTTTTCAAGCATGCCATTAAAGCATCTACTGCTGCAGTTAAAATACAGTAGACCTACATCGATCATATTTGTCATCCCATGAGCAAAGAGACATGTTCTGCCAGCCCTGCTGTGGCACCAGCAATCAGCTCAGTGAAGTTAAGGGGTTGCATACAGAATTTGTGCACACAGGGAGTTTTAGAGCAGCATCATTGAGGATTGGGGTCAGTCATAAATGTGGGGAGGTTAGCAGCAGGTGCTGACTATTTTGACAACAGAAAATTGCCTTTTCTAAAGTTCAGAAAGGTGATGTACAGGAAAAGTTGATGCTCAGTGGGTCAGAGTGCCTCACCAGTCATAGACGGAAAGGAAATTCTGAGGACAGCGGTAGAAGAAAGCTGACTGGTCATGAATTCCCAACTTCCAAGTTCCCAAACATATTTAAAATTTATGTTTCCCTTAATCAAATGGTCTTTCCTCCCTGTAGATTTGTAAGAACTGCTTCCTGATGGAGCATCTTTGAAATCAGTAGTCAGCCCTTAAAAAGGGAAGTGGCCTTCTGCGTCCAACACTGTCCAAGGGCCCTGAGGACCTAAGTTGACTCCCTGTATTTGGAAGGCATATTGTATAGCTCAGCTGAGCAGACAAAAAACATCTGATCCAGTTCCAATGAATGTCCTGTACAGCTATTAGTCTTTCAAAATATTTTGAACAGTCCTGCTAAAGTGATGACTCTGTAACCATTAAAAATGTTGAGTCTTTTGGCTGCATTGTTTGAATTTGGTACAAGGAGTTCCAAATCCTGTCTCATGGACCAAGATTTAAATTCCTCTTTACATTCATCTTCACAAATATTTCCTTTGAAGCCTCCTGAACAGATTTGGTAACCATCATGGTGTCRTGGTKTAACCCCAGCTGGCCACTAAGCCCCACACAGCCGCTYRCTCACTCCCCCCCGGTGGGGTGCGGGAGAGAATTGGAAGAGTAAAAGTGAGAAAACTCGYGGGTTGAGATAAAGACAGTTTAATAGGTAAAACAAAAGCCACGCAYGCCAGCAGAGCAAACYAAGGAATTCATTCAGTGCTTYCCATGGGCAGGCAGGTGTTCAGCCATCCCCAGGAAAGCAGGGCTCCATCACGCCTAACRGTTACTTGGGAAGACAAACGCCATCACTCTGGACATCCCCCCCTTCCTTCTTCCCCCAGCTTTATACGCTGAGCATGACGTCATATGGTATGGAATACCCCATTGGCCAGYTGGGTCAGCTGTCCTGGCTCTGCTCCCTCCCAGCTTCTTGTGCACCTGGCAGAGCATGGGAAGCTGAAAAGTCCTTGACTAGTGTAAACACTACTTAGCAACAACTAAAACATCAGTGTGTTATCAACATTATTCTCACACTAAATCCAAAACACAGCACTGTACCAGCTACTAGGAAGAAAATGAACTCTATCCCAGCTGAAATCAGGACATGTTATTGCCCTGCTTCACAGAAATGGATGTGCGGAAGGGTCAAGGAAAAGGGATGTTGTCATGCAGAAATCAGCATCACCTCTGAAGAACAGATACACAGGACTGCACACTTAGTTCCTCCTCAACAAGAGCACTTTGTCTTCTCTGCCTGCTCTACCTAATTCTTCTTAGGATATGAAAACTGTATATGTATGCACGTGTGTATGTATATATTTATATATATACACACACACACAAACTGAAACATGCTGAGCCTCAGATATTCTGTTATTCCCATTACCACTGCTCCCCTTTTTGCTTCTGGGATGGTTTGCAAGGCCACGATGTGAATGGGCTCAGGACCTACCTACAGCTGCATTAGCAGAAGTGAGGGGACCAGTCTGGGTACAGGGGGAAGCAGGAACTCCTGAAGTGGCCAAAGGCCCTTGTCAAACCATTGCAAGCACCTTCCCATGAAGAGCAAGTGGCAGCAGGAAGGTGCTGCTTACCTCAGCCCTCTGTGGAGGGAATAAGAAGGGGCAGAATGGGAATATCCGATAATCCTTTACGGTGGCTGTCACTGGCTTTCTTCAGTTAGAAGCATCTGGCAACACAAGAGAGGAATTTATCTAATTCCCCTGCGTGCTGCTTCAGCCCTTTCTTTTCAAGCCCATACAGCCTTGACGGCAACTGAGCCGTTGCTGGAGGAAAATGCCATGCTGATCAATGTTAGCAGCATAAAACAAAAGTCTGTATACAAACCGCAGATCCTGCCCCACTTTAAAGACAAATATAGGAGCACTGTGTCGAGCATCTTATGTTCTTGGCTGTCAGACTGCAATGGAATAATAAGATTCACAATTCTGTAATTAACTTCAGAACTTAAGGAGCAACACACATGATGCACTAGGGGTTTTCATTTCCCGAATAGGCAACTCTAGCTGTGCTACACTTAACATCYGTCATGTTTACTAATCTTAGTCTGACCCCTAGTGAGCTGTCACAGAATAATCAGATTTATCTAACAGATGCTGCACCTTCCTGACAGGCAACTACCACAAAAAAGTAATTTATCAACTTTTTTTTTTTTTCTTAAAAAAGCCTTGGTTACCTTTATCAGTAGGATAACATAAGAAAAAGAGGAGTCAGCTCAGAAGTCATAAGGCTTGCTTCTGAAGGTGGGGAAGAGAACACATGACCCGGTATCAAGTTCACTTAACTTACCCTCTGCATATAAGGTGGTTTTTGCCTCCTTCCCCTCCTTTTTTTGTGCAATCAGGAACTGCTTCTCAGCTTTATGAAGAGATTTTTTTATCTCTGAAGGAGATGAAGTGGAAGTTGCATCTGGTTAGATAATAAGTTTAAATTAACAAACACTTAGAAAGACAAAAAAAGGGTGTAAGTTAAGGCAGTAAGCACATTTTAAAGGACCTAAATAACTTGCACAATTTTTTAAAAGCTTCTAGGTTTTTGTCAGCTTTAATCTCAGCATTTTGTTCATGCTGGATATTTCTTGCTCAGTGTGTTTATGCCAAGTAGTTACAGGCCAAAATACAATCACTGTGCGCTTGCCTTGGCAATAACACAAGCACAGTAAAATKTTTATGGATTTCTTTCCCCGCATGAAGATCCATTTATCAAGCACACTGACAAATTAAAAAAAGTAATTTGCCCAACCTCTGAAACGTACCCACGAGAGCTCACGCTTCGCCTTTTTTTTTTTTTTTTAAGCAGTGCTCTTCTGTAGCTGTAGCCAAGAGGACTATCTCAGTAATAGTGCTCTCTGTCTGTGGTTTTGGTGTACTTCTGTCACCCCCAGTTTGCACAAGGTGTGATTTTGACACCTATTCCCGTTACTCTGCTCCTTACAGGCATTTTGAAGTTTGTGGAAATCACGGTTAACCTCCTGGTGCTGGTTTGCGTGGGCGCTGCCCAAGCCTCTGTTGCAGGCTTCACATCCCTCGGCGGCTTCGGCACCGGATCCTTTAGCCTGAATTCGGCCTATAGCCCCTTTGAGGGCACGGAGCTCCGGGAGGTGAGGGAGCTAGACATGCAGTTCACCCAGATGAGAGCTCCTTGCGTGTATGGCGGAGTAGCCTTCAGCTTAACAGCAGCAGTACTTACCCTTGTTTTCCTCGTCGTGGGGGCAAAACCCATCCACCAGCTCAGGATGGGGCTGCTGGCAGGCGAATGTGCCTTCAACCTGCTGGCCGGCACAGCGTACGTCGCGGCGGTCGGCCTCTACCTGCATTTTGTCAGCCAGGTGAACTCCACGGAAGTCTGCAAGAGGCGCGAGAGGCTGTACGCACGCCGTGGTTATACCTCCATGAACTGCGTGGTCCAGGGCAGCGACGCGGCCGTCGGCCTTTTTGGTGTTGCTGCTGCCTGTTTGTACTTTGCCAGCTTTGTGGTCTGCGTCCTTGCTATCCGAACCGTCCGGGCCTTCCGGAGCCACCTGGCCGAGGCTCAGCACAGCCCCAAAAGCAGCATCAGAGACAGAAGCGTCAGAAACCACCATGCCGTCCACAGGACCTCTGAAAGCTCCCACAATGTCCAGGCTCTTGCCACGTTAGTGTGAAGTCAGCTCTGGGACTGTGCCGGAGAGCTGGAGCTTCAGCAAGGGACGGACACTGGGCGTCACATGCTAAACAGGCGACCAGTCCGCAATGYATTGTCCTGTAAGGTGAAGTGTGTATCGAATCACCAAATGTAACAATACTGCTATAACATGATGTAATAAAATTGACATTGAGCGGATGGTTTTAACAAGGTTTTTTACATCAGTCTCTCAAGCTGGACTCCTGCATTTAAAATGTGCTTGATTGTAATGTTTTCATCCTGCACAGAGCAAATCCAAACAGCAGTGAGCTGTTAACAGGTTGCATCCGCAGTGCTGCCAAACTTGTACGAACAACCACTTCCTTTCCTCTCCCATGACATAAGGAGTTGAATGCACAGCCAGGATGGGCAGCCTTCAACACATCCCGTGCCTGTCGATGCATCCTACTGCCTGATGGCACACCGCTCACAAAGCAAAGGACACTCCAGTGCTTTTCTGAATCGCAGCCGAAGCTGCACTTGTCACCTGTTTCGCCTGGGCTAGTGAAGCATTTTGAGTCAGGGGGGTTGACACGTGCGGATCGTGTGCTCCCTGAGGAATGCTGCTGGGAGGAACCAGCTGCAATTTCAGAGGCAGCATTTGGGTCCTCCTCCAGTTCCCTACTATGTTTTCCCCATCTCAGTGAGCGCAGATCAGAACCTGAGAGGCAGCACGCTGGTCAGCCATCAGCTTAGTAAAGATATCGCTTGCTTCTGTAACCACCTAAACAAGGTTTGGCTTGCTGACTCCACAGCCAGTGGTGGGCAGAGCCCGAGTCGGGAAGACGCTGGCTGCCCTGGAGTTTTCCATGGGAATGCTGTAACAATGACAGAAAGTACATGCATCCTTCCAATATCTAAACACTCAAAGCATAAGTGAACAGCAGTAATTGTATGCCCCCAGGGTTGAGAAAATAAATTTAGGAGAACATCTTTCAGGAGTCCTTTGTTTGAGGCAGATGAAATAGATCACTGGTTTTCATAGATGAGAGAGTGAGAAAAAAAGGCTGCTCTTGAAGTACGTAAGATTTGTCAGCTTGAGAGGAGGGAAGATGCAATTTTGATTCTGGCTGTGCTCACTGTTTTCAGTTTTGTCTGACTCAGAGTCATTGCCCAGATGAGGCTCTTTTGAACCATAGTAGAGCTTATTTATTGTATACTTCGTGTGTGTATATATATATACACAGAGAGCATAAATCTCAAAGGATTATGTTTGAGGTAATATAAGCCAAACAAGAAAATGTTATGGTTCTGAGTAGAAGTGATTGCATGAGCCTTTACAATAAGTATTTATCATTTATATAATACCTTAAACATCTCTTTAACACTTTGAACATCAACAAGCTCCGTAGCATTATTATGCTTATGAAGAGACAGTGGAGAGTTTTTCCAAACTTGCCATGACTCACAGTAGTGATAGAGTCAGGAAATTAAGTCTTTGATTTCTAGCTCTTTGCCCAAACCCAGACCTTGACTGGTAGGCTGTAATCGGCTGGAAAGCCTGTTACAGGGATGCCTGGCACGCCGCTAAAGCCGCAGCTAACCACTTGTTAGGCATTTCTGCCTGCACCCTTGTTCCTGTGCTGCCTCTGCATCTTGCACATTTTGAATGCAGGCTTAGTTACGTGATGACACACTGTTATTAAYTTATACAAACAACAAAAAGCAGCACCTTGAAGTGACACATTCGAAAGATTAGAAAAGGCTGCAGATAAGAATGTATAAATCTTAACTCAGTCCTTAAATATGTGTGCAATATAAATTTTAATCTCAGGGCTTCTTACTGTGCCCCATTCATATTTGAATGGTTGTCTGCCATCACTGTGCAATAGCAACAGTCCTCTGTGAGCATCGATTCTGTTTTTTCCTTGCGTGTGTGGTAAAGGGCTCATCTGTTGCAAGGTAATTCAGTCTTTAGAAAAAGGTGTGCAGAGTTTCCCTGTGGACTATTACTGTAGTGTTCCTCCCTTGGACACTTGGGTTCCTCACAGTCAATCCATTTTGGGTCCCTTTCCTGTTAACAGGAGCAATTTTATGCATTTTATGGGGAGAATCAAAAAGTAGCTGCTAGTTACAGGTGCTCGGTTGGAGACTCCTGGGACCCACTCACTGCCCCGAGCATCCAGACAGTCCTAGTGACGTTCTCTCAGCTTCTCACCCAGCTGCCTCCCTGCACTCACCATCCCCTTGTGTTTCTAACCTCCGCAGCCTCAAGTTTATTCCTTATAGTTGATCTAAATCTACCCTCTTCTAGTTTAAAACCATTACCCCTTGTCCTGTCACTACAGGCTCTGGTAAAAAGTCTGTCTCCATWTTTCTTATCAGCCCTCTTTAYACATTGAAAGGCCACAATAAGGTCTCCCYGAAGCCTTCTATTCTCCAGGCTGTACAACCCCAACTGTCTCAGCCTTTCCTCATAGGAGGGGCGTTGAACCCCTCTGAGCRTCTTTGTAGCCCTCCTCTGGTTCCACTCTTAACAGGTCTGTCTTGTGCTGAGGGCTCCAGAGCTGGACGCAGGACTCCAGGTGGGGTCTCACCAGAGCAGAGTAGAGGGGCAGAATCACCTCCCTCGACCTGCTGGCCATRCTTCTTTGATGCGGCCCAGGATACGGTTGGCCTTCTGGGCTGYGAGCGCACATTGTCGGCTCCTGTCCAGCTTTTCGTCCACCAGTACCCCCAAGTCCTGGGCAGGGCTGCTCTCAATCCCTTCATCCCCCAGCCTGTACTGATACCGGGGATTGCCCCGACCCAGGTGTAGGACCTTGCACTTGGCCTTGTTGGATCTTTGAGGTTCAYGCTGGCCAATCCTCAAGCCTTGAGACCCTGACAGGTCCCTCTGCATGGCATCCCTTCCCTCAACCATACCAACTGCACCACTCAGCTTGGTGTCATCCACAAGCTTGCTGAGGTCCTGAAGCACTGCAAGCAGAGGGACCACAAAGAAAGTCAAAGCCCAGTGATTGCCAGCTTCTTGAAAGCTTTGTGCCTCAAATTTGTTTCCTTCCCTGCCACCATAAAGAAAGATCACTAGGAAACAATCACAAAGAGGAAATAAACATCAGTGCTGTTTCCTCCACTCACCTTCATGGAGGGAAGTGTAGGAGAGGAGAGGGGAAAATGCCAGAAGTACTCCTCAGAGGACTAGGGCAGGGAAGAAGCTCCTYTCCTTCCCCTCAGGGTGAAGGGTGAGCCATATACCAGCAGAGCAATCCAAACCACCCTGCTTCCCGACTGTAACAAGACCACGCTTGGTATCCTCTAGCCGACTTGAAAAATCCTTACCGCGCAAGCTGGGAAGGTGTAAGACAAGAGCAGCGACCTCCTGGCACACAGGCGTGACTAAGGCTGCCACAGGCTGTCGTCCCCAGCTGCCACTGCAGGCCCCCCCCCCCCGGGGCAGATTAGCCTTCCCACCTTCTGCTGCAGATGGCTGTGCCCCGCCGTTACCTCCGCCCAGTGACTGCCAGTCAGTACGGGACAATAATCCGCATTTGGACCAGTAAACAAAGGCAGGGCAAATGGCTCCTCTCGGCCCTATCATTTCTTTTAGCCTTTCCCTGCTGCCCGCCCCGTGCGTGCGTGKGTGCACCGCCCGCGTGCAGCCGTCAGGGAGGTAAATCACTGGAGGTRAACTCACCCATTTCTCTTTGCTGCTTCAAAGCAGCCCCTCACAGCCCAGTTTCACCTGCAACCGAAGGACTGCACGCAGTTGTCACCCCCAGTCCCTCTTTGGTGAGAGGGAGCCTCCGGGTGTATCCAGCTTGCCCGCTGTGACCACCGTCAGCTTATCACCTGCTGCGAGGGAAACAGCGATAGCAAAGGTCAAATCTGCGCTTCCCTGAGAGGCTGGCTTGTGGGCAGACAGTATGGCCTCTCTCAACCTAAAAGCCTTGGGGGCCCCGCCAGTGGTGCAGTAGGAAGCCAACTGGCACGCCAAGCTTATTCTGAACCTTCAAAAAGAGGAACAAAATGGCCACCACCCCGTTCCCTGGAGATGCTAAGGGACAGATGCAGGTTGCAGGGTGAACTGGAGCTGCCTGACAGGAGAAAAGCCCCACCGCAGATGACGGGTCAGGGGTGCAAGGTGCTGGGGTGAGCTCATTTATCTCAAAGTTACCTGCGAGACTCAGCCAGCCCCTTTGGATTGAAACCACCAATTTGCACCTGTCTCCTTCAACGCAGGAGCAAACGGCTTTTGTCAGTCTGAGAGCAAAACCTCCAGCTGAGCTCAGCAGCTGTTAACTATCCACAAAGGGACCCCCTCCCCACAGAAGAGTCTTGGAGGAAAAACAATCTCTCTTTGACAAAATGTCTCTCCATGCCCTAATTCTGAGGGGGAAACGAAAGGCAGAAGATATTTAGAATGACTCTATTTAAAAAAATAAATTAAAAAAAGAGACACCCCCGCCCACACACACTGATTCTGCATCCCACCACTGAGTAAGCTGCCATGAAATTTTCATCGTGGTGGACTGTGCACCTTTGAGCACCCATTTTCCTGAATGTCTCCTTTATTCAAACAATAGTTCATAAAAGTAGTTCAGTCTGGGGGAAATCTTGTCCAAAACAGAGCAAACCAGCATCTGAAGATGCAAGTGTAGTGTTTCAATGTAAAAAGCAAAATTGTGGGGGGTGAGGCCGGAGAGGAGAGAGGATATTTACTCCTCCAAATAGGCTTAACATAATCTTTACATTTACCAAATGATTCAGTTATCTGGAACTGTAAATCCAGCACTGCTGGAAGATCTGCATGTGTTAGGGCACTGCCCTCCTGCTGCTGACCAGCTGTAAGGAGGAGGGACCCTTCTACCCATCTGCAGAAAGGAAATTTTCAAGTAAGCATAAACAGCAAGCTTTCTTATTTTCTTCATGTGTTTAAGACAACACTCCCAGAAAATATTAAATGATAAAAATATTAAATGATTCTAGCTTTTTCCATTTAGTTCTTCAGAACAGTTTGAGGGTATCCAATGTGGAGAAACAACTAGGGACAAACTGGTTGTGCAACAGCAGCAAGTGAATTCAAGGCTTAGCATTAAGAAAAGCTGGGATCTCAGTTTACATGAGAAACTGCTTTAAAGTGATGAGAATACATGCAGGGATTAGAGTACCAAAGAACAGTCTGAATGGAAATTGTTCTTTCGTAATCTATGTATTTTACTCCCAGTGCAGATTTGTCTTCATTAAAGTTACTCTGCTGGTAATTTTCCACCACAACTTACATTCACCGTAAGTTAAGTAAAGCTATAGATACACAAGAGACCTTCGGTAACTCGTGTCTCTCAATTACATTTGCAGAACTTGTGTGTCTCCTTTTCTTTTTCAAGACTGACGTAAGTTATTGAAGGGGACTATGACCACGCTGTTTGTGACAGCTGTGACATTCATCATTACTCATCTCTTTCACAACATCCATCTCAGGAAAAGGTGGTGCTCAGCATATCGCAGCAGTTTAATGCCAACACAGCACAGAAAGTGTCACAGATGCTCACCATCACCCATCATAAATAAAACATGAGGCTCCTTGCAAGGTCCGTGGGTTGTCAGGGCATTTGATGTAATTGGTTTTGGCATGTGACAGTGCAAAACAGGCAAGTCACGGGATGCCCTTCATTACTACAAATGGTCTATTGATTTCCAGCGATGCCATTTGCACACACACCTGAACCTGCTACTGGAATTCCCAAAACACTCAGGCCATGCTGAAGAGCTCAAGTGAGGGAAACGCATGTGTTTTACAAGTAATTAGTTTTTCAGAAGGATGTAGAAAGGCTCATGAGACAGATGCACACAGGTAAGGACCGTATGTTTTAAACAGGCTTTAGAAAATTCAGTTATGGTTTGGATATATTACTTTCAATACTACAGGAGAAACTGTATAACAGAGGTGTTTAGGCATTTATAGGTATGTGGAAACACTGAATTTTTGCTATCCCGTGCTGACTTCCAAGATAAATATGGATAATGGAAGTGCAGGAGGGAAAAAGGAGGCTTGAATTTGCCCAGCTGTTTAGTGAAAACTGGAATTTCATCAGCTGTGAAGRCACTATGTGCATTGCATATACATTACTCACAGGCTTCCCACCATACCCAGATTTATAGATTTAAGCATAGCTTTGTACTATCATCTGCACACCCACGCCACTTCTCGCCCACACCACAGCAGCCCATATCTGCAAGCGTGAAGGACCCACCACAGTGACTTCCAAATACTGAGTGTTTTAGGGCAGGCTTCTCAGCACAGAACGATGGAAGCCATGGGACACTGAAAGAGCTGGTGACAGAAAATTAATGAGTTTAAGACTTTCTAAGTGGAGGTTAGCTATCATTCCTAGTCACCATAGCGGGGGCACAAGCAGTAAAAAGGGTGTTTTCCTTCCTTCAGATTGCAAAAATAACTCCCCAACAAGATGGCCCTATATCCCTGAACAACTTAAAGGAGATTCAGATTTTTACACCGTTGTGGATCAGCTCTGATGGTGAAGATTAGGCAATTTATTGGTCTAAATAAACAAAGCATGCTCTGATCAAGATCTCATTGCCTGTTCGCTAAGACTACTTGAGAGCTCGCTAAGACCATCTTCTTACCTGGCAGCATTGCAGATGCTCTACTGAGCAGTAGCAGGCCTTGCTTCCCCAGCTCCCTCAGCCCTGGCATCCTTGTTTAGACTTGCAGCAATCGCTTCTAAGACTTTGGAGGCTTCAGTGTGCACGAGAGTGCTTGGCCTGTACGAAGCAGCTACTTGCTAAGGTCAGTGTTGCTGCCTTGCTGCCGTTTGTTCAGCCGAAGGAAGGCTTATCTCCGGGCCACCGGTTTCACACGATGGTGTACACAAGGGTGTAAGACGCGCTCGTTTGACTGGCACCATCCAAGGATGAAGATGCGGCAATTCTGGTCCTGTCCCGCGGTAACACGAGGGGGAGCCCTTGCAGTTTTCAAGTAACACAGACAGCAGCAATACGCCTTTTTCTACCCCAAATACAAAGGCTCAGTTCCTAATCAGAAAAAAACAGGAGGCCTGAAAGCCATTTCTTACCTTGTTCACAAGGAGACCGCTTCTGGTGCAAACAAGYGCAAGCCACAGATCACTAGGAGAGGGGAAGGTCACTCACTACGGATCCCCGCCCCACACATCCCCATTTCTGAAGAGGGGCCAGGATGGACCTCAGACTCATTTTTCCATGTTCTCATCTCATTTGTCATTTCAAGGCACTCCAAGAATGCTGGGGAAAGACTTTGCTGGTACCAGAGTTGACTCTGAATAGCCCTGTGGTCAAATTTTGCACAACAGAAATGAGAGAATGGGATCAGCTCTTTACCCTTCATTAAATGACCCTACCACAGGTGACTTGTCRATAGGGCTCACAAAGCTTGCTTTCGGGGAGCTTTGCTGCTTTCAGGAGGGCAGCTTTGGCCACTTTGAAAAGACACGGGGGTTTTTGCTCTCTCTTGCCACCCAATTTTAAATACATTTGAGCAGAGCACTATATATTCTATGCACTATTCTGTGCACAATACGCTACTATATATTCTATAATTCTACTTATGTATTCTGTTTTTCARGACCAAGCTAAGTGCTAATTGCAAGTGCACCTACTGCAAGGTTTTGGTTTTTTTTTTTTTCCAAAATGCTGGTGTCTTTCTCCTTAGGAGGGATTACAATGAAAAAGCATCTTATTCACAAGTCACTGAGTCGCACACTTTTGCTACACCCGCCTTCCTTCATAGTTCTGCATCCCAATTTTCTTTAAAGCATTCAACAGCATACATTTAATTAGCAAAACAATTCCATCTGTTCTGTGAGTCAATACTGACAACTTTACTGTTAAAATACACGTATTTCTCTTGGCGCAGCTGTGCTTCATCTGACAGAGGGGAGAAGAGCCTGCTGTGCTCAGAGCATCGTGTCTAGTGCCCAGGCTCCCCTTGCAGGGCTGCAGCCCAGCCGACACCTTCAGGGGCTCCCGAAGGCCTCCACAGCCCCATCCCTGGCCACTGCTGGCCCCTGGGACCCCTAAGTCACCTACATACCCAACACGGGCCTCCAAAGGCAATTCCACAGAACCACTGGTAAAAGATCGCTTTTTTTTTGGTTGTTTGCTTAAGTTTTGACAAGTGACRCAGAAGAACAAGCTCAGATGAAAACACGGAACAGGCCCCAGGGGCTGTGACAAGCAACAGGACACTGGAATTGAGACCCTACCGGGGGGCAGGGCAGTAAGAGCCAGCTCAACCCCATCCACCAGCAGGCACTACCTCCCAACCTCGGTACTGCCGACTTCATCCTCTCCCCCCAGGCTGAGGTGCAGGGAACCACACTCCCTGGCTGGAAACCGGGCGCTCWGGTTCTCCTGCCGCAGGAAGCCTCAGGGGCTCATCCACTCCTGGGTCTCCCTGCCAGGGAGCAGACCAGCCCTGCCCGTCCCGGGTCTCTGTCACGTTGCAGTTATTATACGACYGCTTCCTCACCGGCGCAGTGCCGTCATGCTCCTGACGAGCTCTTGCAGATGAAGCGTCTCCCTTCASCTTACAGTATTAAGAAAATATGGAAAAAGATGAGATAGCGTCTGCCCCGTTCAGATCTCGCCTCAGTCATAACCTAGAGGGCAAGCTTAGCTCATTGCRGGAGATAAAAGGTAGGACGAGGTATCCAAGTCAACTGCAGGTGAATCCCAACTTGTCAGCCTGAGAAAGGATGATCTAAAGGATGAACTGTTGAACTCACCAGGAATGGAAATATAAATTAAAAAGTCTGGGGAAAAGTAGGGACCAATCATTTAAACCAGGGACTTGGAGCAAACAAGAAACTTTTCCCCCCACTGATGTCCTAGATAAATGGTACACTGATTCTGCCCTGGGGCTGCTGTTAATCTAGGAAAGATTTAGTTTTCTTCCACCCCCACCTTTTGACTGAAATGGCTGCGAAGGGTTTTACTTGTTCTCAGGCAGCAGATGAATTTTTAACTTTCATCTTTCCATAGAAGTAGCAGTCTTGTTACATAGGGCATTTGAACCCTTGTACCATCAGCGTAGGACGCAGTGTACCCCTCGCCAAAATGCAAGCAATCAAGAGGAACAGATTGGTTCATGCAGCATTCCATAAAATCCTCACTGCAAGCAGGTAAGAATTAAATTGGTAAGAAACAAATCAATTAATCCAACAATAGTGCAATAAGTTGGCCCTGAAGCAAGTCAAATGAATTAACAAAGCAGGACAATAAAGCAGGTTAACAGAAAAAAGTAAAGGCAGAGTCATTTAACAGACACCAAGATGTCCTGGTTCCAGCTCAGCCCAAAAGGTATTTTTACCAGCTTCTGGCCACGCAGCTCCCCCTGCAGCCAAAGCTCTGAGGGACCTGACCCTACAACACTGCTGAGAACTGCTCAGCTTAGGACTTGAGTGCCTTCTCCTCTTAGAAAAGCTCATCTCTTCATCGATGGCAGGCAGTGCCCAGGGAAATCAGGCTGACCAGGCTAAAGTCGCTGTTCTGTTTACTCCTTCGAATCCTACTGCTCTGCTTGAATCAGCTCAAGCCCTTCTGCACCCCAGATCGATAAACTGTTCACTAGGTTATCCCAACCAACCCACGCAAGTGAACATTTGCAAGCCCAGACCTGCAAGGTTGAACCCAAAAGACATCATCCATGACTAGGGCAGAGATGCAGAAATTACCTCCAAAGGCGTGTGTGACACTTCATTAACCCCCACCCTCATGTCGATGTGCTTCCAAAGTAGCAAAGTTACACTTAAAAAAATAAATACGTATGATTTGCCAGAAAATTATGCGTGCGAGTTGTAAGYATGATGGCTAGTGACCAAGCTGAGACTACTTAAAGGGTAACGTACGAGGCGCTGCAGTAGCAGCACGTTCTCTAGTAGTGAGGCAGACAACCTACATGGACGTAGCTGGCGCGCTCCAAGAGCAGTAAGCCAGAGGAAGGCAATGCCACCGCGGCRCCGGTTACCAACAAGAAGATGGTGGTGCCACGCGCCGAATGCACAAGCAGAACGCCAACAGGTTATTCATGCACAACAAAATGCGTTATGTTAGAGACTATRGCAGAAAGCAAGAAAAAAAGCTCTTATGCCACAAAAAAAGGCTCGCATATACAAGCACACAAGCAACTCAGTTACTTCTGAATACCATCATAGCTTCCTATTTAAAGTTATCTTCCAGGAAATAATGTAAATATGTTCATTTTTCTGCCACYAGCCATCTACCTCCTCCTGTTCATGCATTTCTGCTTGTCTCAGATACGTCTATCAGCAAGTTTCAAGGGACACGAAAGGTTTGATTATAAAGGTATTACTGCTCTACATTTTCCCCAGTTCAAAGCCTTCCCTTCTTTTTAGCCCCCAACCTTTGCCCCTGCTACAGCTGTCAAGTTCTGCAAACAAATCCACTTCTCTGTTCGAGTCAGACAGTTCCTGGCAGGTCAAAATTGTKTAAAATATACCATGCACATAATCATAAAATCACGTACGATAGTGATGCACCCAGACGAAATCAATGACTTCAGCTTCAGTCCTCATGAGATAAGAACATACTGACCCCTTTTTGTGAAAGAGGACAGCGATGTCCAGCAAAGTCCTTGTTTTCCAAGTCCCAGTTTAAAGCCAGAACAAAATACCCTTCRCCCTTGTTTAAAAATAAACGCTAAACTTCCCAAAGAAGCTCGCAGCCATCCAACCTACTGATCTAGTTCAGCACGTTATGGGAAGCCCAGCAGAGGGATGAAGTCGCCCCTATGAATGCATCAATCCTTCGCATTTTGACTTGTTAAGACAGGCTACTACCACAAATGTCTTCTTCAGGCAGACCAGAAACCCAAAGGTACAGCTCCTCAGCCAAAATCCTGTCACTTAGACGCTACAGAAGCCCTGCCTCCAGAACGCCGCCGTTAACTTTACAGAAGGTACCATGCTGAAAGTGGCAGGCTTTGGTGGGCCGTCAGTTTTGACCATCTATGCTTCAAGGTAAGGGCATAAGGAGAGAAACCGCATTGTCRCCTGTAAGCTGCTAACGCCACAGGGGCTGGCAATGTCTTGGAGTGTGTCCTTCAAATGAAGGGAAGGGAAAGTCTTTATGAAGCCTGCGTGTATACGCTCCTATTCACATGAGAAAAGGGCACAGCAGGGAGTATGAATTCTCAGTGCTGGGCCAAAGTTTAGCTCACRTGAAACGGTCCCCCTTCCACCCCTRCTCTGACCTCTGCTCCCCTCTCCAGAGCACCACAAGTACAGCATACCAGAGGCACCTTACCATGAATAGGGACCACAGACGGCGGCAGCAAGATTACTCCTCCACTAGCAGTGGGTGCTACGCGGAAGAGGATTGCCCTTTTTTTGCCTTTTTTTTTTAAAGGTACAGAGAATTTTCCATCTTGCTCAGGAAACCCTCAACTTGTAATCACTTGCCTAGGCCACGGTAGTGTCCTTGCTAGTTATCACCTTCAGCCTCAAGCAACGTCTGAACAGAAGAGAAAAAAGATAACACCTTCCAAGGACACCAAGGAAAATTAATMATTCAACAAAATTTGAAATATACAAACTGTTTACCAAAGAACACCTAAGAGTTACTAGCCAATAAACCATAAACTTTTTTTTTGTTTAAATACATTTAATGATTTTTCTTTAAGAAAGAGATATTTTGAAGCTCAAATTACAATAAAGTACAATCTTCTAGATCTACAGTAGGCAGTGCTATAAACCTTTACCAAACCAGGTATTTTCGTATTTGTTTCTCTAGTGTTATTGTTATTATTTAAGGAAAAGAAACTCAAAATCTCTTGTTAACAGCAATCCTGTCCTAACTTGGCTATTTCACCCTAGAATAGAATAAGGACAACAGCCTGCTACCACAGTCCTCTCCCAAAATACAGACCAAATGTCAAGCAGGAGCAAGACAATGTCATGATCACACACTAATTCAGCTTTTTAAAGAGTTACAAGTAAAATGGAGCAGTTGGTTGGAGGCAATACTGAAAACGGGTGTTGCTCCTTACCCACAAGAATCACAAAGAAATGCCCTTTTGCTACCAAAGTCAAACTGCCATTGAACTCCTGTTCAACACATTTGAGCAAATCTGAGTTTGCACAGGTAGCTTTGAGTTCACTTTTCCCACCTTTTCTTTATATTTTCTCTCTTCTCTCTGTATCCAATGTTTTCTTTCTCCCTTTTCTTAGCCCACATTATCCCTTCATCATTTCTATCTTCAGTTACTTGGTCCCAGTGGGATAGAGCCAGAGCACCGCTCCTCTTCAGTCTTCTGGCATTGTCAATACTGTGGCAAAAGGGCAAATCAATAGCGCYGAATTAGTACTGAGAAAGAAAAAGAGAAACAGGTCAATTCCTCAGAGAGTTGTTTCCTATCTTTTAAAGGCCATTTTGCATGGCCTTTAAATTCTAAAAGTACACGTAAGCTTCTGCAGTTAGTGTGAAAATGTGATCGAGCCGAAAAAGTTTCAACACTTCTTGGTTTAAACTGAGCAGCACGCTGATGAACTACAGCAAGCTACTGTTTGAAAGCTGCTGCTCAGCTATTCAGACAAAAGCAGACATCAGGTGTAAATTTCATATTTATTATAACAAAAATTATGACATGTTCATTTGTGCATTCGGCTTTAATATAACTCTTGGTATGTAAATGTTCTACAGCAAATGAGCTCTATACAATCATGCTGGTTGTGGCAGCAGTAAGGAACACAAACAAAATGTGTCTGTAAAAGTAAGGAAAGAAAGAGACCAGAGGAAAAAGTGGGTTTCTTTAAATGGTCTACACCATCTCGGCTCTAGCTAACTTGTACACAGCCACTCAGTYCATTACGCTCAATGACCATGGCCCAAAGAGTCGCTTAAGAAAAAAAGGTCAGTTTTTCAGGTTGTGTCCTTAATGCCAAGGCTACAAAACATGTAAGCATCACTATACAACACTGAGCTATTTACAGGAATTCCCCAATCAACTGTTCTCTCAGAGAAAATTAGTGAATCTCAGTGACTTAAGTCACCTGAAAGAGTAAAGCAACTCCTAGGAGTTAGTCTCCATATTCTACAAATGTCTATCATTTTCAAGACCAAAAAAAGCCTTTTCTCTCAAAGAAATACAGTATTACAATATTACTTAAATCATTTAGCACTGGCTACTGCCCTGCTTTTCAAACAAAACAAACAAGCCATTTTAAAAAATATTACATCATCATCTGTTTCTCAGCAATATATTAAACCTTTTTATTATTTTTTTTATTATTTTTTTGTTTTTACACTTGATATGTTAAGGGAAGGTTAACTATTTTAAACTTTACCGGTCAAGCGTCTCTAGAAGAAAGTCAATGAATATTAAACCTAACAAACTGAAAAGCTGCAGTTATCTGTAGTGGCAGGATAAGGAAAAGGAAGTATATAAAGGAAAAGGATAAGGAAAACCCCTGCTGTAATGTGAGCCCACTGGGTCCCGCACTCAAGTCTTGTTTGTTAGTTTATTTCTGAGCAGTAAATAGAGTGGGTCATAGTGGTGTATCGTAATAGTCTGCCAGGTGGTCCATCGGATACTGCCGCTGCTGCTGCTGCTGYTGYTGCTGCTGCTGCTGTTGTTGTTCCTGGTGCTGCTTCATAATCTCCTTGACTTCTTCTTCAAGCTCTGGTGGGATGATGAACTGGTCGTCGGGATCAGGCTGTGCCGGAGCAGCAAAGTAGCCCCCTGTTTTTCTGAGCGGCGCATCCGTTGCAACTTCGATTAAGTTATGGCTCCTCTCTTGTGGCGCCACGGAGCCGTTGCCCCGCCGGCGCCCTATTGTGCCCGTGGCAGAATATTCAGCTTTCCTGGGAAGGCCGGGCTCGTCTTCGTTGGCACTGATGACGATACCTTCATCGCTGGCTTCCACTGGCACCTGGAGAACCTGCTTCTCCTTAGCTCGGCTGCAGTGGATGTCCACCTCCACTTCCACRCGGCTGCCGTTGGTGAACACCCCCTCAATCGGCTCCTCATCGTCGCTGTCAAGGCCGTTGTCGGAGAAGGCGCTGGAGAAGGTGGCGCTGGAGAGCTGCCGTTGGAAAGAATTGGACAGGCAGACAGGGTGCAGCATGCAGCGCTGCTCCCCCGGGTAGGCCGGGCTGTTCTCRTTCATGGCTACCTGTGGAGGCTCGTCAGAGGCCGTGGACCCCACCTCACTGCTCATTTCGGAGGTGGAGATCTCGCTGCTGATCTCTGAAGCCATGCCGCTGCTCGAAGACGGCATCCCCAGCGCATCTGTTGGCCTGTCCTTGATGACCACRTTGACAGACTGAGGGAAAATGCCCGGGCTGGGGGGTGGGACCCCATTAAGTTCACAGCAGCAGAAGCTGTCCTCCGTCACATTGAGCTGAACCACGACAGCGCTGATACTGTCGTTGCAGCCGTAACTCTGGGCCAAAGTGCAAAGCTTCTTCGCGGCTGCCAGGGCATCAGGCACGTTTCTGACTGCCTCCACTGCTTCATCCATCGAGAGGCTGTCCCACAGCCCCTTGCTCCCCAGAATGAAGAACTCATCTTGTGGAGTTAAGGTGATAGACTGGACGTGAGGACGCGGCACAACGCTTGGGTGAAGGAAGGTGTACCCCAAGATTCTTGTTGAATCCGTCACACCATTCACTTTGCCATCCTGAAATTAGAAAGGACAGGGAATTGGAAACAAAGCAGACAAGGATACACAGCACCTGCATCTCCTTGCGTTTTACCAATGGCTGGTTTTGCAGTACCCCCAACGCTGCCATTTACAGACAAGACGACAGAAAAGCGAAGTGACTTGCAAGGAGGTGACAGAGCTGGGATTAGAGCACAGCAATGGCTGGTTTCCAATCCTGCGCTACGCCTCCTACACCCGGCTGATTTGTCATCAGCATCACCTATGCACAGACCAACAAAGCAGAAGTCTGCAACAAAGAGCCATCTATTCTGCTCTTGCAGCTGCGAGAGCCAATTGGACTAATATTTTACCAGTGAGTCAGACTTATCCCTCCTCCACCCACGATATCTGGCTTCATACAGGGCAAAGCCACACACAGCTCCATTTGATACAGGGGCAGGTCATTCAGTTATGACTCTTCTCTTGCAGCTGTAACAATCGTAGGTTTCATCTTGGCTCATCACTTCAGAAACAAAAGTTCATTAAAAAAAAAAAAAAAGACTTTAAATGAGGCATGCAAGTCAAATGCAGCAGAGAGCAAGTCTGCATTTCTCAGTCAGCTGAGTTGTAGTGAAATGTTTTACATGCCCCAATTACTTACTACGTTTCCACTTAGATACGGTATTTCCAAGGGGAGGAGGAGTAATATCTGAAGGGAAAACATCAGTAAAAATGGACGTATTTGAGAAGTAAATCCTATGCACATCCAAATCCCAGGATCCTGTCCTGGTCAGAATCCAAGCTGCCAGAATACGCAGAGGAAGTGTCTCAAACAGCAAGCCCGGCTATCTGTCAGCCTGCTGGGGATAGCTGCACCCTGCTAATTGCGTGTTGGAGAACAACAAAGGTGAGGATTTACACTCATTTGGTCCAGCTGATGACTGCAGTGGTTATTATAAAGCAGATAACCACAGAAAAGTGAACCAAGACCAAAAAAAGCTTCCCCTTTAAAACCACTCAGAAGAAAAAAAAAAACTTGTTAACTTCCCCATTAGAAGGCTGACAGCAGTGATAAGCCATCAATGTGCATGAAATCAGTGAGTCATCTTAAGATTCAGCGCAGAAATTTCCCTCTTCCTCTACGGAACAACACAACGAGCGTGCCTCGGTGATGCACACCATGTTGGAGTGACTCCCTTAGAACTTGTTATGTTTGAGATCCCAGTTGTCACCCTTCCCTGGCAAGATCAATAGGCACATGACTTATTCCACACACACACCCCCCTACACACACAYGCACACCCTGTTCGCAGGCATATGGCAGCAAGTTTTCTGCCMTTTCCTCCACCATTACGAGGATTCAGTATTTATCTATTCCTATGCGTGTGTCACACAAGGCAAAGCAAAACTGACAGCGGTGGCTTCAAGCTTGCAAGAAGGGAACAAACAGTTTTCTCCTCTCTCATGGGTCGGCTGAGCACAGGATGGGTTTTCCTTTTGGGCAAGTGCTCTCTTCAAGAGCTGCCTGTCAAAGGGCAACTCTGGGAATGCAGGAGTTCAGACAGCAAAGTCAGCGTGCCAGGAGCAAGGCATCTCCTAAGGGAAGGATGGCATCGCTCCAAGTGGCATCTGCCCTCTCATCCTTTTCGACTGGAGAGGCTCTTTGTGACAGCTCCAACACAGCAATTCCTCTCCCCATTAGGAGGAGGGTGGCTGCTTTCCTGTTTCCACGCAACATGCTCACAGTTGCTCGCTCTCTGAAGCTAAACAAAATCCAGCATGGCAATGGGATGGAAAAGCAACTTGATTGCATGATATGAATCACCTTGAAAGGAAAAGTGCAACTCTGGAACCCATACCATGACCACCACCTCTTAGAGGTTACTAATATCAACATGTAATTTCATGCATTGCTATGCAAATACTCTCCAAGGAAGCTGCAAGTTGCAACAGTCCCTAACTTTTCTCTAACCTCTGTGATAATGGCCTTATGCTGCTTAATCCTCTTCAGCTCTTCTTCACAACTCATCACGTAACACCTGGACAAAGGCAGAGGTTTCCCATTCCGGCAGAGAACAGTTTGGCACTTCCCCACATTTGCTGAGGTTAGCGTGAAGCATCCACCAGGGTCCATGGGATCATGTTTTATATGGCAAAGGACAGCAGAGCCTCCAAGTTTTTGTCCAGCTGTTCCAAGTTTCCTGGAATTTAAACAAAACAATGATTGTTCTTTAATTGGAAAACAAGTGTTATGGGTACTACGGAGAAACAGCCGCTGTTCTGCATCCACAAGTACTCTATTGGATCACTGGGACAGAAACAAAAGTCTCCACTGAAGACACTGACACTATGGCAGCAGTGCAGAGAAATCACGTTCAACTCTCGGGCAGCGTGTTATTTACCCATTTGCAGATACGCAAATCTGCTCAATTAGAAAAAAACAAAAATCTTTACACTTTTATGAGTTGCACAGTTGTCTCCCTTCCTCTACATCTTGAAGACATTTGTTTTAAAGGTCAGACCGAGGGAAACAGAGCGCGTTAGAGAAGTACTGAGGACTATTAAATTAGTACAGGTAGAGCTTAAAAAGGGGGTTCATATTATCCAGCTGGTTCTTCGCCTTCTGAAGCTACAGATTTTATCACAAATCTAACTGTAAAAACTCAATTTTTGAGCAAAAACAGAAGGCAGAGGTTCAGTTTTGTGATGTCTTCAGAATAACGCTCTTAAAGTATCAAATGATGACCAAAAAAGCACAGTGGCTGTTAACTCCACTGTAAGAAGGCACACACTTCGTTCATCCTGTCAGTTACTAACCTGTTAAATAGGTTCTTAGAAATATTTAAGCCTGCTGTTTTAGCAGGGGTCAAAGTGAAAAAAAAAAAATAATCTATGGATAAAACTGAAGTTTTCAGAATCCTGTCATTAAAATGTAAATTCATTTCAATACTAGACTGTGAAGAACATCCATCCCTCCCAGTATCTTGTTTATCAGGCCCTTCTCCTATAGTAATTAGGAATTACAGTAATTAGAAAGCTAATTATAGAGGTTACTGGAATTTCTATTAAGGCTAGGTATAGCTGGCAAGAACTTTTGATTCAAAATCCTGGGGAAAGAATGCACAACTAAATTTGTAACCAAGCTTCAATGTGCTTTTTTATTTTATTTTTAAAAAATACGCTTCAGGACTGTTGCATGTTGTCTGTAAATAATCCTCAATGAATAGTTAAATGCAATAGTTAAATGGAATGAATACTATTTCTGGTTCTCCAAAGAAGTGGTTAGCTTATTTTGACTTGAGACCAAAAAAAAAAAAAAAAAAAAAAAAAAAAAAAAAAAAAAAAAAAGGCAGCTTTTTGTAGGAATGCTGCATTCCTGTGAAATTGCATTAGTAGTAAACAAAAACACTTAATAAGTACTTTCAATACTCAAATTTGTTATTATTTTTGAGTATTTGAAGTATATGGCAACGACCTTCTCAGCTACCGGTCTGAGGCACTGTTATAAGCAATTATGGGAAGGGAGCATTTTCTCTCTTGTGTTTGTAAGGTTCAATACCACCCTACTGCTTCCGTCTCTTTCCCGATACCAGAACCTCAGTATTTTTCCTTTCCAAAGGTGCAGCAATTGAACGATAAGCAATGCTACTTTTAACTTGATCCATTTCCTCAGTCCCTAAGCTACTTATTTGCTTTCTCCTTTGTCTCCCTGACCTCTTCGTTCTCCTTTGTTCAATTCCCTTCGTACTCCTCCTTTGCTCGCTGTCTCCCCAGGCACAATTTCTTCTTCTGTCAAGAACAGCACGCACACAGGTTTCCAAACCACTACACAGAGCTACTATTACACTCACAGCTATCATATCACAATCTCTTTGGATGGGTCCTGCTCAAATAATATTCTAAGGCCAAAGGGATGACAGGAGATAGACATTTCTAAGGAGTCAGGCTACATGTTTTAAATATCTGTGCAGCCTTAAATAACCTGAATTGGTACAGAGAAACAGAAAGGATCAGCCCAGGCTTTGCAGCCAGTAATAGTAAGGAAGTTTAAAAGACGATCAAGAGATTCATACCACTTACTTGGTTACGACCAATTGTGAATCATAAGACTTAAAGAAGATACCAGAAAAGAGTAAACCTCCACCCACCACTTAGTCATGAGCATTTAGTAACTTTGCAGGTGATTTTTTTTTTTTTGTTGTTTGGGTGGGGAGTTGTAGGGGTTTTTCTCCCCACACCTGAACGGAACAGAGGGCACTATGCACAAAACAAGCAATAAAAGAAAACACCGTAGCCAGATACCAAGGCTTTTATCCCCTCTTGCATTTTTTTTGAAGCAAGTAAAGAGCAGGTGTCTGACCTGAAAGTGAACAAACTGCCCAGTGAGCATACACAAGGTAAAAAAGGCTTCAGGTCCAAGACTCACCTCTGCATAACAATGAAAGTGTTGATCATGTATTCCTCCTCATTTTTTGTTTTCTGCAGCTCTTCTGCTAAGATGTCGCTCATTGTGCACTGCAGCAGATACGGCACTTCCACGTTGCGGTCACCATCAAAAACACCGTAAAGTGCCTCCCGGTTGTCACAGAAGTTATTGGCTGAAAGTGCTGCCACACACAGCCTAGTGAAAAAACAAAGCAGGAGAACATCAAGGTTGTTACCCACTACTAGTTTCTCATCTTGTCATTCTGACCAGAAAGATGCAGCCTGGTCTGAGAGCTAGTTTTAACCACCTCTGTTCACAAGCATTTCAGAACTGCTTTCTGAGCTATCGAGAAGAGTCAGCTTCCATCAATAGTGCTAAGATGTAGAGAGAGCTATACTGGAAGTTCAAGCCAAGCCCTAAAGATTCTTCCTCCTTTTCAGCATGTGAACAAGTTCCTTATTCATAGAAATAGGGGAAAAAGTATGCCTGAAACAACATCAGTTGAAACTGCACTTGCCCCTCTGAAAGCCATCCTTCTGATTTAACATGCCAATGACCAAGTTGTGCGTTAAATCAGTTAACAGTAAGTAAAGCTTGCTGGCACTTGCTACGGAAACCTAGGTAGCAGAAGATTTCTAAAAAGGTATTTAAGGAACAAAGAAAGATTCATCACATTGCCAGCAACACAGAGACTAGCAGACTCTTGGTACATTATTTGTCAAATGCTGCCTTAGTCACAGGAGCTCTGCACACTATGAATATTCAGAGTTTTGGCCATTCTGCCTCTTCCTTTAGTATCTCTGATTTGCTTGGTAAACATCCTTTGGTTGAAGATAAAGAAGCTTTGCAAAGAGGAAAATGCTTTTAAACACTCAGATCTTTTGCAAGCACTGGAGTCTTGCACAGACAAAATGTGCTGGTTACACTTGTATCTTAGCAACTTCCCTAACAAAGACCAGAGCGGAGAGCCAGGCAGGGGCCCGGTATACAAATATAGAGTCATGGCATGGCCTCTGCCTTTGTGAGGCCCAAAACGTCCCCAAAACTTTCACTGAAAAAAGGATTTCTTTGTATCAACATAGAGGTGCTCCGCTGATAGGATGCTCATATAATAAAAACCACGCCAGGTCGTACTTGTTCTTAAYGCCCGACGCTTCTGTGTAACCGTGACTCCACACCGCCGGCGCTCCGGAAGCATCCCCGGCCGAGGGCTGGTCGATCTTGAAGCAACGGATATTGCTGCAAGGAGAAAGGAAAGGGGAAAGATGCAATGGACTGAAGTGCTGACATGATCCAGCTTAAAATGTGAAGATAACACCTTTTTTCCCCTCTCCCAGTTCTTAGTAATACATTTAATAGAAGAAAATGAAGCAGGACATCCAAAGTGGTTACTTTTACCTGTTTGTATACAAAGAACAAAAAAGCAGTAAATAACTGAGCCTCTATGAGGGTGTCAGCTGCAYTGTTTTGCTTAGCTGGCTTTTCTTTCCTTGCTCTCACCCCTGAGCTATTTGTTTCAAACCTGGCCCGGTAGGAATACAAGGCAAATGTGTCACTAGCTTTATGAAAGCCAGTACAGGYGAGTGATTTTTTTAACTTGTACACCTCTCCCACCCATTTTAACAACAAGTCTCTAGACTCTTTTCATTGTACTCAAATGAAGCCTCCTGTATGATCCACACCATCCCCTAAATGAAAAAGAAGACAAAAAAAAAGAAATCTTTAGAAGCAGCCTTCCATGAAAATGCCCACAAACAGAAATCCGCTCCATCCTCATCCTGCACCAACCTGCAAGAGCCAGGCGGTCCGACAGCGAGCACAGTCCTTCTGCCTTCCCCAGTTGTACAATCCAATTGGATCCTCTACCCTCCAATTTACTGCCAACATAGCCTTTAGCCTGAATTTCAAATATCTCACGCAGCGTAGTAAAGACTTAAAAAGGGCCCAGCCCTTTCTGTTTATACTCTTCACAGCCCTGCTTTGCTGGGGAGACATGACCTCCTCCCTGCTCCCTACTGCTCCCTTCCAAAGGCCGGGAAAGTGAGCTYCCCACACGCTGCAGTCACTTCAAAGGCACCCGAACCTTTCACGAACCAAATGAATCATAAAAGGCCACAAGCAGAAAGGTCTAACAGTTCACTCTGAGCATTCATTTTTYTCCACCCAAACCCCCACCTGACCTGAACACACAGAAAAGTCTTTTCAGCATTGCACAGCCTTCCTCAAATAACCCCAAGTACTGTCACATCCAGTTTGATTTCTTCTTACGCTGATAGTCAGGATGTACATCAGCAAGGGCAGATTAAAAGCAAACAAATTACATAAATAACATTAGAACCACTGGTGTTTGAAGCCCTTGGTTTTGCAGCCCTCTGTGTGACGAACAGGAGGCAAACATCTCGCCACAAACRTTAGAAAAGATTATCTGACCCCAAATCAAGTTGGAAACCTGGGTCTTTTCTAAAGTAGCAGAGATTTTAATTCTGTCTCCACCTGCAAACCACTACACACATGAGCAAACATACTTTCTTCACAGACTTCTCATACAAGGCACTTATCTTCCAGGGCAGAGGAACTTGGATCAAAAGGGTTTTTCTGTTTGCTTCTTTTTTAACMGAGTTGACTGACCCTTGGTTCTTGGGCAGGTCAAGGACCCAGAGTTGTCTCAAGGCTTCCCAGCAGTGGTGAAAAAAGCTACCTCAACGCATTGCTTTCAGCTTCCTCAATAGCACCACTACAAACAGACTGTGTGCCCAGAAAGGAATGATATCCAGCAGCACATCCTATGCAGGGAAGATGGGATAAGGCTTCCAGACAGCACGGTTTATTTTCTCCCTGGTTTAAAATGAGCTAAATGCTCTTTTCTAAAAATCAGAGTAGCGGCATCTTTTTTTTTTCTTTTTTTCATTTTAATTGCTATTGAAAATTCTTACATTTAATAAATCACTTGGCAACATCCTCCTAAGCATGCAARCCTTCTTTAAAATCTCCATACATATTAAAAAAAGCAAGCATGCATGACAGGACTCTTCTCACCAGCACTGAGAATACATATTAACCTACTACCTGCTTGAATCCTCCACCGATGGAGAGCTGCCTTTCACATGCAGAAGGAAGATATAAAAAGTACCAAGTGCACAAGTATTTTTGTGCCTGCCACAAAGTGAAAGGAGCACCTCCTCCCTCCCAGTCAATTATAGCAGTATACCATAGAAGTCAGTGTAGCATACCAGTACAGACACTAACAAGCCCCTCAGGAGGCCTGAAACACCTGACTGTGGCTAATGAATATTAGGGAAGAGAATAGACCTGAGGTCTTAAGAATAATTTATTAAAAAAAAMCCCAAATAACCAAACAAAATGCACACACAAGAGTAAAAAAGTTTTCTGTGAATTAAAGACAAYGCATATGTCAGTGAAAATATGGTGTGTAACTGGGCCACACTACTCTTCTACTACCTGGGACTTAAATTTGTACAATACTGCTATAGGGCACGATGCCTGAATACTAAAGTGGCAAGAGATTGGCTTGCCCATCTTGTCTGCTGGGTTATACACGAGAAAAGCTGATCTTTCACTTTAAGTTTCGACACAATTCAATTAGCTTTGTGATATACATATACATTTTTTTTTTTTGTCCTATGAACCAGAGCAACATTACACACTGCTTCTTCAGGAAGGTTTCCCCGTATACAGTAAAGCAGCTCTTAAAATAGAGGAACGCCCCTTTTTTTTCGCTGTCTGCTGCAGAACATGCACTTGTTTTTATCTATGAAAACTCATCATTATTCAAATTTCCATTTAAATTTGATAAAATCCGCTGATTCAAGCTAAAAGCAAACTCATGCTGTAAGTTTCCCTTGCTTGCACAACAGATGAGGTTTACTACTCCAGTGTCTGATCTTAACCATTTAAAAGCAAACCACACGAAGAGACTGCTCAACCCTTAAAAAGTAAATCAAGGCTTCTTGGAATCATTCAATATTTAAGGATCAAAGAGACTTAGAAAGAACCTCTGAGCTGGTGCAGTTCCCTTCAGGACATAAGAAAAGTCCAAGGCAGCACCACTGTCCACAGCTGATCTGTTTTAGTGCAACCATTTCCCAACACACAGCAGAACAGAGGCACAAGACACTTGGCAAATTTCAGTTATGGATGGTAAGTCCCAGGGCAAGAAACAAACAGGTAGACATGAAAAAAATAGAGGGTCCCAAAGCAAGGTAACTGACTTTGTTGCAAGCAAAGTGGGAGATGAGAGTCTTCAGGAGCAGCTTAAATATGGAAAAAAGCATTTATAGGAGAAAAGCAGAGAGGTATGAAAGGTAACAAGGTATGTTAAGAGGTAAAAAGGAGCACAATGGCAAAGACAGACCCAAGCAGATGAACATGAGGAAAAAAAAAACATAGCATGTAGCTACTGGCATCTCAACAGTGGAATGAAACAAGTATTTTGGTTGAATCTAATGTCGGAAGTAAAATGGAGATCAAACTGGCCCAACAGTGGTTATACCAGTCCACCAGACCCCTTCAGGAGTTACAGCCGAAAGCAACTGCACTGAAGTGGGTAAAGTAATCCTCTTTAATGAAGTATTAATTTCTGAGCTACGCATACAATCTGTTACTTTCTGGTCCACTGACAACAGGGAGCCACACTCCTTGAAGAGATTTACACTTCKGCGTATTGTGGTTTTGTCACATCCTAGTGACAGGAGTTGCTCTGCCCCCTCCCCACGCTGTAAGGTAACTTACTTCAGCAGCTCTAGGGTTTTGTGATCCAAGGCTAATCTGGGATTTCCAGTCAGGTCCAGCTCTTGTAGTTTTGGAGGCAGGTTTTCAGGCAGTGTGATTTCACTCAGTTCATTGCAGCTTAGGTCCACGCACTGCAAAAGAAAAGCAGCCAAGTAAGCAAGACAATTCAGCTGTCATGAAGATCGTACAAATTTTGATTAAATGTAGTAATGCATGTTTCATGAACAATAAAGGCTGCAACTGAGACCTAAGACCATTCATTTAGGTAAGTGGTTCTTACAAAATAACCTTCATATGGCATTTAGCATCTTCCCAAATGCCTGGGACACCTAGAAACATGTTCCCTCCATTTCCATCTCTGGCCAGGTGTCATCTTATTACAAAACTAGTAAGGTTTGCCTGCTCTTCACAGAGACAAAGATGGTCAGTGTATTTTCGAGTATTTAAGAAAAAATGTTGCTGATGAAAACAGTTGCCAGTCTTTTCACGGATAAAGGAAATGGAGATAAATACAGTTGGGGCTTCTAAGCCACTGGCATAGCAATCCCTCCTCCTAAGTCAGTTTAAACCAGCATGAGTATGAGCACCCTCTCAGGAATTCAATATTTACTGAGGGATATTAAAATAGCCAGGGTTATGAATGCATGTGGAGGGGAAGAGTAGAGGGGAAAGGAAAAAAAATAATGGAGCAGTTTTAAACATGGTTTTAATTCATGTCATCTTAGATGGATTCATATTTAAATATTAAGTCAATAAAAAGAGTGAAAAAAAATTAAATATTTCAGAAAAAATATGATACARAACAGCAGAGAGACTTGGCTATCTGCCAGCTAAGCACCAATTAGCTAGAACAAGTGCACTAGAATGACAAAATCCCCCCAAAAACATCGTTTAAAGCTGCATATGCAGATGAAAGTCAATTCACAGGGAAAAATATGACATTTTAGAACAAAACCAACTCTCCAAACCSTATTACAGGACCACCAGTGTAGCATGAACCGAAAACTGCAAAAAAAAAAAAAAAAATCCAAAGCACAGAGCAGGCTGATATTTAACAGAGGACAGCAGAACTATCCACATCTTTCAGTAAGACCATTTTCTACTTTTAACCTGCAAAAAGAGAAAGACTTCCAAAACTTTAATAAAACAAAGCTGAAAGGGACGGGGGGGAGGCTTTTCCTAGCTGCACATTTTGACCATTACGTAATTTCCATTGATACACGCGAGACAGTTTCATTTTTGTAGGTATATTCAAAGAAATTGGGTCCTGAGCTGGAAGAAGACATAAGATAATCCAGTAAAATCTGGAAAAGAAAAATCTCCTAACACTTTATTAAATASAGGCAATGGAAATAACAAATTTCTGACCCAGATCTTGAACCCTGAGGTTGTCTAATATGGAGGCCTTATTACCTACGAAGAAGAAACTGCTGATGTTATCTAAGCCTGATAAGGAAATCAGAGTTTAAATCTGTCACGTAAACAAAATAGTAGACAGCTTAACAGAACAGTTCCAGCGAGCTTTTTTCCTCTGTGCAACTCCTTGCTGCTTCCAGAGAGCTACTCTGCAGACTAAAGAAGCTGCCAGCAGGCCTTGCTGTGTTCAACATGTCAATGCCATTACAAATTTGATGGAAGAGGATGCTAGAATAACAAGTACAAAAATCGGTAAAGTAATTTTACTGTTCTCATTAAATGCCCAATACGCCAAAGGTAGCAACGCTCTACAGCAGATCCCTTGGTCCCCAGGCACTAGTGAAGATCATGTATTTATCAGGTTAGGATTTCTTAGGTTTTACTTGTACTATTTGAAGAATAGGTTAAGAGGGACTTTCTGCATAGCTGTGTTAAATTTAGTCCTATTCTGCTCCCCAGGCAAGCAGGAAAGTGTACTTCCCCACTGATCCCAATTTTCCTCGTGCACTATTTTAATGCAAGCTGGTTTAGCCCCACCCATGCAGCACCACAAGAACAACTCCTGCAACAGCACACAGGATTTTGCACTGGATGGGCCAGCTGGAAGACAGGGTTTAATATTCAGCATTTGCTTACACTGCATTTACAGCTTTGTAACTGTTTTGTCCAAGGCTGGAAGGGACTTGAGTTATCTCCAGTTGTGACTGAAGGTGGCCATACCAATACTAACCTATTTAACAAGAAGAAAAACTACCAAAGATTGAGAGTTTCATCTTTAAGATGCTACTGCTACTAGATCTTCCCTTATTTCGGATCTCAAGGTAATGCTCCTGTGAAAGATAAGCTTGACCAAAAACCACGACAAGAAACCTCCGTATCACCCTCGCTGCAGCAGCCCAGCAAGACAACCACAAAAGAGAAGCAACTCATCAGTCAACAAAAACTGGATGATAAAGTAAAACCAGGTCCCAGGTGGTAAAAGCAAGCCTGGGTCACTGAGCTCTGCTCAAGCAGTAAGGAGTACTCAACTGCTTGACTGCAAAAGCACACCAGCACGCTTGATAACAATTTAAAAAGTGCCCTTTTTTATTTTGTAAGGCAAGGAAACTGAAGTCAAACAACAGCTGTAAGGAAGAGTCTGCTGGGGCATTGACTCAGGTGTGTGTGCTTCCTGCTGCTGGGCCATTTGCAGAAGACATTTCAGTGTGCACAGATAAACCTAACTGACAGTATAAATAACTGTCATAAAATACAATAAAAACCCTAAAAAATGTATTGTATAACATAGCTCAGACACATCTATTGGGCTCTTTAACACAGAGGACAACAGATAACTTCTGTAGCCTTGACTGTAGTGTGTAAAAAAGGCTTAGAGACAACTGTATCACTAAAATGACCTTGTGTTTGGAAATCCTGGAGTTACTGCAAGCGTAAAAGCATCATCATTTATACCAGCTTTCCTTCTGAAATTATTTCAGTATAGTAACTGCTGCTACTAACTGTTCCAGTATCACTGACTCCAAAAACATAACATGTCAGCCTCTTAGGCTAATTAAATACAAAAGCAAAACAGCCATCACCTCAGGTAACAGAGCTTCCCAAGAAGTTCACAGTGTTTGAATGCCACCTCAGTTAAAATTAACCATAAAATATGATATAATCACAGACGTGACATGAGTCTATACAACTTTGTGCTTTGCCACAAGCAAGCTTATTTCACCAAACAACCAAATCCATACTCAAACGATAAATTCTGAACTTACTTTGGCACATTTTGAATGCTCTCACATACCTAAGAAGGAGCTTCAGTTAAGCTAAGTAACGGATACAGCCAGGCAGCACAAACTTGACCTCCAAACTGACAAACACCAACCCTGACCTAGAGAAATCACCCAGAGGCCAGAAGAACCCCTATGCCCAACAAGGCACCTTCCCATCTGGCAACTGTATGAACTCATCTCATCTATGTCAAAACCAGGCTTGAGTACTGACCAGGCATTTTCTTTCCACAAAAGTGGAGTCCTAGAGCACTCTGTCCTCTTAGATGAAGTCACGCACGCTATCCCTGCAGTCCCAAAACAGTTAGTGACATCCATGCCTCTTTCCTCTGCTAAAGAGAACTAAATAACTGCAGGGAACCAGCAGGAAGAAGCTTCCAGGTCTTCCAAGAGCGTTTTTCTGCTAAGCATTGTGGCAGAGTAGCACTTTAAATATTGACGCTTTTATAAAACATCCAGCTTTCCCCAAAACGCATGAACAAAAGGAAAAAGTTGATTGTTCCCTATCAACATGTTTACATTATCCTCATTTGCTTTTTTTTTTGATTGACACCACCCTCATACTTTTAAAGAAAGTTTACTGCGCAGAGCCTTGCTCCCCCACCCCAATTCTTCCTCTAAGAAAAAAGGCTTTGCTTCTGATTGATTCTAAATGGCCCTCCRCTTCCTCTGGCCATTGTTCCAAAGAGGGAGGAGTATTCAAAAAYCCGCAAGTTTGTTTGAGATTTCCTGGCTAAAACCACAAAGCTCATCTTTACATGTACTCGCTGTCCAACAGAATTATTGCTCCTGCTGCTTTGCCTGACCCCAGACACCGAGGCACACACGGCAGTCTGGGAACTTAGCCTTTTGACTTTACACAGCGCCCAAAGGACACTTGGGTTGTTTTGAGCACGTGAATAGGTAATTCGTTCTCAACCTTGGAGAACGACAGATTTTCTGCCATATCACAAGATTTGTACACTGTGAGTTAACTGTCTTCCAGCTCTGGCCAGCGGAAACAGCATGCAGCRCAAAATATTCTGCACTATAGTCAGGCGAGAAGCAGGAACTTGAKTCACAAAAGGTAAGCAGTAGTGTTCTTCAGTGTGGTCAAGCAAAGAATTCATCCCACAAAAAGAAGTGTCAGGAAAAGTACAGAATTACTTCTGGAAACACATACAAGAGACGGATTAAGCATTCCTCTGGTTGTGCAAAATATGACTGCAATTAGGAAAATTAAAGTAGCTTGCCTGAATACTCAAATCCTGTGCTCCTGGAATTTATCTCTGTCCCCAAAGCCTATCCCATTTTGCAGCTTCAGCGGTTTTTAACACGCGCTCTAAACAAAGTCCATTCCTACATAATCAAACAATTGACAAGGCAGCAAGAGTTAATTACGCATAGCTCTTGCCAAATGTTTAAGTCGTATCAAAACAGACTGTCACAGGAAGACAATTAACACTTATTTGGCYGGAAAGATAGGATCTGGTGAAGGTGAGCATAAAATCAGATTTTGAGGCTCTTCTCTTCCACTCCAAGACAGCACAGGGGTGAACATTTTGCGTATGACCTCAGATGAGAAAGCAGCTGTCAGATCTCTAATTTCTGAGAATATACTATCCTGTAGCAAGGATAGTACCTGAGKGTAGAATAGAATTGGTAAAGTCACATTATACTTGCTTCTTCTAAAGCACATTCATTCCTTACCTTTATTTCAGAAAGCTGCATGACTTCTGGGAAGACTTCAATGCAGTTGGAGTGAGCAATTACGGTATGCATACGTCTGCAGTTCATGATGGTTGTTGGAATGGCTTTCAGTTTGTTCCCACTAATATCAATTTCCTCCAACTCTTCCAGCTTGGCCATTTTGCTATGAAAAAGGAGTTTGAGAATTTTTTCTTTTAATAGACACACATATTTTATTTTGAAGTGGTGATAAGAGCAGTGGTTTTCATTATTTTAAGAAAATAAAATTGCAGACTTTGGTCCTTGTTCACAGCAGTGCCTGTCACCTCTCCTCACATCAGATGCTAACACAGTTGTGGAACAAACTGTGTGCTGCTTCTGTCAATGTTTTGTTAATGCTACTTTTCAAGTGACTGACTTTGCTTACTTTCTCCCCCCGCTCACCAGCTCACTTCACTCTTTTTCTGCCTTCCTTCCCCTTTCTTTCAACCCTAGTTTCTCACTTCACCCCACATTTTCCTTTCCATCTTCTGACATCCCACTCAGCCTTCCCCCTAATTCATCTCCTTCCCCCCCCTGAGGTTGAAGCCCAGCTGCTCAGAACAGCACAGGACAGAGATGTTTCTTCCTTTATTTATTGGCATCTCTTTTCCAAGGTTGTACCCCATCAGCTTTACAGMACAGCTTACACTTGAAAGATTTCTGATTAAAACAGAGTGAACTGAAAGTAAAGAAATTGCTGCCAAGGCAGAATCTCCTTCTGAAGTGAGAGGATTTTTCCCCAGTGGAGTTTAGTCCACTTCCAGAGGACACTTCCACACTGCTATGCTCACAAATCTCTTGTAARGAGAAGCCCACCAGGTGTAAGCAAAGTGACCAAGCCAGGAAAAACAGAAGACCTCCTTGCTTGACTTCAAAAGCATACTGCGGTCATGCTGAATTAGTCCAGTTGAAAGAATTTCAAGCGCAACCAAAACACWCCAACCAGCATGCAGCACTCGCTTGCTTGTGTAATGCAAGAGAGGGTAGCAAGGCGCAGAAGGGCACAGCAGGTGAATCCACCCGCTGCAGCTTCACCGCATTCAGAATACAGCCCGTGCCGCCACATTTCTGTGCAATTTAGTGCTCGCTGTGAAAATGTTTCATGATGGCCACCAGCGGGCCAGAGGCAGTGAAACCAGTTACTTACCTCGCAGGGAAGCTCTGCAGGCGATTGTAAGCCATGTGCAAGATTTTCAGGTGTGGATGGCCTGTTAACAAGGGTACGCATTTATCTGTGAGGTTGTTATTGGTCAAATACAACTCCTGTAAGATGCTATGGGTTTCTTCAGAAAGAGTGGCTGGAGGAAGCATTTCCAGTTTGTTGGCAGAGGCATTAAGAAATCTCAGGCTGCAAAGAGAAGTTGCATAAGGGAGTTCAGTGAAACATCCTGCAGGTTTTGTCTAGAAGTATAAATAAAAATCTCTATTTTTAAGAGTTAAGACAGTTATAAAGCAAAGGTCAAAAGCAACAAGTTCACAACAATGGATAGAAAGACCAAAAGTCTAGCATTATATGAACAAAACTTCTGATCATGTTTTTAAATGAAGACATTTGTACAAACAAAACATCAGCAAAATGAGTATGTCAAAATGCCTCTGTCCTCTTATCAAGACCTTAGTACCTCCAGGTAGAAGCAATAACAAACCACATCATTTCCATATTCATTCCACATAAAAATGAATTCTGAATTCATCATCAACGAACCATGAGAGTATAGCTGCCCTTCAAGGGACTAAAGAAGTCACTGGTAAAAAAGCCAGCCAATTTTTCATTTTTTTAAATACTGACTAGAGTGCAGACAGTATTTTGTTTAAACCTGCAGGCCTGAAAGCAACTACAAAATATGAAAAAGTACTCTTTGAATATTTGGAGAACTAAAGATGCACCAATCACACAAAAAAAAAAAAAAAAACAAAACCACCCACAAAAAAAACCCAACAAAACCCTGAGACCAAGCAGTAATTTGCCTCTTAGATTTTAAAGAGAGACAGTGCTAATAGTAAATTAAATTAGTTATATACTTGCTTGCTCATGTATGCAGCAAGACAGCCAGAGTGCCCTTCCCCTACTCCCCAGAGTAGCAGAAGCTCTTGTCAGTATTTTCTGCAGTCCCACCACCAGCAGCAAGGACTGAAGAAGCACGGAAATGAAGTTATTCCTTCTCCCTCAAAGGACTTCTTCCAGGATGGGAACAAGACCTGTTGAGGTATAGGCAATGCCCACTCCTACCAGTCAAGTTCTGTGGGCAGAGGATTCACGTTTCTTTAGGGGAGCTTGGTGATCACAACTGGAGGAATACACACTGTAGGCATCTTGAGGGCTAGAATTCACACAAGCAATTCCAAAGAAATGGAAAAATAAGGCTATTTATCCCTTAGTAACCAACTCTGGCATGACCATACCTTTTCAACAGAAATAAGACGTCTCTCTTCCTTCCTCCCCTTTTCAGAAAAGGCTGCCTTAGAGAACTCGCAATACAGAAGTAAGTGTGTGCCTGCCAGTCTGCAGTGACCGTGTTCAAACCAGGCTGTACTGCTCCTACCAACTAACGGGAACGTTAGTTGCTGCAATGGGCAAAGTTGCATTCAAGAAACAAGACTCAGAAATGAKCTGGCTGAAGCCTATAAAGCCACTGATCAGGACACAAAAGGTAGGTGCGCTCCTGTCATCGATCTTACGAGAAAGTGATAAAATATCGATAGCTCCTCCCATGCATGCAGGAATCCACACTGACCTCTAAGGTCTATTAATGAATGAAATGGATTTGCAAGAGTTGCAGCTGGTTGAAACTTGCTCAGCAGCAAATAAGGGTCAGACATGCTACAGAGGAGTCACGTGGAATGCCAAAGGATTAAAAAACCCACTATTTCCATGAGAAGCAAAAATCTCTCAGCACTGCACAGAACTGAAACTAGGTTAGCTGTTTTACACAGACAGAGGAGTCCACTTTGGAGAAACACAGTTTAATCCTCAAGCTCATTCATTATTCACAAGGGTGGTAAAACTCCAGAGGAGGAAGGGAAGAGAGGGAGGATTAATACAGGGAAGGGAATAAGCAGCTGAAAGGGYTTTTAAAATTATTTATTTATTCTAAAAAGATGCGGCTCAATTTCACCCTTTAGCTACAAACTGAAAATATATATAGCTCATTCAAAGTTGGATTATTAAACTGAAGCATACCACATCAACGGTTCCTGTACTTAATTAAACACCAGCAAGCACACTTATTGCTGAAGTACAGACAACTATGACTTTGGCAACTTCAATCTAATATGCATGATAGTCTTCTCTCTCCACAAAAAAGGCACTTTGATTAACATTAAAGCCACAGTATCTTTTGTACCACTCATAGTACAAAATGGTCGTCTTCAGCTCAGCCTGGAAAGGCTTAAGTAATAAAAGGTTTAAGGCTGCTAGGAAAAGTGAACTTTCACAGGAATAAGATGGAGATGAGGAGGTGGCAGCAAAACATCCCCCAGTAAAGGGCATGTTCTGCTACCCTGAAGAGGAAGCTGTATTTTATGTTCTTGCAAGCTGCAGCAGAATAACCTGGAGTGTTTCACAGGTACCTTCTTTTAATAACCAAACAGAGCCAAACAGATAGCCTGGTTGGAGAGCATCCTATGGCTATGAAGTTCAGAAGAACGTAAGTTCGCTCTAGTACAGCTAGCCCAAAACACAGCTGAAAGCTTCGAGTAAGAAAAGGTACACTGCTCTGATAAAGCTGAAATTAATACAGTCCACTATACTGAAGCCATCTTAAATTCAAAAGAAAAATGAATCAAACAAAAGCTCTTCTGTTTTTAATAAACTTTCAACATAGGTGGAATACAACAAGACATTTCAAGCTGTCCCCTCAGTGGTATTAAAAGTGGCCAGAATCTGCRTATTCCTGCCAAAAATAAGTTTTGATGCCTATATTTTCCAGTGGAGAAAGAAGAGAGGGCTGGTGCTCTGTACCCCCCCGCCCTTTTGCCAAATCCTCCAGAGAGTGATATGACAACGTTGGAAATAAATCCCCATCATCCTGACCTACAGTTTACTGCCTCGATGTGAACAAAGTTTAGGTGGCTAGCAAAATCTTGCCAGCAGCCTAGAACGGGACCCCCCTGGTAGCAGGGTATCTCACCCACCCCACACATAACAACTCATGGCTGGGTAGCGCTCAACAGTCAGGTTCAGGATAGTCACATACTAATCTCTGTCTGTGGCTGACACCATTAGAATTAAATTAACTTTTTAGAAAAGAGTATGCTGCTTATTTACATGTTCCTTTTGACCAGCTGTTAACATTAAAATGGTAAAAACATTCTGAAACGATAATTCTTTCAAGATATTATCTGGATTAAAAAAAAAAAARGGGGGGGGGGAGGAGACACCCCCTATTCTTTGGGCAGAGAACAGAACGAACCAGGAGATTGCTACTGCCAAATCTTTGTCATTTCTGTGCTATAATCTTACGTCCCTAAAAAAAATAAAAAATAAAATTAAAAAAAAAATCTGTACTTGCCCATCAGGTTTTTCCTCACGCTGACTTAACACAGAAGTCCTCCTCCAGGTGATTTCCACTCCCCTATTTCTTCATCTTCGTGCAACACGCCAGCTGCTACCTTAGAAGGCACATCTTACAAATGCCCTCCAGAGGAGTGGAAATTTACTTGGGCACAACTGTTCCCATCTCTCTTGTGCACGGACTTAAACTGATTCATGTTCCTTGAAGATATCCCACTCATATTGCTTATCAGATGGAAGCAGAATGTCAAATATTAAAGCTCAGTCCAAAATTAATTGTTTCCCTTTCCAATTCCACCCACACACTATACCACAAGCTCACAAAAAAAGTACAGCATCACTACAAAAACCTGAATTCAGCAGCCTGCGCACATACCAGAGTATAATATAGCGAGGAGAGCATGAATTAACAAGTACTAAAAGAGTGTCGGAGATTAAGAAACGAAGGCGCTGGCAGGAAGATGCCAGAATTCTTTAGCTTTGACAAGGTGCAAATTCTCCTCTGGGGTAATAATATAAACATTGACCTCTGGCCGGAATAAGTCACCTTCGGTTTTATGGGGTATTAAAGTACAATCCCTTGCTGGATTTAACTTCTCCAAGAGACAAAACAGAAAAAAAAGACTGTCCCAAAGAATAGGCTAGAATCAAGGACATGGATCTAATTCAACAAAACAGACCCAATATGCAGTCACATGCATTCTCTATTTAAACCCAGAGGATTCTGATCTCAATTTGAACTTCCAAAAGCAGAGGAAGAAAATCTTCTACTGAAAACTGCAAAAGGTTCGAAATTTTTTAACACCAATGCCTACCTCTAGCACACAGAAAGGCTGAATATAGACAACTGTGAGAATACAGCATCTCCCAACTCCTCACCATTTTCTGAGGTAGCTTGGCAAACTTGGCTTACTGGTAAGACACAGCCACCACTGAAAAATGTAAGTCCTCCAAAAAGCTTAGGAATGTTCAACATTAAAAGGAACAAGACAGAAAACTGGAACCAATGGCGAAGCAGCATCAAATCAAAACCACTGTGCTTAGCTTGAAAGTACTGATAAGAGTTGGAAATAATACTGCAGCTGCAAAAAGAGAATATGCAGAGAAATCAAGATCTCCAGTTTGGCCTGTGCGCCAAGATCTCCATCAGCACAGAGCAATCAAAATACAAAATTTCTTCTTCAGTCCCTTCTGCAGAGACATGCCCTCAATTTCTGATCGCCTAAGCCTAAAATAATTTATGATTGTGGTAGCAGGTGTGTGAGGAAGAATCCTGTAAGCTAAACGTGTCTGGGGGGAAAAAGAAAGAAGGAAGAAAAAAAAAAATCAAGGCAGTTTTGCCAGCCCATGCAAAAGAGGGTATTTCTTCTCTTTAAAAGAAAAAAATAAAGTAAATGAAAGGACGGAAACATTCAAGTGAATCCCCTTCCTGTTGATGGACTGCCAAAAAAAAAAAAAACACCACACTTAATTGCTCCTGTCTGCTCAGCTCTTACTTTCTAACCTATCTTTAGCTCTTTCATTAACTAGGATTTCCCCAGTTTCTAATATATCTGCTTGCAAACCCTGACCTACCCAGCAAAGAAACAAATGCAGCTAAGCATTTCTGCAACAAAAGTATGTACATCAAACACTCAAATAGCTCTTTGCATTCATCTGGCTTTGTTTCCTCCCTCACTTCTGCATCCACAATAGGACTGAATATTTGCATCAAAAAGCAGCCACCACAGTGGGTGGAAATGGCAAATATCAAACAAGAGCAAGTTTAACTGAGTCACCTTCCAGAAATCCAGGAAAAAAAAACCAACACCAAAACAAATAAAATCAAAACAAATAAACAAACAGAAAATCAAAACAGGTAAGAGCAGCTGAACAAAGCTGAAAACAAGAACCGTGCAGATGAGAGCCTAGATAGGCTCCGAATAGCTGACACTGGCTTAGCCACCACAGCTGGCCACTACCGGACACTAGAAAACAAAGCCCAAGGTTTAAGCTGTGCACATCACAGCTACACACCTTCACCACACAACTGCTTTAAACAGTCCGATGGCTGTTTTAAGGGTTTATACTGAAAACATTCATACTAACTAGAATGGAAGCTTAGGCAAGAGGCAAATCCTCGCCCTTCATCACTGTGTCTCCATTTTTAAACCCCTCTGACCACTGCTGCTGCTTTTCTACCATACTCCGCTAAAGCTCTTGAATGCTTGTCCATCTTATCCGAAGAGCATTCTGTAGAACTGTTTTCATGCCATTAAATGGTAGTTTGCTACAAGCTGGTCAAGGAAGGCAGTAAAAAGTGCGTACGAGAATCGGACATAGCAGGAAAGGCATCACAACAGACGAAGAAGTGGATAGAAATTAAAGGCTGCAGGAATGCAGGTGCACAAAAAAAGGTTCAGGCAGGACTCAGCCTGGGAGTTTTCCCCATCAACCGTAGCACTTGCATGAATTCTCTGTTTTTGCAGCATCTGGTAATGAGAAATGAAGAGATTATCTGGCTGCCTCTGTGGCGCTCATCTTGCCAAGAAAATCCCCACCCTACAAGAGAAATCCTTGCTAACATGATCAAGATGTGCATACTTTCAGTGCAATAAACAGAACCAAGTTCTGTCTTGGTCAGAGAAATGTTTCATAGGCTAGTCCTTAATTTCTCCTCAAGTAACAGTTTAAAACAGAAAATTAATTAAAAAGCAGACCAACAAAATATCCCTGTTATACTCTTCAGCAGAGAATGACACCTTTTCATTGGTTTTTGAAGGATTAAGGCAGAAAAGCGATGTTTGTTGATTCTTCTATTAAGAAAACAGAGTTTTTTCAGTATTTTTTCCTTTTTTTTGTGTGAAAGTGATATTCTCTCTTCATGCACCAATGCACCGATTTCCCTCCCTTCCTCAGATGTTCTAGATGTCAAAGCCCACCAGTGCTTGTGCTGAAGTTTGCCCAAGGCACTTCACACCCACTTCCATCAAATATTCAGGATTGAGAAGGAGAAAGCGTTTATAATTCACAGCATGAGACTTCATATCCAGACAAGATATCATCTGTCAGTTGCACAGATCCGAGTACCTTTCCAAAAAAATAAACTCATCTTTTCAAGGCTGCAAAAGGTAAGTCATTTTATGAAGAGATAAAGGTTCTGTAAGGTAAAGTGATTTGTCCAACATTACATGCTGGGTAGAGACTATGGCAGACCACTCGGGAAACCCAGTTCTCTTGGCACGTCTGGCAGTACAGATTGTGCTTCCCAGGGAACACTTGGAGAAGAGAAGCATTTTACCTTTTTAAAACAAAACAAACCCCGGAACACCTTTCCCTGGCCCAGACCCATTTCTATTGATGCTTAGCTGCTGACAGATGCAAACATTTGAAAACAAAATAAAAAGGAAGATGTTTCGTGTAGGACATTCCAAACTTAAAGCTTGGACATTGCGCACTAACCTGCTCTGCTGTTTTCCTTCACAGTTACCACTTCTGCAGCAGTCAAAGGAGCACCATCATGGACAAGGCATTTGCACACCAAGTCATCTAAACCAGTAAAGGGGTAGGGAATAAGAGGGAAAACCCCACCCAAGCCAACTGCTTCTCTTATCATAACAAATGAGGGAGATTGCAGTGGTGATGAGATGCCAGAATGGGTGAGGTCTGGTCATCTCCTGCGACTGTACATGACTTTGTTAATACCCGTAGAAGACTTTGAAAACACGTGCCCCGTACTGCTTGAAAGCTGCAGAGGGGAAAAATCCCCAAGTCTCAATCAGCCATTTGATACTGTTATTCAATATATTTTTCAATTCTACCTCTTTTCAGCACACATTTAGCAATTTCTGGAAATCTACCCCCAATTCTGGTTTTAGCCTGTACTTGTTCATTTTGGCATCACAAAAGAATAATGAAAAGCTGCCTACAGTTTTGTAGCTCAGTTTAAAAAAGATGAGTTGCAGTACAGAAAATTTTATTCAGCTTCTTTCTCACTGCCAAAATTGCACTAATCTACATTCTAGACCTACAACCTGTTTTTAATACAAATTTTACAAAAGTATTTCTCTCTCTGCTTTCAAAGATGCCAGTAGCTTTCCTGAAACTTACTTAAAAGTTTCTTTCCTTTCCAAGTTAACAGATAGGAATTTCAACTTGGGACCTGTAAATAGGATTTTTTTATTGACCTAATTTTGCAACTTCCTGTAGAAAAGCTTTTTACAAGGTTTCATTTCTGAAGTTCATAGAATCTCTAATGTACAATAGTTTGAAAAGCCATCCACAAGACAATTAGAGGTGCTGATGTGAAACATCCTTGCCACATGAACAGGCTATGAATTTCACCACTTTTAAAGAGAAATGTGCCAGATAATTGCAATTATTACAGCATTAACATTGCTAAGTTTCAATGCTTTGAGTGCACTTTTATGTAAAGTCTCAACTGAAACAGTAAATCAACATCAGAATAACTTTGCTGATCATCAGTTTGTTCCAAAGGTGGTACCCTACACAGGCTTGGATGTGGACAGGTATGCAATAGTGTTGTTCAAAAAAAAAAAAAAAGAAATTTCGAAGTACAAAAATTATTGTAAAGGTTCTTTAAAGCAAATCRAGGCTGAAATGAATCACGCACTGGTTCCCAGAACAAAAAAACCCATGCTAGTAAAGTTCACCTTTTGAAAAATAATTTTTAACCTAAATGATAAATTCCTCAGAACATTACTGTTCAAGAGTAAGTCAAGGTAAGAGCTTATTTAGAAATCATCTCAATTGCAAACCTAATTCTCCAACTCCGAAAACTGTGAATCCCAGGAAGTTTAACCAGAGGTTCATGACAGAATGAACAACAGTATACAAGTAGGGGTTTCGCAGTGCTCTTAATTGGGTGAGGGGCTGTGACMGTGAGATCACCACACCTCTTGCTTCACCACCACTCAAGAAAAGCAGGAGCTGTGCATTCCTTTTGTCACGGTTAGGATCAGAAATAAAACCCCACAGCACACAATCTCACTCTGTTAAATTGTGCATGGGTTAAACACTCAGAAATCCCACGACTGTTTGTGGAAGTGCAGAGGCGCAAGGAACACTGACACCAAGCGGGGCAAGCCCATCCACCATCACTACCAACCTCCCGTATTTCAATCACAGCCACTTTACAGGGTATGTTCATACCCAGGAAAAAGGATTATGAAGACTCTGAGACTAAAGAAACAGCAGCATAAAAATAAGATCCAGAAAGCATATCAAGTGGTGACACCAGCTAAATTAGTGACAAACATTTGAAAGGCATAAAAAATTCACAAAGCAAGGACAGGGGAATAACTGAGTTTTTCTGACAGCCTTATGCACAGATTTTGTTTTGTTTGACAGGTATAAATAAGTTCTAGCCTCTGACTGAAGGGGGAAAAAAAAGCTTTCACACTCCATCAAACAAGCCTAAGAAATATGTATTTAAAGAACTGCCACTAACTCATCTTAGTGTATGTAGTAGAAAATAGCATGTGCTTCACTTTACAGCTAGATTTCAAGAAGTAGGTGTTCAGCAGGAGCTTGGTGGGGGAAAAGAAGCAACCATATAAGGCAACAAAACCAGAATAAAAAGAATGTGTTTTGGTGAGTTGGGCAGACATCTGTTCTTACCACACAAGGCTTGGCAACTTTCAAATTAGGGGAACCTCAGATTACCCTTTCAGCTAGGAAGTAACACACAAAGCAAGGTTCCTCACAGGCAAGTCGAGATCAAATTTCTTTATACTTACCTGTCTGCTTTCAAAAGCAGGTTAGACGGCAGTTCAAGGAGCTGGTTGTGTTGCACGTCCAGGACCTCCACTTGCATTCGCTCAAGCCGATCCGGTAGCCTTCCTAACATGTTATGTCCTGCCAGCAGCTTACGCAAGCTACTATTGTAGAACAACCTTAAAGAAATAAAAGACACCAAAAATGAGAAAAATCTAAATCGAAGAGTTGCTTTGAGAATTTAGGTGTGATATCACAGTTCATTACCAGAAAGTGATTCAGCCAACTGATTAGCAGACATGGTATTAATTACGCACAGATCCAAGAATGTCTTCCCACTCTCCACCAACTTCTCAAAAAGGTTGTTCAGAGACAGGGAAGGAGGTTTAAGGATGATTCAGGAGTGAAAGTAGTGAGAAAGGGTTATCTTATTGCACTGTATAAAACATGAATATAGAAGCATGACAGTGAAGGAGGTCATTGCTAACAACGGCTGCAGAAAACTGCACTTGTGGGATCCCCCTCGCTAATGGAAGAACTTCAGAAGTATGGGTGAAATCACCAGTCACCCCACTTCATACTGCTCTATTCATCATGTGCTGACTCATAATCCAATGCAATTCCCTGCCCCCCATTTGCCTTTTCTGTTAATACCAGACTAACATAAAGCCTCCTTTCCAGTTCTACAGCAAATGAAATTTATCTAATCGGCTTTACTTTCTTGAGCTTTTACAAGCGATAGATGACCTGGAGTTCCATCCCCCTGCTACATTTTTTGGGGGGGGGGCTGGGGGAGAAGGGGAGGGGAAGAAGAGGGCAACATAAACAGACAAGAACAAACAGCTGTTTTGATCAAATAGTAAAGATAAAATTTGCAGTATAAACAACATAATAAGGAGTTTAAAGTCTGCACCTAAAGACCTCAAAAATGGAGCAACTCTCGGTTTTGAATGGGAACCACTTTCAGCAAATTAAGAAAAAAAAGATTATTCTTCATCTGCCACCTGTCTCACATTCCCGCTACTGTACTGTTTAATCTGGCGAGCCTGTGCATCATGCTGACCTGTTTCAATCAAAGACTCTCAAATTACTCAGCATTAAAGCAAAAATCTTCTTCCCTCTGTTACAATGACCCAAATACACATAAAGAGCCTCCCCCCGCCCCCCTTCCCTACAATACATCAGGTCATCGGATTATTGTGCCAAAATAATCAATGAAGTATGCTGAGTATTTTCCCCTTGACAGATACAGTCATACTCTGTATCTGTGCGCCAGTGTTAGCAGTTATCTCAGTTGGCTGGATCGTCCGTGTTATGACCATGGATACAAGTCAACAGCCAGCTGTATCACCCCAGAATGCTCAACACTGGGTGAAAAGACATTATACAGTGATAAGCATAGCTATTATGTTTTCATCATTTAACTGTTTTTGTTTCACTCCACTTTCACTTGAAAATCTCTCTCAGTTACGGATTTGCCTTTCTATTCTATTTCCTTTCCTAATCAAGACTGGCCAGTATCATCAACACCAAACATTACAAGAAAAAGCAGAGTTGGTTGACAATGTCTCCAGAAAAATTTATCACTTTGGGGTTTTTTGGATGAGTGGGGGCAGTGCCATTTTAAAATAAAAAAAGTTCAAATCATGGCAAAAACCTTAGCAATTAGCTTTTCCATGAAAATACATTTYATAAATAATTCAGGAGAACTGAGTTAGTCATTGGGGTTTTGTTTGTTTGTTTTCTCTTATTTTCCACGTTACACAAGCACCAAAGGAACTGGGCTGCCTGAAGAGAGATTGAACCACCAGCATTTAACTAAGCAAGCTCCTGATGAGCCTGGGACACCTAGTTCTCCAGCTGGTTGGGGAACCAGGACACTGGGACTGCTCTTCCCTATGGACAATTTTCCCACTTGCCCAACTCCCACTGGAAGTTTTGATGGGATCAAAAAGTTCTAAGGACAAGCACATCACTCGGCATCTTCTGATGAAAYATGGTTTGGTGAAAGCATTCGACCAATTCCTTTAGTAAGCAACTGTTCAAGAGAACATAATGTTGAATACAAATAGATGWTTAAAAAAAAACAGACAAAAAGGAACAAAAATACATACAGACATCTTGTTCACTGGTGGCGGCAAGGTCGTTTTGGCAACTCTTAATGGAAGCATCTCCATTTTCTTTGGGGAATCTTTGGCAACGTCAGTTTCATGACAATCAATTTGTCCTGCATAGCTAAGACTAAGTACCCTTTTTGTTATTTTTCAGTACTTTTAACRTAAAAATGGCTGCATTACAGCCCAGTGTATATTGTTCCCATTTTCTTTAATTGAGACAAACATTAGTACACAGTCCTGTATCTCAACTGCTTCAACTCTTTGTCTTCAAGGATTGCTTTTCTGTTTCAAGAGGCAAACACACATAGCATCAACYGTAGTTTGTTTAGGTTAGGTGCAACCTTCAGGCTTCCAGGAAACTGCTGGTCAGGTCAAAGCTTGAACACTTGTGGTTAGAGTTGCACACATCCTCCTAGGAGAGTCCTGCTCACTCACCTCACAGGTTTTCAGTGCTATTCTACGTAGAAGGAAAAGCACACAGCAGAGCACATGAACGCACTTACTGGGCACTTTACCTGATACTTAACAGTAGGTCTATATGCCTGAGCCATTTGCATTTGAATCCAGACCCAAATTTCCCTAAAGTTTAATAGATATTCAAAGCCTGTATTTTGAACTGGGCCTTAAAACTGAGCTGACTTATTAGGAGCTAAGCTAGCTAGACACACACTACAAAGAAGAGCTTTCAAAGATAAGCTATTTCCTGGGGTTAATGATAAGATGGCAGGAGAGACAAGTGGGATGTTGACTGTACCTAATTTCAGCTAATCATTAATCTCCCAAAGATATCCGGTATGCCTTGATACTCCTTGCTGTTATGAAGTGCAAAYGAAAGGCAAATGAACTTTTGCTCCCCCCACCTTCTGAGTAGGCGCAGTTTCACTTTGTGTGAAAAAACAGAGGGATTAATAGTCTGCATGTTAGCCCGTTAGTTTGCTCGGTAAATCTCCTCACATCCTTTTCTGCCCACATTTCTGAAATCTATTCTCTTTCCATTTATGACACTAAAACTGCCAGTTTACACCATATGGCACATTCATCTGACCCAGACAAAACTATGCTTTTTGGTTTCTGATGCTCTTCTTTGCTCTACAGCTCCGTAAGGAAAATATTTAATAGCTCATCATATACTAGCTGTCTACAATCTTCAGTGGCTCTGCACATCCCCACGCAATTTCACCCTTTACGCCCAGTATGTTCTCCCTTTCACAACATCTCTTTTGAAGCGTATAGAGCAGCCAAGAATGACAGCTCTCTTCCAGTGAAGTCAGGGACTTAAAAATTCTCAATACCAGCACCTGACCAGTATACTCACTTGGAACAGGTCTCTAGAAAAAAACCTAATGAGCACCATTCATTATTTAAACTCAACTCCTATTTTCCTTCCTGTTCACTTGCTTTCCCATCATTTGTATTTATCAATTTTAAGTTTAGACTCCTGGAAAAAGAGATCATGTTTGCAGTGAAGGCGATTGCTCTACTTGCTTCATGAGGCTTTACCTTCCCCTCTCAGCCCTTTTTCACTCAAACAGGGCTGTGAACTGGAGTCTCTAGGCACCACTGAAACTAAGTCACAAGTTCTGGATCTCTAAACTGTCAGGCAAACCTATGGCTGTAAATATTTAATATTCAGTATTAAAAATGAAGGGCTTCCCTGCCTGAACAGCCACATGAACAGCTTCAAAACTTCCACCTGGAGTTCAAAGGCACTGCTTTCTCTGCATGAAAGTAAAAGAAGAAAGGCTGGGTGGAAGCTTGAGGCATGACGACACCCCACAAGGTAAAAATAAAATCAAACAAAAGATAAAACGGCCCTGACAGTCACTGGAACAAGCTAAACACTGAATCAGCAATTATTTCTGAATTGCTTATCCTGTTCCACATTGTGCAACTGGTCTGCAAGACTCACCGGGCAGGCAGCTCACGTATCTGATTGTGGCCRACATCCAACACTTCCAGTTTCCTGCTGTCACATACCCACTCAGGCAGGTTTTCCAGGTGATTTCTATGAATAAAGAACACAAAGAGGTATAACTAAACAATAATCGAGATGTAAAGACTGTTAAGAATACAGCCTCAAGAGAGATACAGATACCGGCAGGAAATAAATCTGCTACATAATGTTTCCTATGAGATTGTATTACCCCTCCTTCTCTAAGGGCACTACCAGTGCAGTAAGGTCCTGAGTGAGAGGGCAAGAAAGCTAACAGCATTATTATCTCCCTAGACACGCGGCCACTAAGAAAATGGAAAAAGCTGCTTCCAAATTATTGGGGAAGAAGTATTAAGAGTATCAGAGTATCAAGAAGAAGTCTCTCCATGGAGAAGAAAATTTGTGCGATACTCCTCAGAAAACATTCACACCCTACACACAGTTGAAACACACCTCTTCGATACCCCATAAATTCCATCCTGAAACCCACTCCACCACTCTTCAGCTATCTCACTGAATAGAGCAAAATCTTTTTTTGTGTATATCTTTGAAGTCAAGCATTTTGCTTTTCTTGCATTTGTCTTCACAGAAACTAACCCTTCCAAAAATTAAGTTCTTAGAGGTAAGTTTTTCCAAATATTGCACTGAAAACATGCAGCTAGGCACAGTGRGGCACCCATGTATCCTGCCTTAAAGACAAAAATTAGCAGCACAAAATACGTGGAGGAGATTGTGTGCATGTACATTCACATAACCACTACTTCAGTTAGCATACACAGATGCAAAACTGGGCATCAAATAATATTCAGGCACTCACAGACCTGAAGTTCAGGAATAGGACYCTTGCACAGCATGAACACAAATCAATCTTCATGCCCGTTCATGTACTTGTACCTTACAGTTTACTCACACAATAGCCTTTAACCAAAATATGGGATAGTAAACCAACCCCTCTTATCCTCAGATAGCTTCCTTTTCAATCTCAAACAGATTTCCCCAATTCCAAGCGAGCCAAGAAGCTAAAGACACCCTACCCATTTAGTTACAATGCCATCACTGAACTGAGGCACAAAAAGGGGTTTGTGATCAAAATCATGCATTCTGCACCAATTTAATTTACAGCTGAATGGAGAACACCGCTTTACAAAGAATGCTTTTCAATAAATCTTACTGAGCCACTTATTTAGCCACACCTGTGTGTTACATTCAGGTGCACAATGGAGTAACTCATGGTTGATGAAACTTTGAAGTTGATGGCCACTCGCCCAGGTTAACTGGCTAATTGTTACGATCACCCTCAACAGTTGAAGAGGGCTTTAAGCAGRCTTTTTAATGAATGAAATTATCACTTCAACATGCAGATGAGCAATTCCTTAAATAAGACAGACACTAYGCACATGTATAAAGTGTTTTCCCGATTCAGTACTTACATTGTAAAACAAACTAAAACACCCCCTTTTCCATTTCTTTCCTTATCCCACCTCCCTCGTGAAGGTGAGATTTACAGATGCATTCAAATGGCAACTGCAGACACCCCTGCAGCAGCCAGGGCTGCGGAGAACAACGGCGAGCTGCGGGAGCTGCTGTACTGATGAGTAAACTATCAAACTGTCACCTATGCTGGGCTTGTGACACAGGCATATCCAGAAAGGAACTCCTGTACATGTCTCATATTGGTGCAYGTTTGAATCATCGTGTTGCATCTCTATAAGGCAGAAAATCTTTAAATCGGGGACACTCTTTTCCTTTAACTATAAAGACACTTMTTAAATTAATTTTAGTGCTTAAAGCAAAATGTAAGTCTATAAAAAGGAAACAGGGAAGAACTGGCCAGTAGAAAAAAGCCCATCCTCTAACTCTGAAAATCAGTCTTCTCGTATCTCAAGGACCAATTCCTGCCCCCACTCCCTCCCAGTAAAATACCAATGAATGTCATTTTTCCATAAGCCTCATTGATGTATATTTTACAGGCCCAAGAAAAAGCATACTTACCTAGAAATATCCATATAAGCCAGGCAATTAGGAACTGGATACACATCAAGGTGAACAAGTTCTAGGGGGAAAAATAAATAAAAACAGAAGTGGTGATAAAGATTTGCACTTAAATGGCTGTTGCGTAAGAGTTACTTTAAGCAGCTAACACCCAGATATTTCAGAACAAGTCAGYAACCTAAAAAACTTCTGAGGATCTGGACCTTTGTGAACTGAGTTTTGTTTATTATGTCTGAGTACGTTTGCTATATTACATTGTACTTGCTACGACAGACACTGCATAAATGATGAGAGAGAAGAAACTGGAGGATTTTAAAAGTTTCATGGCAAATTCTCATTTCTCCATTTTTGTCCCAGAGAGAAGAAACTGGAGGATTTTAAAAGTTTCATGGCAAATTCGCATTTCTCCATTTTTGTCCCAGAGCTATAACTTCACCTATGCTACCCTCTGCCCAGAATAGTCAGTCACACTGGTCAGTTTTCCACTGGTCACTCATGGTACAGGCACAGAAGGGAGACTCCCCACTCTGGAACAGCAAGCTACAGAATACCCGAGAGTCCTCCAGATCATGGCAAGATCCAGAGTATTTTTCAACTCATTACATGAGCCTTTGCGTCCCTGTGGAGTTCCTGGTTCAGGCAGCCTTACAGACCTTTCATAGCACCTCAACTACTGCTAGTAATGTTATATTTTGATTGCTTCAATAATATTTCATATTCTAAGGTTTTTAGGTAGCTAATGTTTAGCATTAAGGTTGAAACAAAACCAGAAGACATTTATTTAAGCCTACAGAAAATCCACTAAAGCGAAAATGTAACAAGCATCATGGCTCCTTTAGAAGATGAGACTAAAACAAGGTGGCTGAGGGTGCAAAGACAGGACGGCCAGGAGGAACAGCAAGGCCAAATAGGCAGTTGACTGCAAGATACAGGTTGACTTGGGTTCTCAGCTCACATTGCACAGCCATGCTCAGATTGTTAACTTTTCTCAGCTACAAAGATCCTGGCATGAATACTTAATGAAGGCACAGGCTTGGATATCATTAAGATGACAGCCTTTTAAAGGCAGTGCAGACTGCTCAGCAAATTCACAGCGCTCTGAGCTTGCATTTTGTTTATTCCATACCAAACTACTCCAAACAATAAAAATGGTGGTGAAAGCTGAATATTTTAAGTAATAGCAGCKTCCAGAGACAGATCAAACAAATGCTATTCATGGAACACAGGAGTTATTCAACTGGAAAATGCTGCATTATTTTTATTATTGAATACAAATGAAGTTACTCATTATAGATTTTGTAGCTTTCTGGCCAGAGTAAGCAGCTAAAAGTAGTAGCAAAAATATGTATTGTTTTAGTTTGTCTCACAAATGGCCACTTGTTCAAACTTTCTCAACTCTGGGGAAAAGCAATAAATTTCCTATTTGCCTTGGCAAAGAAACACATTAATACAACCCAAAGAACTGATAACTTCAAGAGACCTCCCTGCTGACAGAGAGAAATTTCAGCCCAAATTTTAAGATTGTCACAGTTTTGAAACCTCCAAATCAGCAGCCCAGTTATCTGAAAGTCACTTCTAAGCTCAGAATTGGCAGTAGCATGACACGGCACATATGAAACCCTTTTATCCAAGGGTCATGTCAAGAGCCTCCTGATTACATGCACTGCACTCTACACAGCATCCCACAGAGAACCAGGTACGAAAACCAGAARTCAGATGACAACACCACAGCTGCCCTGCAAACACACTCACCATTTGAGGAAGCATACAGYGCTTTGAGAAAATATCCACTGATTTTGAGGGTTACCAGTTGATTCCGTTCACAGTGTAACACTTCAACGTTGTTAAAAACTGTTGCATCCAGCTCCCCAAGTTTGTTGTCTCTGAGATCCAGTTGGGTCACATGATGCAGAAAATCTGTTTCATCRGCCTCCAATCTCCTAATGGAATTCAGTCTTGCAGACAAAAAAGGAGATTAAGTGTAGTTACGTGGCAGGCTCCTGCTGAYAAACCAATGCTCACTCTACAATCGGTCATGCTGGATTAAACTAGCATGCCTCCAGGTTCTGATCAAGGCTGATTTTAAATATTTTCCCCTTTGTTACAGTATTTTAAAAGCAGGATGAATCAGCTCTGTTGTTTTATCCATCATGACAAAGGAGTGATGACACCAAGTTCATTTCTGAACTACTTGGAAAACTACTGATAAAAAGTTCTGCAAGAACGTTAAGTATTACTGTTATTGYGTCTATAAAAATAAAAGATGATCTGGCTGTTATTTGTGCCCGATAGTTTGGAAAAGAACAAAACCTTTACARTTCCTGCTGGCCTATCATGAGCATGTGCTGGAAAAACCTGGCAGATACGAGTAACCTGCAGATATTGGAGTCTCTTGCCTTATTGAAAGGCCAAATYGAGATTTATGAGTTCCCACATTTGCCTCTCGCTTTGCCATGTTCCACAGCAAGYGAGTTCAGAGGCCTGAAAATGCGTGTTGAAAGAAAACAAAGCAAAAACCCAAGACAAGTAGGTCTGTCAGATAAAGAGAACAAGTTTTATCACACCTTCACTGCAGTGCATTGACACWGCCAATACTGGGCAACTTCCCCAGAAGTTACAATTGAAATAAGATTATCTATAGCCCGGCAATGTTTGAGATGGCAGAGCACTCCAAAGAGTTCAGTTTCAAATTCTCAGCTCTGACCAGAACACTAAAATTGGTATAGTAGCTTCTGTCGGCCCACTGAGCCTCCCTAGCGAGGATGAGGGCATATACCTGCAGTTTTGTTGTTACTCTTGCTTTGAAAGAGTTGCCYTCTGCGTAACAGTTGTATTTTCAGAGTACATACATTTTCCAATTAAAAGAAAATGGGTAATATGCCCCCTCCGATACCACAGCCTACTTTTTCTGTTTTCAGTTTACAAGCAATGCTTCTTTCTGATTTCACCGAAGGAAAGCACTTCACTGTGCAGCAAGTACAGTTTACAAACAYGTTCGACGTTTACTATTCCAGGTAGCGTTACAAAGAACCACTGTTCACTGCTCGGTGTAGAAAGGATGTGGCGGACAATGAGGGGGCTGGAACTGCACCACTGGAACTCATGGCCAGCTCAGCCACAGTGTCCCTACACTAAGGCCAGTTTATTTATTTGCTTTTAAMATACATACAAACACACAGACATATTTTAACCCCACCATACACACTTCAGAATTCATCCATCTATTTTAGGTGTTTTTTTAACTTATGCTGGCCCTTCCTTGATTGCAAAGTCTGACAGCTACATAGCAGTATGGTACACTAAGTTTTAGCTTGAAGAGCGTAATTTAACTAAACGGTTCTAAAATTCATCGTTATTTGGACCTCATGGTCCAGGCTCTGAACTGAGCCTTGCCCAGCTGATTGCAGGAGCTGGCTTCCCCGAAGACCGTAAGAATAAAGAACCACCTCATACCAGAGCCACTTGTAACAAGCATCTGTTAAGACTCTGCTGAGGGCATCAATAAAATAATGTTACTCATGGTGGACTAGRCCTTTTAACATACCAAGAAATATTAAAATATCTATTTTTGTCCTCTCATGTTCACTGCCCTTTTCTTCATCTCACGCATCTGTAACGTTTCAGACAGAAGCTTTTTGAGTCAGGAACTGTCATTTATATTATATTAACACTGCACCAACTAGAACCGCATGAGTCACCAGTGTCCCAAGCTCTGTTTTGTTTGGGTTTTTTTGGTACAAATATTAATTTCCCCCACTCATTTTCCTAACTCTTGATCCCCCTAGATGCTACCTCTTCCTCAAAGAAGACTGCTAAGTCATGGCAAGTGCTGTGAGTTACACTAATACTGCCAGAAACATGGTTCAATGGACTAACACAACAGATTCATACCCGGGGGCTATTCTGACAGGCACATAGAAACCATTTCAACACCAATAATTTAGACCCACTTATTCTTCCCCTTTTTCAAATACCTACCTTAGATCCACATGTTTAATGTGAGGCATCCTTTTTAACACCTGTAGGTTCAGGGTATCCATGCAGTTTCCTGACATGCAGAGCTTATCCATGGCGGTCAGCTTCTCCAGCACCCCTGGAATGCCGGTGAACTCGTTGAAGGACAGACTCACGTAGCTGAGCTGATGCATATGCTCCAATTCATCAGGAAGGGACTGGAGAAAGTTGCCATCCAGCAAAAATGTCTGCAAGCTATTAAAGGCAGGGGAGGGGAAAGGAGAGTGAAGAAAGTGAGTGACCTGTTAAATCAYATTTCCTTCCTATAAACACACAGATCTGCTGCAGTTACAGTGAAATAAAATATACAAAAGGGCAGAATAAAGAAAAGTGGTCAGGAATAATGCTTTATCACCTGCTACAGAGGATATCAACCAGATAATTAAAACCCTTGCAGCTATGAAAAACAGGCTGTGCTAGACAGTTCTATCGTACCTTCAAGCATCTCCAGAACTGTAACTTGCATGATGGCTGAAGCATGTAAGCAAGGGATTTTAAAGATTATCTTCACCATGAAGGTGACCCTTGTGTCAAACACTGGGGACTGGAAGAGCTTCGAGACACAAAGGGTGCTTCCCCTCCACCCGCAGCTCACAACTGCTTCCATACAGATCTACAAGCCAGTCTGCTCTGACAAAACCCAGTTTAAACTGTTTCTCATAGCATGATTATGCAGAGTCATGAAACTGCCTGTTGTCTATAGTATCAGTCTGTGTACGTTAAGTTTTAAGAAAGTACTTGCTTGTGCATCTCGCCTACAACTGCTGGAACACTTTTGAGGGCATTGCAGGACACGTTGAGTTCAGTCAGGGTTGGGATACTGCAGACTGCCMGTGGGAAGTCTCCTAAATTATTATTGGAAAGGTTAAGGCTCTTCAACTTGGTGAATCTACAATGAGATAAGAAAAATGACAAAAAACAAAGGAGACAAATAAGCGGAGTATAAACCACACCAAGTTGCCCTGCCATAATTAATACAAAGTAAGTTTGGTTATGTAAATGCAAATCACATGCATTTTTAGTTTATGTACTCAGAACAACCAGGTAAACTACTAGACTCAAGTTCAACACCACTTGCAAGAGTTCACTCACGTTAAGCTGGCACAGAGAAATAGGCCCTCCTGAACAACACGCTAAATATATTTTCSTATGAGTGTAACAAAGAACAAACCCTTTGCCATCCTGATGATACATGTAGTTTCTTCTGTGGCATCTCACCCCATACTACAGCATTGCTATTTTTCACGAACACATTTCTTGCTAGTAAGACTACCCTAGTGACACTGGTTACAAGGCGCAGAAAATTCTCAACCTATTTGAACACTAAATTTTTGTGGTGCAGTTCAGCTCCCTTCATGTGAGTAGATAATGCCTTTCAACCAAAAATTCTCATTAAAATATGCTGGTTTGAATACAACTGAGAAATATGCTGAATTAAAGCAGAATTTAGCAAGACTTCTGTAGTGACAGAGGCAAATTCTTATGCTCTTGATTAAGTACGATGTCAAAGCTCACACAGATTTCAAAATTTTGTCCTTGACGTGTCACGGAAATCTTAAACACCCCTTGGTTTATTTTATCACATCGGCCAACGAAGCAACTTGCATGTGCTTGCCTTATTAAAGATGACCAAGACTGTTTGAACAAAAAACCCAAGACGGGGACAATCCAATTAGCCAGCCTGCATGTTCAGCAACATTATTATGGTTGCCTAACAACCACCGGGAGGTATGCCTGAAGGCAAGTAAAAGGGTGAATGAAAAGTTCTGTGTCAGATTCCGATAGATGGGAGGAAGTTTCTTTTCTGGCATGGTTTACGCCAGGACATTTTATTTGGACTTTGTTTTCCCTTCGTTAAGGCTCAAGTCCTTATTTGTGCGACCAGGCTTTTATATAACATGGCGATGGAAGCAAAACGGCACCGATGAACGCTGCTATCCCGCGTGAAAGTAATCTCCGACAGCATGTGCCAGTGCAACCACAGCCTCTGCATCAGCCCAGCACCTTCTTACCTCAAAGCATTTTGTCCTCCCCTGACCAGAAAACACAGAGAGAAAACACACCAAGCATTAAAAAGGTTAAAAAGTTTTAACGGCAAAAAACTCTTAGAAATCCTCACCAGCTGAGGATGGTGGCACACACCTCTAGTATTGCCTAAATCAAACTAATGCCACTGACTAAAACTCAACATGAAAATTAAGTAATGCCTTCATATCATATTTCAATGGGGGTTGTAAGTGAAGTGTGGATTTTAACCCAAAAGACAGGCTATAAATACACTTAAAGTTTGCAAATACACTTTACATTTACAAAGGCTTGCAGCAAGCAAGGAAATGCTGTGCTCTCTATTGGTATTTTGGCACAAAGTTGGCAGAAGAAAAAAATTGGAAAAATCATGGCCAGAGTTATCACAGATTTTGAACACCCTGTGCCATGCTGGAGGCAGAAGAAGTTTGGAACAGAGTTAGATGGAGACTAAATGAAATCTTGGAATCAAATTACTGCTGCAGGGAAAAAAATGCCACTGTGCAGAAACAATGACTAATGCACCTCTAGAAGGAGAACTGTAAAATAAAAAGGAGGCTAGGGTAAGCTAGCTGATGTTAATGAGGGCTGCTAGCCAGAAAAAAAAAAAGGCACATTTTAAACACTGTACCTTCTTATTCCTCTATTTTGAGAGAAAGGGCTTAAAAATCTTGAACCTAGAACTGAAACCCACAATCCTGCATTTATCTTGAAGATAACTGTAGATATAGGCCACAGATATACTGCCTTGAAATTTGGGGTGATTCTGTGGTACAACAGCTGTCYCACATCTTCCTCAAAGTTAACTGCAAATACAAACAAGAGTGCTCTAAGTAGTGGACTCTGGGGCCTTTAGAAATTACCTAAATACTGAAAAAAAAAAATGTAAGTGGAAAAATAGTAGTGAAGACAGGCAGATTAAGTCAAAATAATTAAGCTGTTGGAGAAACATCAAAATGCAGCCATTCCAATTTTCAAGCCAACCATGAAAAAAGAATAAACTCATTTAATAATCAACACTGAAGGCTACAGCCTTTACCTGTGCCGCTTTGGAGTCTCAGAAGAACAGTGTCAGGGCCTTTGCCCACTAAACAAGTGAAAACTACAATCTACTAGAAGACCCCAAATACAATCTTGAGATAAAATTACAGAAGATCAAGCTAATACACAGAGGAAAGAGGACTGGGGCGGGGGTAGTGGTGGTGAAGGAAGCTAAGAAATACATTAACTAACTCCAATGCAGTGTTCAGCATCAAGGTTTTCTGCACACATTCTTGTGTATAATTGTACTAGGTCAAAGAGAGGGGAAAAAAATTAACCCCCCCCCCCAATGTATCTGGATTACATCTCTACTACCCTAATGTATGCTTTAATGTGTGTTTATTAAGGGTCTTCTGTGAGTAATTTAATTACTAAGGACATGAACTGAACTGGTTAACAGGTCTATATATATAGTATGTAAGGGAGGATGAGTAGTACATCCAGCATTGGATATACTCATCTAGAAGCTGAAAATGCACATATACGTGTATGTGAAATAATCCACAAAGGAGAGTTCATTGTTAAATCACATTTAAAGGAAAGCTGAAAGACAGACATCATAAGCTTAGCTAAAGTTAAGAAATCAGTTTAAGACAACTGGCAGGAAAGACGTATTTTCTTTCTCCTTTGTAAACATGTTCATTTACAAAATGCTAAAATCKCATTTCTCCTCATGGAGCGCTGTCAAGTACAGAACATTACTAAGGCAAACTAGCAGGCATTTGCTCAAAGTTAAGATCTAAGTCTGCTTCTCGTCTTTGGCCACTCATTTCCCACTACCCGTATCGCAAATGGGTTGGTACACTTCCATTATGGAGCACTGCCATGCTGCATATTTAAAATGCTGAATTGTTTATAGCGCTTCTTGCATCTAGATAGATTTACAGTCAGTAGCACTTGTAGCATCAATATAAATAAAGTAGGAGAGAAGTATTTTACAGACTCAAGTTTTCCGTTGCTGCTGAGTTTGCACAGCRTCGGGCTTTAAATAGATTTCATAGAGCAACATCTTCGCTGTTCTCTCACACCCAAATCTTTACTCCTACCAGAAGCAGGGGCACACATTGATGCTGCCCCCGTGGCATTGCTGGGAAGAAGAAAAGGCACAACATTGCTCATTTGAGGCATGACAGTGTAATAACCTCATATCAAGTCCATACATATGTTTGCCTTCCTCTTCTCCCCCCTTCCCCGCTTCTAGACTTTGTTACCTGTTAAAAAAAGTCAACCTGAAGAACAGCATCTCTCAACACTCTATATTCAGTTAGCTTAATAAGCTTTCTATTGTAATGACCAATATATAAACACTCACTTCTCTGACCAAAAATAGTCCTACTTTAAGCTAGAGCAAAATGTTGACACGTCAAGCCTTGAATTTAAACATGCAATATGACTGAACACTAATTGCCATAATTGAGCCAAAAAATGCCCACTTACTTAATTCTGAAGCTGCCACTTCAGGAGTGGTTTTAGTTTGACATATGCAAAATGAGGAGAGGGACTAAGAAGAGAAGTTTGTATCACTCCAAAGCGATGAACTGACATGCTAATTTCAAATTCAGATCCACCCAACGTGCACAGCAGAGGAATTTCCATTACACGGTACAGTATTTGTGTTCCACTATGTTTGGAGAGGGTGGGGGGAAATAGTATATTTGAACTGGCCAACGTAACAGCCAGTCTTGCCCTAGTCTTCGCAAAAGCAATTAAAAAGCAGTATTTTACTACACCCAAAACAGAAGACAAGGCTTAATATGGGACTCAGCTTAAGGAAAACAATCACTTTCCCAATACTATCTCCAGTATTTGGGCTGTCTCATGACTATGCTCTAGTTGCAGTTGAACATCATTTCAAGCAGCAGCACTACTGTCCCTCAGCTCCAGCACCATTTCCGATCAGATCGATGCACCGCGGCAAGTGTTGGAACTGAACTACAATTTGCCACCTTCATGAACGCCTGCTACTTTGCCACTAACTTAATAATGAAGAGAATTTCCATATAAACCTGATGCACCGATTTCCTCCTTGGAAATAAATGGTCCAATTTACTGCCTTTTTGCAGTTGTGTCAGATTCGCCCARCCGCAGCCTTACTGCCTAAGGGAGCAGCTAGCCTAGCACCAGAAACACTGTCATTGCGTTTCCCTTCCCAGAAAGRTGTCGTTGCAAAAGCCTTAAATTAGTTAGACAATTAAAATGAACTATTCCAGCCCTCTTGCCCTGCTAAATTTGTTGCGACAGCTGAATAGAGGTAGACTGTTTCTGCAACAGCTARGGAGATGCACTTGGATGCTGCAGGAGAAGGCTTTGACTAACCGAGGTCAACAGCTGCCCTCCCCACCTTGGGCACAGATCAGTTTTCAACAGATAAACTGGAGAGGAGGAAGGAGGAGCTCTGCTGGTGTTTTTCATTCCATTTCTCTGGACAAGGCTCCTGTTCAYCCAGAAACCAAGTAGCTCACATCACACCACACAAAAACAGATGAAGTAAAGTCATCTCAGGAAAAAGTGTCACTTAGTTTGAGGGCAAAGATTGATTCTGGTCAAGTCAGAAGAAACTTGAAGGAATTCACCCATTAATTATCAATTTCTCCATTAGCTGAATGAATAAATGAAAACATAGTTTTATCTGAATTTTTATTTCCTTCCTCCTTTCTTAAACCCCACAGTGGAAAAAGAAAAAGAAAGAAAAAAGCAGACTGATAGCTGCAGTTTTGGTATCTTCACTACCCTTTATGCCAACACACCAGGAACAGTCATCCTGATATTTCTCCCCTCTACCTGCATTTAAAACTATAAAAGGCACAACAATTCTGGCATACAGACTCGAGTCTATATGCCAAAATCAATTGGTAGATTGCATAAAAAAAAAAAAAAAAAAAAAAAAAAGAAGAAAACAGACTGCACTCCACAAAAAGGAATAACCTTAAACCTAGGCAGTTATTTTTCAAAATATACAAATAATCACAGATGTTAAGTAAAATTCAGACTAACTCCAAACTTAAGACAATAATAAAGCTTTTATTCTATTACACAGTTGGTAAGACCACCAGAAAGACAAGAAAAACAAAATGTATGTTTTKTTAGTGGAAATAATCTGAACCTACATTACTGTACTTTGCAGTTCTCAATTTCTGCACATATCCAGCGCACACTGCTTCATTAGGGGGGAAAGACTATCCTCAGAGGAATAAAAAAATTCCTAGGAAAAAAGTAAAAATGTATTCTCCTTCTCTGTATTGGAAATTTGTATTTGAAATACAAAAACATTAGCTAGGGGTGGGCTTCCAAACTAAAACATGTTTAAATACACGAAAAGAAACCCCTTACTTTGGAAGCCATATCAAAAAGCAATAGACAAGTAAACTGGAGTAGGCTGATACACAATAACTGGATTCTATAAATATGTTCACTACTTTTTGAAGCATTATTTGGAAGAGATATTGCTGTACTTAGCCTAATAGTTCCATTAAACTGAAACCAATTAACAACTGCAATTTCTACTTTTAGACTACACTATTTTTAAAAATGCTATTTTATAGCCTATTTCTTAGTGCCATCTATTTTTCTCCTACCACTATTAAGGAATTCACTGCTCCAATTTAAACAATCCAAAAAATCCAGTGTGTTTCAGGCATTAAACCGATTTTACAATCTTCCCCACTTAGTCACTTGTAGTGACTTGATTTTGCAATTTATTTTTCTTTAATTAAATGTCACTGATTTTTGCCAAGTATTCACGAGGGGTACTTTCTTGAGTTTGGAAAGGTACACAGGAGCTATGCAGAACACAACCAGTCATGAAGATTTGGAAAGATGCACTAACAAAACCAAACTCTTCCTTCAATGTATTTACAAGCTGAATAAAACAAAAGCAGTGACGTTACATAAACAACATATTCCAAGTGTCTTCTTTAGTATTATAAATAGCAAAAAAATGTCCCAAGGCTACAGAGCCGAGAAAATCAACATAGCACCAGAACATAGCAAACACTGGATGGAGTTTGTTACTAGTAGACCTCTGGTTGTCAGTATCACACCAACTTCTCCTTCTTGCCCTACTGCTTTCGATGGCTACGCTTCAGTCTTCGGCTTCAAGTGAAAGAGGAGAAACGAGCATAAAAGTAAGGTTCCCTGGCTCTGAGACCATCAGAGTGTGAGAGAAAGCTCCCAGCATCTTCCCACACCATGGAGCACACAATGGCACTCCATTCCTTGCAGAAGTACACTCCCCAYGTTAGCTGGATTCAATCAATAAATGTGTGCATTTAAAAGCAAATTCCTTTCCAGAAGATAATTTAAAAAAAAAAAAATAATGCCAGTGCATCTACTGGCAGTGCCCTGTGGGGCCTGGCAAGGGGGAAGATGTATATTTGCCACGCCATTAATCCATTCAACTTTCTTCACTAACTTCCGTTTCATACACTGAAAGCAATAATCACAAGGAGCACTTCAATGCACTTTGAGACCAACCAAATGGCAGGCTGGAGACTTTTTTCCCTGCTCCCCAGTCGCTAGGGACAAGCTAGGATCAAACTACGTCTCACCCCGGCTTCTAGCAAGCTTGTCTGTTGGGTTCATGCCAGTTGGGTTGCTAACACTGTCCCCCCCTCGCTGTCTGGGAACCTAAGGCATTAGGGGGGAACCCAGGCATTTGTACTGGGTTGATGGTTGGACTCGATGATCTTAGAGGTCTTTTCCAACCTTAATGATTCTATGATTCTATGATTCTATGATTCTAAGTGTTCTCTGAGCAATGACTGCATTTCAAATCCCCTACTTACTGCATGATGGCTTTGTAAGGAGGGTTTAGCTTGAGAACCCCCCAAATTCTGGGTTTTCAGATAAAAACAGCTATCTTACAGTTGGAAGTAGCAAGGGATTTCAGAAACACTTGCATCAATATCTCAAGAGTCCTCTAGCCTTCTCAAACCCTACAGATGCAACTTCAAGTTACTGCCACTAGCCCCGCAGAGTTTCAGCCGAGATGCCTGAGAAGACAGTTGATTTCTAAAGAGGCTCTAGGAGAGAAAAGATACCAATGGATCTTAAGATAAAAATCCATAATCACTGTTAATAATTAACAACCACAATCAGAATAACAACTTGTTCTTCAAATAAAATTGGCAAGCATCATTTTGTTTAATATTAAAACAAACTTTGTAGCTTTTTACATGTCCCCTTTCTTTCTTTCTCCTTTCTTTTTATTTCTTTTTTTTTTTTTTTAATCTGCAACAGGTTTATATTAAAAATCCACATACTGACAACTTGCTTTTCAATATTAACAAGCAAACAGTATTCTTGATGCCAACAGGTTTTTCTAACAGCACTGACTGAAACAATTACATATAAATATAAAGCGTGCTTAGCCCAGTGAAGCAGAGCAACAGTGAATAAAGACTATGGTTTATTCATTTACTTCAAACATAGATCAACAGTACTCTGTAAAACTAGTAAGCCTGAACTCTTGTTTGCATTTCAGAACAAGAGATGTGAAGTTGCATTGTAGATAAGGGGAAATTGAGGTTTGGGAACACATTGTACATATAAATCTCAACTTTATGGATTAAAAAAAAAAAATCCACCAACCAACATTAAAAGAGTGTAAGCAATAAAATTTGTGACAACTTAAGACAACAGAATATCTTCAGTCGCTCCATTTGCAGTATACAGGAGCTAAACCACCAAGGGCTTTAAGGCAAATTCTGACTCGATGGGGATATTGTCAGAAGACATGTCAGCCGCTTCTAATACTGCAACAGCTGGGCAATCTTTCAGCTGGGGAATCTCCTCTCTCCCCTAAAAGAAAAACACTCTTTCCTCTCATTTTAAAAAAGCTACTGTGAGGGAGAACAAGTACCGACATTTGCTGTGTGTTTTTCAACACAGATGGATTTTCGGGTTGCCTACATAGTATGAAATATGTACCCTCCAGTAARTAGGAAAAAAATACAGGTAGCTGTATACACCTTTCAACATTTAGACAGTTCAGTTACAGAAGGTCACAGCTGCAGAGTATCTACAGCAACAGAACTCAAACTTTGAGTGGACAGTAAAGCAAGTGAAAGTGTAGCCACCGGGAGAAAAAAAAAGCATCTACATCTCCGTTAACCTTCACATGCTACCAGCAATTTAGTTCCTGAGATGGAGATTTTTCACTTATGCCAGGTACTGAGCAGGACTAAATATTTTATTCAGAAATGCAATAAATTACATTATTTTAACAACTGAAAGAAGCAACTGCATAAGTAGAAGTAGGAATTCTTGTTTTTCTCCCAATCCATTCCTGACTGTACCTGCCAAGTCAGTGCATATGTCAGCATCTCACTACTACGACCCAGATGCTTGTAAGTCTACTCAGTGGGTAGCTGAAAAGTTGGTATTTTCTTCTGTCTTTGACGTACCTCTTGTTTTGAAATACAGCATTCATGAGCATTTGTTGAATTACCACCTAAAGTGATTTATTAAGAGGAACAGCTAGCACCAAGAGCTGCTTATAGCAAGACAATTTTTCCTAGACCACCTTGCTAACCAGATTTTAATCGAAAACTGCACCAGGAAGGGTAGATATATAATTGCCAATGCATTTTGTTCACAACACCCAAGCACATGGTTATTTTGGAGCCTTAAATACTTCTGGGCTTGATTCATTGGTGCTGTGCCCTGTGTGCGGCTGCAATTTAGCAACTGAGAATTTGGCATAAAAGCCAACAGTACCAAATCAGAACAGCAGAGATTTTGTATTTGCTTTGCAGTGGTTTGAAAGAACATGGGCGAACAAAAAAAAGACTTTTGGTTTATCCAGTCAAGTTTTACCTCGTGTAACCCCCCCAAAAGATCTGAAAATGGTTTTATGACATTGGATTAAAGGGAAAAAAAAAGTCAGACGAATAACAACTTGTGTTCCCAGGAATGACTGAGCTTCCCCTACTTTGCACATGTTTTCATACTGGGATTCACTAACAATTTCAAAAAGATCCAGTGTTCCATTCTTGCATACAATATTTGTGTATTTACTCACTACAGAAAAGCAGACTTACAGTAGCAGTCGAGCTGGCTCAAAGGTTTTCAGCAGCACAAGTAAAACTCAAGTTTTCCCACCCTAAAGAGGAGAAGCTGGGACTGTATTTCTTAGAGCTGAAAGGAGCATGGCTTGGGAGAGCACTCCAGGGCCAGGCTGGTGCTTTTGCTGCTACTGGGGGGCAAAAGATAACTGATGGGGCACTGCTTTTCCTAACCCTCAGCAGCAACTGCCACCTCACACCGCCCTCTCCACTGGGCACAGCAGCGGGAGCAGCAGCAGCAGCAGCTTCCAGCTACTCCCTGCCTGGGTGATGCCACCTGTGCTGGATGAAGAAAAGGCTGGAGGGGGGATAAGCAGTGGCAGAGGGAAGGTCAGCACCAAGGGGCAGGAGTTCATGAGGCACTGGCTCTGATCCACTGCAAGAGTGCTGTGTAACCTTCCTAATCATTCACTTTTACTCTCCAGAAGTTCACAGACCTTCCCGTGCCGTCTTGGTAAGATCAAAGCAATGGAGGCAGAGCAGACTACCATTCACTGACAGAATAGGACCAGCTCTCAGAAGAACGAAACAATCAGTTTTGCACCACTTCAGGTATATGCCACTTCTCCGGATTTTCCTGATGCAGAATCTCAGATAACAGGAGAGTTTTATTTGGTCACCTGAACTCTTCCACTCTTGCACGTTCTGGCCCACATTAGCAAGAAAAATGTTAACAGTTTATTAACTTTCAGCAAGACTCTTCAGCTGTTCCTACAACTGCAGCACCAAGAGAACATTAAACAGACAATGAACATTGCCCATCACATTATTTACAAATGCTTTCTGATCCCTGACAGAATTAGCTATATGTAGATGGACAAAACATCATTAACGATCTCCTGTACACTTTCTGATATTTAAAAAGGAAAAATTGTAAAAATTCATTAAAATAAAGGCATTCATTATCTGTCCATATTCATCACCTAACTTATGCTAAAATTCCACTTGCTATCTGGAGACCTATACTGACATTCACAGAACATTTAATCCAGTATTGCTCTCCAGACTGTGTTCATAAGCTCTTGGAATCACTGCCTGCTTTGTTTGTGAAGCAGACCTGCTGGGTTCATTCATCTTCCATTATGCCAAATTTTTTGTTTTTCCAGAATAAAATTGGAATTATATAAAAATACAACAGCCCACATAATCCATCTTGTATTTCTCAGTTGTTTTTCAAAGAGGAAGGGATTTAGAAATGTGGTTTAAAACATTTCGTTTGAACAGGACCATCCACAAATATAATTCTGAGGTACTCTGCAATTCAGTTGCCACTGAAATTAAAATCACAGTTTTATATTCAGTATGGAAACATTCATCTTTCTGAATACAGAAAGCCTGCTGATTCCACAGTTCTGGGACACATACATTAAATCATTCAGATCACCGATCGTGCTGCTGTCTACCCATTGTTACATTCTCAGATGAGCTGCAGTGGAAAGAACAAGTGGAAGGTCACAGTTACTAGGAATGAAGAATTAGGGTTGAGTAGAGTAGAAGAAGAGAGGAATCAGGCTGAATTTATTAAATCAGGGCTTTCTTTGCTTGGGGGGTAACAAAAAACTTCTAAATAAAGTCACACGCAGTACTGTTCCTACCTAGAATGCATCCCTTTGATGGGCAGCTCACCRACTCATATTCACTCATGTGAACCAAAGATTGAAGAACTACAGTCTGGCCTCAGTAGGTAGATAAAAACAACGCRTCCTGAAAACTGCATTTTGGATTGAAAATAGCCTTCTATTTACAAGAAAAACATTAAGTTTCTTATGAAAGCTAGTCTATTTCTAACACACAGAGTTAACYCATTTCTGAAGCGTTACAGCCAGGCCCATCCTCCACAAGAGGAGGTAGTAATTTTTYAGGAAAGTTCCTGCAGACCAGTGGTCACTTGGCTCCAAGGGCAGAGGAAGACCAGTAGAACCATATCACTTTACCTTTGTAATTCACTAAGCGCTCTATTTGTGGATGGGCTAGGGTTTAGCCTCAGGAAGTTCTGCTTTAARTTGAGATGAGTGAGGTCTTGGCTATAAAACAGGTTGGCAGGCAGGTGCTCCAGGCTGCAGCATGAAAGATCCACTGAGCTTATGCGTTGTGATGCAACCTGTAAGTCAAGAGGTACACCAATATGTTAATACTGTAATAAAACAAGAACTTTTTTTTCACCCCTACTAGCACAAGATAAACTGTTTTTAATCACAGCAGAAGTCAGATCAGCTATATATGCCAACACTAACATGGTTTACATCATTGCTGCAAGTTATGCCATGATCTCTTGCTTTGCCTCAGTGCTGAAACCAGGTCCACAGATGGCTAGCACAGGGGGAAAAGCGCAAAGGTTTGTCAAACTAATAAGTGAAATGGATTCATTTTCATCAATGAAGTTATAAGACACTCTACGACCGGAAAAAAAGATAAGAGATTTGACATAAACTTSAGTTTAGTCCTTTAGTTAGCAAGTAACAGCAGCAAAAACATAGCGCAGTCATCTTCTATATTGCTGCATGACTGGTCAGTATACCCAAGTGAGTGGAGGCGAGGGGACAACAGTCATCACCCTGTCTTGGCTTCACAGGTCAAAAGCAGGTATTAAATGGCGGAAGAAAGAGTTATCCCATTTATATCTTACTGGAGARAAAAATATCACAGCAGCACAGCACCAAGCACTCATCTCTTCTCAATTAATTAGAAAACTGTCCAAGAGTAATAAAAATGTGACAAAAACAAAACTGAGATTTGGGGGTTTAACACTGTTTTCTGGAAAGGGGAAAGTAAAACAAACACCATCTATAGAGGCTAAAGAAATCATACCACCTAACACTACYGATACAGATAGCATCACTCCACAGAGACCTATAGGCAACAAATTCAAGTAACAGCAACTCTGCCCCTTACCAAATCTCTAGGATACAGCTGGGTGAACTACATCCTGCTGCTTTACTTATTTACTAGTCTTTATTTAAAAAAAAACCCAAAAACAAACCAACACTGAAGTGTAGAATTCTTATATTTTCTGTCCAATACTATTAAAAATATCCTTTCATAAAGTAGAGTCGTGGATCTAGCTACATGACAAAGCACCACCACGGTGTAGTACAAGGCAGTGAGGACGGTGGGCAAGGAGGAGGGGTCAAATGCTAGAAGGATGAGAGGTGGTGTTGGAGCAGGCATGGCTTAGATCAAAGGAGGAGAAGCAAACAACTTCACCATTTTAGACTTCTGGGACTGCACAAACAGTGCTCAAACGGTTACATGTTCTGTCAGCTGCTCACTGCAAGAGAAGCTATCATTTCATTTCRTCGTTGGCACTTTTACTGGCCTCACATGCTAGGATTCTGGAAGTACAAACACCACGTCTAAGGGACAAAAAGASAAAAACCCAACGACTCATATGCCCAGTGACAGTCTGTAAGAGCTTCTGAACTATGATGAAGGAGTCACCACCCAACCTTCTGGGCAGAGATACAGCCCTTGCCATGAAGTACCCTGAACCTAGAGACATCATGTTTTGCTGGCATAAGTGAAGTGGCTTGCCACTGAAATGAAGGCCAAGGAGTTTTTTTCTTCCTTTTTTTCCTCTCCAGTGCAAGCTACACAGGCCTCAGGATAAGTGATCTCTATKATAAACACACAGCCATAAGCTTCGAGAGGAACAGACGGTGCAGTGTTTTTCTCTAAYGCGACCGTTAATAATCCAGTCCTCCCACATCCATTAAAATGCTCGAATTTTTGTTACTCAATTAGTTCAGTCCTTTTGTTACTGTAGCTACTATTTTTCTTCCCCTTGTAGTATTAGACAAAAATTATTCATAGGCTATTCTAAGCAGTCATTTCTGAAAGCCAGGTATTCAGTCTATTTAAGGTGCCAGAACCTGCCTGGTACAGTACAGTTCTCATCACACTGAAAACAGAAGAGACGAAAAAGTGCTGACACCCCTTAAATTAAAAAGAAAAATGTGTAATTTCAGGTGTAATGCTTACATACACTGTTGCTTCAACTGCTTGTTTGGAATGTGATATGAACAGCAATAAGCAACCCAGCAGTGCTTAGCAAGGCATGTCACTCTAAAAGTATCTGAAGTACCAGAACTAGTAACTCTAAATGGGAACTGTGATAAAGTAACCAAACAAATCCAAGTGCTACTCTAGTCTCAAAAAAGGATGCAAATCCTTTCTTAAAATCATCAAGCTCTATGAAAAAAATCTAGTTAAAAGTAATTTTGTTTTTACAGGTTGTATGTTCTGGTTATTTTTTGTTTGCTTGGGTTTTTTTTAAAGGAATCACTTTGTTATATGAAGAATTTCATGCAATTGACATACATTCAATGATGCCTCTATCACAGCGATAACTGTAAAAGTTAAAACCACATTTTAAAATGTGTTAGTTCTGGAATCAACTATAATTTTATTGAAGTATTTCTTTGTTAGCAAAACAGTACTCTAAGAATTAACTTCTGAATCGTTACAAGGAATACTCGTGTAAACAAACACAGTTATTCTCACAGGCAGGGATAAAGACTTTTCTCTTTTCATTGCTCAATACTGTTCTGTAACAAATTCCTAGAGAATAGAGGAACAAGAGGAAAAAACAAAGAAGAGTGACGAAGGAGAACAACATCTTAACAATACTTTCTTTGGTTCACCAGAAACTTTCATCAGTTGTTTTGAAGTTGAGTATTGAAATTCTGAAATTATATTGTTCCCAAATCCAACAATAAAGGGATATTTCAGTCTTGCAATCATCTTCAGTTGACTTAAATGCAATAAGACTGTGCATGTGTGTGTTTGCTATTGATTATTAAGAGCAAGACATTTTTCTAAAAGATGATACGGGTTTTAATAAAGCATTGGGTTTCCTTGACTCACTATGGGGAAATCACTGCAAAGGTATGCTGATAAAGGATAAGGAAACACTGACTAGAATATCCCTTATAGTCAAAGAATAAAAAGAATCTGAAAGAAGGGACATTATCTGCATAAAGTAGGGTTTTCACTAGAATAAAAAAACCAAAAACAAACAAACAAAAAAAACCAAACCAAAAAACAACCCACGACATTCCACTGTAAATAAATAACCCAACAAGTTATCTGGGCTGGATTCAACAGGCTTGTGCTCCAATAACAATACGGAAGAGTCAGTTTGGTAGCAATGCTAGAGGGAAAGACTTTCTAGATACATGTGGAAGCTGYGCCAAGTGCTCATTATGGCTTATTTGGTGTTTTCTTTTGGAAAACTTGGAAGTATAATTGTTTTACATGTTTTATGTACATATATAAAAACAAAAAACACAAGCAACACGTTTCACGACTCCACAGGCAGAAGAAGCCATTGCCCAGAACAACCCCTCTAGAATGCCTTCTCATGTCCTGAACTGCATCCATCCTTAACACTTGTTTTCACATGAAATGCCTGTTGCATTTCCAGTACTAATAACATGGGGGAAACAACTGGGATAATGACCTTCTTGGAAGATGGTGTGTGACACCCTCTCAGTTACGGCAGCTACAGCATAAGCTGTAGAGTCAATGCCTGTCTTTGCCAGAGAAGTAAGACACGCAACACTTGGATAGCAGCGCAGCTCAAACACTTAGCAAGATCTTGTACTTTTTGAAGCACTTTTCAGTTGGGATTTTTAATCAACACAAATACAAAGAAACAAGGTGAAACACGTGGCTTTCTCCATTYCCTGAATATTATTTTTAAACACTTTACGGCCAATCATTGTATTGCAATGTCTCCCATTGTAATACTAGAGGAGTAGTAACAGCGTAAGGCCAAGCGCAACTTTGCACATCAAACCACAACATCCAATGGAAGACTCTTCTCCAGTTCCTATTGCAACCTCAGTTACGCAGCCCTGGCCTACAGTGTTCTAAATTCGGTTTGTTGTGGTTTTTTTTTTCCCCCRTCTCCATGTGAGTACGGCATACTGAAGTGCAGTTTTGAAGAAGCAGTATACAACTACAGCACATGTACTACAAAGACCCCTGGATCTACCCACTGCAAACACCAAAAAGCTGTCATCGTGCTTTTAATTTTCCCCCGGCAGCAATAAAATGCAGCTTTATTCCGTGAATACCACCACAAATGACGTTGCTGGAGAGCTCTCTTCCTCCCTCAGGCAGTACRCCTTCTGCTCCTCCCCACCTAAGACCCGCACATGTAGCAAAGAACTCGGAGTCTCCCAAATATGAAAACTCATTTTTAAACATGTTTCCTGTGCCAGAATAGTACTTACAAATATAAACAGCGATTCACAAAAGCCAGCAGTACCTTAAAGAAAAAAGGTTTTGTCAAGGTGTTCCGATTTTTAATTTATTTTTTTTTAAACAGTATTTCAAGACTGGTAAAAGTATGGTATGGGTTCACTGTAAATCTTTAGCAGCTGGCAATAAAAATACAGAAAAATACCTGTATCATCCAATATTCTTGCCTCTTCTTGCTACACAGGGCTAAAAAACCACTTTGCTTTGTCCATCAGAATAATGCCACCTCTGTCACCAAGCYGTGCAACAAGACTGATTACTGTCTTTGTTTTAAAGCCTTGGCTATACTACAAAAATGATCTGCTGCTGACAATGGATGTCAGCAACGGACACAGCTGAACCCAGCTGTATGGACAAACACAAGCCTTGTTTACACAAGGACATCTTTTGGTGTGACTTGTGGTGTGAATTTAAACCAACGTAATTATGTCTTTTTCCTGTTTACCCTCATCCCACTCCCCATAGTTCTATTCAGATAAGAAATTACTATTTAGGACTTCAACAGAAGACAATTAAAATAACTAAACAGCCCACACGGTAAAGGCAGCCAAATTCCCAGTCTGTTTGAACTGAGTTGATGATGTTAAATTACACCTGCTGTAGACATGTTAACGCAAAGGCAGTGTAATTTTTCTCCTTTAGRATTTGTTTTTAAACAGTTCGATAATCATCACATCCCACCAATGCATGCATAAGGCTTAACTAAACAGCGATACATACGCTTGAAATACCTAAACTAACTGCTTAGCACAAACAGGTTCTCCTCAAAACTAAACTTGCTTCAAATCCTAATCCTCCTTTCTACTCGAACATCAAAGCCCTGCTTGGCAGAGAGGCCTCCCTGCGCTGGGCTGAACTCCACAGCCAGGAAACACATCGGTGCCCTCACCCACAGCCAGGAGCTGAGGAAATGTTCAGACTGGTAAACAAGCTAATGCCAAAAACCTTAATGAGAGAGAGGGGGAAAATAAGAAAAAAAGGTTTTCTTTYGCTTTAAAGCCGTATACTTTCATTTTTAAATGACAGCTTTTAAAATGGGTGCAGTCCAAAGGGTGAAAAGGTAGTGGCTTTTCCGGCCTCTCCTTTTTGTTTTCTTTCAAACATTAAACTGGATGCGTTCTAACTCAAGCTAAGGGCCTTGCAAAGGGAAGATAAAACTCAGCAGAAGCTTGAAAACACGTCAGTCAGATTCACAAACCCAACAAGCAATGCCGTAGGCAAGAGCCGTAATTGCCTACTACGACGGAGGGCAGGAGCGCACGCCGGCGCGGCAGCGCTCGCAGGGCACGTGCGTCTCGCCCCGTCTCTCCTCTGCGGGCAACGCGGCCAGAAGCCTCTGGTACAAACGCCTCATGCCGGCAAGACTCGGGGGCACAAAGATCATTTAACTTGTCCTTGTTCTCCTCTCCTTAGCTCTGAGCAGAGATTTATACAGCATGTAGAAATAGCTCACTTCTACTTCTGGCCCTTGTGCGAAGCTGTAACAACTTAACTGAAAACAGTAGTAGCAAATGTGTGCGAGGAGGGGGAAATGTGGAGGTAATGAAGCAGAAGTTGTGCTCCTTTACCCTTCACGATAGGAATCCAGAAGAAATTTCATAGACGTGAAAGTCAGTGTCCCAGGTTTAGCATCAAGATCTTGAAAGACAGAATTTGTCAAAAAAAGTGACGTTCATTACCTGTCATTTGGAAATGTTTGGTACTATCTGAAGTCATTACCAGAATATCAGTATTTTTGTTCCTCCAGGAGGAAAAGTGCTCTTCCTTTAGAGATCAGCTAGCGGTATCAATATTACACAGGGAGTGATAGCAACACTGTTAGCTTGGTGGTAGTCACGCTGGGATGTTCACACGGGTAAGATCCCTGCAAGGACAAGGCTTAAGATGCAACCTGGAGTTAAGGGACAGTAATTAGCTGTAGCATTAAGCTACTTACAATTCAGACATGTGAATCTCCATTTGGTGGAGCGAGGAATATTAACACCCTTAAAACAGCTTGACTGAAAACAATTCATCTGTAAATACTGCAAAACAGTGAGAGTCTCACAAAAATTGAGAAATACCCCTTTTTCTTCTTACAACTTGTGTTAGACTTAATTTTTTACCAAGACAAGCTGCTGTACTGCCAGAAAGCAGACTCTGAAATGAGCAGCCCTCCAGCAAAGACTTTCTTTCAGCATTTACTATAGATTTCAGACTCTTGCCAGTGAGAGTTCCAATAGTTGTTCACTTGTCTGAGTCTCCCCAGTCCCATGTGGAGAGGGTTGTGGGGTTTTGTTTGTTTGTTTTAAATGAGAGGTTATGCTAGGTCCTCAGTTTCTGAACTAGGTTCTCCTAACACAGCTGCTTCATATGTATTAATTCTACAGCAAGATGAACTCTCTTCATGCCATTATTTCATAGTAACTCAGAAAGGCCTTCTGACCCAAGTGTTTTTAATACAAACAATCATGAATATAGCTCTACTGGCCCAGGGTCTAAAACTGGTCTCCAGCACTCATTCCCTCTTCTCCCTGGGGACCTTCCTCCTTCTCCCACTGACTAAAGAAGCCTAAGGAGACCAAACGTCCCTAAAATTAGTTTTTGCTAATAATTCCTCTCCTTTTTTCCTCCCTGTTAGAGTTTGCTTGGAAAGGCTGTCAGTGTTACAGCCATTCAGTTTCAAGACCAACACAGTTATCACCTTATACGTACTGCAGTACTGTGCAACATGTCAGTCCTTGCAACYCCCTCCAGTCTCATGGGATCTGTTCACCAGACACTTAGTTCCCCTGAGCTTCATTAAGAGAAAAGTTATATTCCCTGACTCGCTCCCAGCCCCCGACCCCCAGAGATTACTGAAAACACTTTGGGATCCTCCTGGATTGAACACCTTAAAAGGTGTCATCTGCGACACCTCACTGAGCTTCTAGCTGTAAGCCATGGCGATGCTTTCCTGTATTTATGCGAGAGCTGCACAAATTCAGCTTCAATAATATCAGAAGCTGATTTAGAGGCTTCAAAGGATGTTACTTGAAARCTATTCCAGATGTGTGGGCGATACCTAGTTTTCCGTTCTCACTCTTGGCTGCAATACTTCAATAAYTACTGTATTACTAACTGAAAGCAGCAAGTCCAAAACAAGGACCACAGACTCTCTAAATTTCAACAAGGAAAAAAAGGAAAAATTAAAATAGTGAAGTTATAGTTTGGCTAGAACAGAAATTAAGAGAAAAGCTTCAAGTCACCAATTACACCACTTTGGAAACAGCTGAACTATTTTGACATGGAAAACTAACCAGCTGAGCCAAAACACAAAGCTTCCCTCCTAAACCATTAAGAGAGAGACTACAATGAAACACACTCAGAAGTTCATTTCCAAAACATCAACTAACCTCTAACAACAAAAGGCACAAAATAATAGGTTTTGTGGGGAAAGAGGAGGAGGAAGACTTTCAAGTGTTACCATCAAAAGAGAAACAAAACTGGCTTCAAGTTTGCTTTGCCCAATCTTCTGCTTTCAGACTGGAGATGACAAGAAGCCACCCACAGCAAGAATGACCAGATATGACTGCAGAGCAAAGGTCCTAAATATTGACGATTTCACATACACACAAAAAAGGAAGTCAAGTTCCACATGGAAACCAGAGGTTTGTTTATGTTCGAATACTTGTAATCACCGCTAAAAGGAAGCTGTGGGTTTATTTTTAGGGATCTATTTTTAGACAAAGCATTATCTCAATATTGTCATTTTATGGTATTAGAGGAAAAAATGGTTTCCTTGTACTAAACTTAGAGTCACCACGTTTCCTGTAAGTAAGGATCAGCTCAAAAAAAAAACCAAAACACAAAACCCACTGAAAAATGTGAACAATCTTTCAGGGTTCTTTTTTCTTCACTAGATGTTGAATCAACAGTTGCAAACAGGCTAATGACACTTCTTAGTCTCACAAATTTGAAGAAACCTGGATAGTCRTTATCCTCAAAGAAAACAAGATTTTGCAAAGCCTTAGATTTGGTTAAAGGCTATTTTGAAAAGATACCGCTGATGGTGGCAATATACTGAGCTCATTTTTAGGTCACACTAGCATAGAGACTCATTTGCAAGCCTCCAAGGGCTACTGGCATAAGAAWCAAACCAACTACTGCATGGTCACCCTCTCAGTGACCAGCACGTCCCTCACCTCCAACCCATCCCCAACACACACACAAACACAGCAGCCCAGAATCACAATGGTACATTCAAACACATGAAATAAGACTACAACGTTGTAAGAAAATGTCAGAAACTCCTAATTGCAACACAAATAGTTTGCTGCACACAACAATTCTCTGTAGAACTATCAAAGGTAATAACCAATAGCCAAAGGTAAAAGCAAAAATATGCATCTAGAAATTCAGATCTCACAGAAACTAAGGTAAAGTTCTCTACAGTTTTGCTCCAGAAGAGGGATATCCATTGCTTAGGAGGCTAAACAGACACCTGGAGAGGCAATAGTGCATCCAGTGACYCTAAAGTATAAATTGGCAGCACTATAACAAGTAACATCCCAAATAACTTAGAATAAACTACTTCATCCTTGAGTATGATTTTTCCCTACACTTGCCATTGGCACTGCTCTGTGGTCAAGGCTTTGGAAAAAGGTATTCTGACCAGTAAGCATTAGAAAAGCCTGTCCTTAATGCTTCCAAAGAAAACTGAGGTTCGGTAATAAAAATCCCTGCAATGATGAACTCTGTAAAGATGTTACAGCTCATTATAGTATCTATAAACACATATGAAACAGGTCAATCGGCTAGTAGGCAAGCCAAGGCAAGTACAAAGTAGGGCTAATTTAAGCATGAGACTGGTGCCTTCAAGCCTTCTTTACAGGCTGAAGGCCATATTTTGTATTAAAACGCTCTGCAAAGTCTGTTTTTCACACTTAAGTTGGAATCTGCACTTTAATCTTTCTCCTGGTTGACCATGCCTGATATGAGAAAGTCAGACATTAGCATCTGACAGTATCTCAAATAAAGATGAAGCTATACGCTCAAGTGGATATGGCTTATTACCTATCACATTAATTAAGGAGCAGAATCTTCTGTGCTGAAGGAAAAGGTAGTCCCGCAGTTGATTATCTTTCACTAGCTCAAAGGTGGATAAAGCACAGCTGAAAAGCAGGCACTTCTAATCAGTAGTGCTCAATTGTTGCTCACTGCATTTCCTCAGCACCATTGCTATAAAACACTTGCACAAGCTGATCATCGTGGTCTCCTATTTTGGAAATATATTGCAGAACTGCAATCAAATTCAGGAATTAATTTTTAAATTCCATACAGTTTATTTATATAAATACGGTCTGTAACACCAAGCTTGTGTGCAGTCAGAACTCAGACCTTTTTTCCTCAGCACAAATAAAAATCATATTACTAGAGTCACAGATCAGCTTCGTCCTCTTCACACAGTCACCCTCACACTTCACAACATAGTCTCCAAACACAATCATCAAACTCGTACTGAAAAAATACCCTGAAGACTGAAACAGCTGGTCAGAACTAGGTAACTTTAGAGAAAAACAGCTAAAAGGTTAATTTTGCACTGCTGCTCCAGGTAGGTCTCTACACAAATTGAGGAAAAATGGAGACTACTGCTGTAGAGCTCCCTGCATTACTTACTTGTATAGTACAAACTAAATTCAAATCTGTTTTTATTTTCTGCTAGTTTCACGGTGCAAATAAATACATGGAGCATTCTGCGCTGACATGAAAGGAGTAAGATCAATASGGCAGCACGCCCTTCTCCCTTGAATTTGCTATTCTTGATATTTTTAGCACTTTTTAAACATAATTTGTACTGGGTTTGTGTGGCAAGGTTTTGGTAGCGGGGGGGCTACAGGGGTGGTTTCTGTGAGAAGCTGCTAGAAGTTTCCCCTATGTCCCATAGAGGCAATGCCAGCCGGCTCCAAGACGGACCCGTCGCTGGCCAAGGCCGAGCCCATCAGCAGCGGTGGTAGCACCTCYGTGATAACATAGTTAAGAAGGGAGGGGGGGGGAACTGCACAGCAGCAATTGCAGTCTGAGAGAGGAGCAAGAATATTTGAGAGAAACAACTCTGCAGACACCAAGGTCAGTGAAGAAGGAGGGGGAGGAGGTGCTCCAGGCGCCAGAGCAGATTCCCCTGCAGCTCCTGGTGAAGACCATGGTGAGGCAGGCTGTCCCCCCGCAGCCCATGGAGGTTAACAGTGGAGCAGATATCYACCTGCAGCCCATGGAGGTTATCAGCAAAGCAGATATCCACCTGCAGCCCATGGAGGTTAACGGTGGAGCAGATATCCACCTGCAGCMTATGGAGGACCCCACACCAGAGCAGGTGGATGCCCGAAGGAGGCTGTGACCCCATGGGAAGCCSGCGCTGGAGCAGGCTCCTGGCAGGACCTGTGACCCTGTGGAAAGAGGAGCCTACGCTGGAGCAGGTTTGATGGCAGGACTCGTGACCCCATGGGGGACCCACGCTGGAGCAGTCTGTTCCTGAAGGACTGCACCCCGTGGAGGGACCCACGCTGGAGCAGTTTGTGAAGAACTGCAGCCCATGGGAAGGACTCACGTTGGAGAAGTTCRTGGAGGACTGTCTCCCACAGGAGGGACCCTACGCTGGAACAGGGGAAGAATGTGAGGAGTCCTCCCCCTGAGGAGGAAGGAGTGACAGAAACAATGTGTGATGAACTGACTGCAACCCCCATTCCCTGTCCCCCCCTGCGCTGCTGCCGGGGAGGAGGTAGAGAAATCGGGAGTGAAGTTGAGCCTGGGAARAAGGTGTGGGGGGAAGGTGTTTTAAGATTTAGGTTTTTATTTCTCATTATCCTACTCTGATTTGATTGGTAATAAGTTAAATTAATTTTCCCCAAGTTGAGTCTGTTTTGCCCGTGATGGTAATTGGTGAGTGATCTCTCCCTGTCCTTATCTCAACCCATGAGCCTTTCATTATATTTTCTCCCCKGCTGTCCAGCTGAGGAAGGGAGTGATAGAGGGGCTTTGGTGGGCCCCTGGCATCCAGCCGGGGTCAACCCACCACAAATGTACACTKACATCATAATTTAGTCTCTCCTTTTTCACAGCAGGCTAGGGTCRTCTGGCACACCACACGCATCTCCACTGCAGACTTGAAGACAAAGGTGACTGATACAGGGAAGGGAAAATACAGAGGCACACAGGAGAAAACTCTTAAGTTTGATAGTTTTTAGATCAAGGATGTCTTTTTGGATATTCCTCGTAAAGAGGAGGGTTCTTTTGTGTATAGGTGCAAATCCACCCTGGCACCTAAGCCCCACACAACAGCTTATTCCCCACTAAACACACTACCATTACAGCCACAGCTGTGCAACTCAGCCTGGAAGCGGTCGATGGTGTGCACACACACCCGGCTGTGTGCCTGTACACCTCTGCCTATCTACATGCATAGTGCAGTCATGCACAGGCAGCTTACGTGAGGCAGCCATGCATTATTTATAGCCCTTGCCTCTCATYGCCTCCCTTCCTCTACCTACCCAGTTGAACCAAGCACTAAAGCAGGAAACAATTGTCGCATGAAGCCGTCGACACACTTCCTGCTCTTCTAAAGCCGAGAGGGGAGAGGTTCCGCGGGGTCAGGTAACCCGTCTCAGCACGCCCAGTGATGCACGCTATTTCCAAGAAGATAAAATTCTGTACTACACCCCTGCTTAAGCTCTGCAATACTGAATTTCTGAGGCAGACGTCGACATCCCATTGTAATTGTATGCCTTGGAACATGGAGGACTGATAACCCTTTTTACTCCAGCCAAACCATCCATGTCATGAATTTTGTAGTAGTCAACACTTACACAGCAATTTCACATGTTGAAAAATAAGTTTAGCTGTTAGAAGTGTCAAACAGAAGGAGCTCGCTACCACACCTCAAATATAAGCCTCACGACAGCAAGTTCCACCACTCAGTAACACCTTATACATATAACCTCTCTCTCTTCTGCTACATTAAGGGTGTAGCTTTCTAGGTTTTGGAAGTGGCAAACAAGGAAAACCCTCATCATGTCCTCTTCACTGTTAACTGCACATTCTTTGCCCRTCCTTCTGCATTTGACATCCAAGTAGTAAACAGTGGCAGATCAGAACTGCTCTGCAAATAATTGTGCGGGTTCCAGAACCATCATGCCAACTTTATGCAGACAAAAGTCTTTAAAGCCATGACGATGTCCCTTTCTTCCCCCTCCGCTCCCCCTCCCAGTTGCATAAGCTTGTTTTTCAACATTTGGCAACAGAACGAACATATTAGATCATAAAGGACCRAATTTGTTGTTGTTGTTTCCCTTTTGAGCTTCCTTAATTAGGACTTCAGTATTTGGAAAGTAAAAGGAAAGAAATGCACTGTGGTATAGAACTATCAATATTAACGAACAAGCCACATTTCCAGCTTTTAAAAATATTCTGTTTGAGGCTAAATCAGCATATCTAAAAGTGACCTATTTGGAGTAAGTATGTCACCAAGTTCGATATTTAGGTCAGTATTTGTGCAATAATTCCAGTCTGTCCTGAAAATGGCAGTTCTGTTTACCTCAGAACACACACATGCAGGAAAACCAATCCTAACACCTATTTACAAACCCCTTCCAAAAATTTACTGGGGCAAAGCACAAGAGTTGTCTTGGCTAAGATAGATTTGACTGTTAGAATCAATCAGATTATACACGAGCGATGCTCATTTTTAATTAAATTGAGCCTAAGTCTCTGTAAACATGAATTCAAAACTTCTCTAGCATACATATATTTATTGCAGGAGTGATGCGTTAGGATTTGTCTCTTCCTGGAACACCACGAAAAAGTCAACATTGCCAATACTCTGTGGGGAGAAAGACTGCAGAGCAAGCATTCTTTGCAAAGTCTCCTTTCAAGATTAAGCTTGTTATTTAGAAGTTAAAATAACATAATCTTCTAGCATTTTGAAGTATATAGAAGACAGACATGAAATTTTTTTTCATAGTTAAAAACTGAACCGAGCAATTTTAATGAAATATTTTACCAGGGATCTCTTTCTGCATTAAAATTTATAATTAAAGCTTTCATTACACTTCTAAGTATCAGAAGCCTCAGTTTTCAGCAGCACACATCAGGAGCACAAAGGACTGCAGAAAAACTACCACTGAACATAAGTTAACACAAATGTCAGTTTCAAAACAAATGCCATTAAAAAACATCTATATTTAAAATACAGTCTTAAATATTATTCATAATAATTCACAAAAGTGCAAGTACTATATACACCACCACGATTAAAGAAGAATCTGTAAGCATCATGTGGCCTAGCCCATAACAAGCAACTAGAAGCTCAGAGTTAGAGCCATAACATCTCCCTTCCTAAATTTGCTTGCCTTTAGACATACAATGCTTTACACGGTATTTTCTTGGTTAGCAAAAATACCTCCAACTACTTTGAACTTGAGCAGCTTCCAAACACCTGAGGCCGAGTACATCATATAAACGTTGGGGTTTTTTCCCCCATGTGAGAATGCTAGCTTGCCTGAACCACAGAGCTGAAGATGAAACTTCTTCTCATTTATTTGTACTTGTAAATCAGGGACGATGCACCTTACAATTAAGCACTCGGACAGGAACAACATCAGCTGGAGGAAATTTGAGTTACTTTTGCAGCATTACTAGTTTCTCTGTTTCTGTTCTTCAGAAACAGTGTTACTGCACAGTACTTCCCACACAACTGCCTTGCATACAATCATGCTTGTCTCTGTTTTTCAGTCTAAGGATAGAAAACCCAAACATTAAAAAAGCAACCTGAAGTGGCAAAGTACTGTTTCAAAATCCATGAATCCAGAACGCTGAGTCTCAGTTTTTGGGGGCTGGGGAGTTGGGGAAAATGAAGCCTCATTTTTTTCCTCGAAGCTTGTTTTACCAACAAAAAATAGCATAGCGAGTTTCTTCAGTTCTGACAGTCTGAAAAGACACTTGAAACTATGTATTTTCTTTTTACTCTTACATAAGAAAAACGGGAGGATATCATGAGTGCATGGGGATATGTTCTCATGCTGGCTGTCGTCCCAATGCTGTTAGTCATTTGGGTGAACCAGAGAGAAAGAGAGAAGCACAGCATGGCACAGAACAATCTTATGCTGCCAGTAATTCAGAAGGGCTTTCTGGCCATTTATCTCTACTTCTGAAGTTCATTGTTTTCCACTGTTTTTCTCACTCATTAGATTTGCCTTTCATTCATCTGATGTCAAAGCCTCTGGAGATGAAAGGGCACTACTCTCCCAGAGAGAGCCACAAAGCAGCAAGAACTCAAAACCCTGACAGACCATGCCTTCGCCGTCTCATAAAACATGCCTTGGGGATTTTTACCTTGAGGCTTAACAGACCTGAGCAGAGATGCCARAAGAGCGTCTTTAAAAAGAATTTTAAAACTTACTAGAAAAAAACTAAAGGACATTTTAAATGATGCATGTGTTGGGAGGTGCAATAGTTACTGCTCAAAGAAAGTTTGACATAATAATCAAACCTCTTAAAAAAGCCCTCAACCCAGGCTGTACCACTGGCAATAGGCTGGATAATGCATTACTGGAATCTAAAAAGACAGATCAGATCTAATGTGCCATAAATATCTCTAAGTAGTACTACATAAAACCAAGTTGCTTTAACATAGCAAAGAGCATGAACAGACAGCTCTATGAAGTATAAAACTAGTGGACAGTTTAGGCCCAACTAGAAAACCAAAGAGATAGTGCTGACAGCACAGCAAAAGAACTTGCGTGTTAAAAATAAAAAAATATCAGTGGTCCAAAATACATAAATTACTTTAGAGAGGATTTATCAAAAAAAGTGGCAGGGATTAAGAGATAAAACAGGTAATTGCAAAAACAACCTTTCAACAATAAATAGTGGAACTGAAGAGTCAAACAAAATAATGCAGGACCTAAATTCCCATAACAAATTGTGCTCTAAGCACAGTATAAAATATAGATTATATAAAATTTTAAAGTTTTACGAAGGCTTTAGTTAATATTTTATTTTTACTGACATAAAATAATTGCTTATTAAAAAAAAAAATCAAATAGTTTAAAACCAAAGAGATTCAGCAACATTTCCAAGCAAGAAAAAAAATCCTTAATTCTAGCAATTTAATCTTTAGGCTCTGTGTAGGGAACAAATTAAAAAAATCTGATACTATTTTAGATTTTATTAACACTGAAATAAAAGCTTTTTAAACTGAAATTTTGACCGTTATATTTGTCATCCTTTTTCTTCTAATGATCTCACTCCATCCATCCAGCTCGATCTTGATGAGAAAAGGGAGAAAGTCCAGCAGAGCACTTTGCTTACACAACCATGGTAGAAAGAAGTCTCAGTATAAACACAGAAAAATTCACCTCCCTATTGCCTGTTACCAAGAGCTCCCAAATGGAGGTTTTTTTTGTGCACTACTAACAGCAGCAGCAGCTCATGATAATGAACCCAGAAGAATGGACTGTATCACTGCATGGAGAATACAGAACCGGGGGTAACACCACAAACATCCCATTCAGGCAGGAATTAGCATTCTTCTCACCTTTGATGCTTGTCGAAGCCATCGCAAATATTCAGTGAAGTTATCGAAACAAATGTAGTAGGTCTGGCTTTGAGGTCCAGAGGAGCTAAATGCTAAACAGTGCTGGTGCTTTTTCACTTCTTCCACCTACAGCAGAGACAAAATACTGTTAGTGAACAATAATCAAAAGCCTCTTTGCAGAGCTCCCCAGAGCAAAGTTAAAGCGTGCCCAAGAGGAGCTCTTCAAGTAGGGTTGGACGAACCCTCTCAACCACTCCAGCTACATCTTGGCTGTCAAATATTCATGAAATCTACACAAGCAAGGAATGAGAACAGAAGGGCGAAGGAACCAAAGGAAAGAAACACCAAGAACATCAACATTTTAAGAGAGACTGAGCATCACAAAAGGTTTCCCAGTGAAACATATTTAAGGCTGTCTTTACACAGCCTAAAGTAGTACAGTTTATACTCCTGGTTATTAAAAACAGGCTTAACAAAATGCTTCTCTTACAGCCCAATTAAATTCTTTGGCATTTCTCAACCTGCTGAAAAACACCCAGAATACAGCATTCTGCTACCATACACGAGTAGTCCCACACAACTTATGGTCTCAATGTCTCAGCACCGCATTCTGGAAAGCCTTTGCAAACCAGGAAGTGCAGAGTATTTATGGGGTTGAGGAAGAATATTTTTTGAGCGATAATTTAAAAAACATTTAGTTCTGTGCCAAGCATCCTCCTCCCAGGCTTTGTCAGCAGAAGCCCTCAGTACGTTTTTCTCAGCTTGGTTCTCCTTTCCTTTTAAAATTTGTTGTCAACTTTCTGCTTAACACAGTCTGCATGTTTTACATTACACAAGGCATTTCTGTGCAAAAACAACTTAGAAATTCCATGTTAAGCAATTAAAAAAAAGGTACACAATCTCTTATCTTTTTAAATTTAAAAAAAAATAACAATCTTTTTCATCTCCAAGAGAACGCTGATGGGGACCTGAATCCTGTTCTCTGCAGTGTGCTACAGCCAGGAATACAATTCACTGTCAGAGTTCACTCACTGCTGCTAAAAGAGGAAAACGTCTCTACTTCAGTACCTCCAGGTAAGAGTTGAAGAATCATGTGAAGAATCATGTAAGGAGATAGGAAAAACAGCTCCTAGAAGAAGGGATTATTTTTCACATTGCTAGTATAGAATATTAATGAATCAACTTTAGTCTGCATATATAACATTGTGGAGTTTGTTTCTCTCCCAATGACTCTTAAGAATCAAACTTATCAGTATGCAAGGTAAGAGAGCGTTACTTCAGGTGTAAATTAATCCCCAAGCTAGTGATACTCTTCCCATTACCTTGGCTAATCAAGCCAATAATAGTGTTCTGAAACACTATTTAGGCTGAAATAGTAATGATGTAATCTTACTGTCTTCACTGAAGTTTCACAGAATCACAGAATGATTGAGATGGGAAGGGACCTCTGGAGGCTATCTTGGCCAACCCCCCTACTCAAGCAGGGCCATCTACAGCTGTTTGACCAGGACTGGGTCCAAATGGCTTTTGAATATCTCCAAGGAGGGAGACTCCACAACCTCTCTGGGCAACCTGTGCCAATGTTCAGTTACCCTCACAGTGAAAAAAAAAAATTTCCTTGTGTTCAGGCTAGACCCCCTGTGTTTCAGGTGTAATCAATCAGAAAAAAGTCCAGTTTCAGCTTTTCACATGTAAAAATGTTTGTTGCTGTTAGCTTGGTTAGACCACTACTCATACAATGCTGAACACTCAAAAAAACCCCAATGTTGAAAATAAGCCCATGCCCTTATTGGTTAGTTTTCAGATCTTACAGTAACCCAGCATGGATAAAAACTGGATGAAGAGGCATGGTACGGATCATACACAATACAGGTGCATGTATCCTTTGGCTGTGTACTATTGCACATATAAAACATTTAACACTGCACACATGAAAAGGAAACTGAATGTGTTTCCCTTGCTTTTCTTTAGCATCTTAATCCACACATTGTAAATTGTTAAATGTGACTCTGACCATAAACAAAAGTCATTTATATACTTTGATAACATCCATTTACAGAAACAAGCTTTTGAGGGGCTAAGAATCATCATAATTGAATGCAATTTTCTCTGCGTAAAGAGACAGGGGTTAAGCAAGCAAATACATAAAAAAATATCTTACTTTTCCACCAATTAAAGGGAGGACATGCATCTTTCCAGTCTGGCTTTCTTTTACTGATGAGACAATTAGGCATGTTCCACAAAGGATAGCTTGGCGTCTTGTCCATCTGTTGACTGGCAAATGTATTTTCCCTTTTCGAACATTGTACATTCCTGAGAGCTGAATCCGTTCAGAGCTGCCAATGCTGTGGGGCTTTCCTGAAATAGAAACAAAAGCATCCACTTAATCACGGAAAATCTTTGCCTCTTTCACTCAAGTCATCCTGAGACTTTATCAGCAAGTTTTCAAGCTACAGACCACAGCGCAACAAATGAAACAGCTTCAAAATCATGCAAGCRGGTAATTTAGTATCAGCTTCAGTACAGGTTTCTTTCATAGGCAGAAGTATATGACAGGTTGGTATCATGCAGAGCAGACCACAATCTTGCAGTATATGAAATAATACGCAATAGTCACAGAAGTACCAATTAATGGTACCAGTCTTCTCTGTGGGACCTGGAAATCAAATGTTCATCCTTAACAGTAATTAATTGGTTACAGTTCAGTTCACATTGACTGTTTGGTAGCTGCAAAAAGGGGTGACATACTGCATGCTGAACCGCACCTTTGCGCTTTCATGTCTCTTCTGTGCATCCTTAAGGTCATGGTTTGTATAGCTTCAATAGCTTCCCAAAGAATACAATTCCTACTCTCTCCAGCCCACCCTGTTCAGTCCAAACCCCACAGCAGAGGTAGCACACTCAGCCACAATGTAAACAGATGCAACCTAGATGAAACCCCTCAAAGACTAATGCTTCAGTCTGGGTAGAGCTTTGGAAAGAGTGAAGTTCTTTTGTCTGTATTGCAATGAATTCACTATTTATAATAATTCAGATTATTAGCAAGACTACCAATTAGACCAAATCTGTTAAATGACTTTAAATGGCTCAGATTCTACTAATCTAAACTATTAATAAGCTTCTACTCCATAGAAACCATCATTAACAATGGCAACACAAAGACAAGCATCTCTCATCTCTGCTCTTACAGGACAACGTTTTTTAGGTGATACAGGGGAAGAAGCACAATTTGCTCATTCTAATCTGAAGTATTTATCCACATCAGGTTACCCTATCAAACTTTAAACATGCCASCCCAGATCTGAGTCCTCCAAATATACTGAGTCTTCTGCAAACAGAGACAAGATGTAACCATGTTCAAATTAAACCAGTTGAAACTTCTGGAAGAACACCAGTGTTGGTGAAACTTTGGAAGAGAGCTCCCCTGGATAAACGAACCAAAGGCTACGTTAATTCCAAGTAGCTTCCCCATCATGATAAAAGATAAATCACTCATTTTCCTACACTAATCTTTACCAAAATTCTTAAAAATCAAGGAATTAATAACTAGTTAGGACTCCAGAAAAGCAGAGAGTTGATCCTGTCTAACCCCGATGTTTCAGACCAGTGCCAATTAAACTGCAGCAGTGACAAGTGCTGCACACTATTACCCCAACTTGCTATTACTCCTGCTTCTATGACAGCTCAATTGTCTCAATGAGTCTGCTCTTGCCTTCAAATTATCTTTGGGAAGATAGAAGACACCTACCACATGGCCTACCCACTGCCTTTCTCTCACCCCCGCCTACCCTGCGCCAATTCTTGCCCTTATCTTTAAAAGCAGCCTTCTTGAATCTTCCTGCCAGTTTAATGAGCCAAGACTTGGCATAGTTGCCCTCAAGCCTTGCTCAGCTCTAATAAACACCAGCACTTAGGCTATCAATATCTGCCAGTTTGGATCTGCAGGAACGTCACTGTTGCTTGAAGCTAAAAGACTGAAACTTTAATGCCCCCAGGGTATCGGCATCTAATACAAAAATAAATGCCCCAAGAAAGCAGCAATTTCACTGCCAAGCAAATCCAAATCCAACAAGAGAAGGTGTGGATAAACAATTTGCCCAACAGAATACAGGGGAACACGGGACATCCATTCTATGCAAAGCTACAGAAAGACTGATAAGGAATACAAGTGAGTAAAATAGAGACACTCAGCCTTAATTAAACACAAAAGCTGAGTCAAACTTTACATTTGGAATATGAAAAATGTGGTTGCTAAAGTAACTGATAATTTACCTAGCTCATGCAGAATGATAGACTCTATGCCACAAAGCATTGATTGAAGAATTAACCACACACAGAAACAATAAAATCTCTGTAATGGGAGTAAAAAGTGCCTGATAAGTATTAATAGTATGATTGTATAAGGAATCGTTGTCAGGGGTGTGGGCAGTTTCACCTCAAAAATGACGTTTTACGGACATCTTCCGGGGCCTGTTTCTGGCTATATGCTCTCTAACTTCACTGGAAAAGCACAACCTGCTGCTGATTGAACCCCTTAGGATTTCAAAGCACAACCCCAATCCCTTGAGAAGCCAAGCTCATTTAGCATTTTGATATAGCCAAATGCAGCTTTACCCATCCAGGAACAAAGGGCATAATTCACACTTAATATGGGCAGACTTGTGTCCTGGAAAACACCAAATCTCAAAAGTTCTTCAGGATTATGGTGGGTAACAAAGAGGATGGGCTCCTGCTACAGTGCTGCAGCCAAGAGGCTTGGCAGGAAACACAACAGCGTTCAGGAGCAATAGAGAAGTAACGTTACCCTGCCTACTTAGTCTTCAGAAAAGTTACAGGGGGAGGAAAAAAAAAAAAAAAATCAGAAGCCTGAGAAACCCACTTCCTAGGACCAGACTCTCTTGGACTAGCTACATGAAGTTAGGCACAGCTGAACCTGTAAAACTACTCAGAAGACTATAAAAGGCAGTTCTTCAAATTTCATATAAATTCAGAGAGGTTGTAAGTCGCAAGTCACAGTAACAATTAGTATCATCAGTAAATGTTTACTAGAACAGCCACAGAGCTATCACTGGAAGTATTAATGCAAGGTATGAACTGTACTTTCTCTCAAACTTTGGATTTGATGGGAAAATTACCAGGGTAAGAATCTTTACTTATTCCTACAGAGAGACACAGATATAACTATATATATGTATATAAAAACTAAATTTTTACATACAGATAAACAACAGCCCCTTCAAACTAAGAATTTAAGGTGCTTCTTCCCTTTGCTACGTGAAAGCTAGAAGGTTCCTGATGAGAACATACAGAAATAAAACACTGGGCCTATTTCATTAAAGCAAATGGTTTCTCTCTTCCTGTTCTTGTCTACTTCACTACATAACAAACCATCTGGTTGGACCAGATGATCTTTCGAGGTCCCTTCCAACCTGGGCTCTTCCACAAGTCTGTGACTGTAACTTAAAAAAACCATGTTTAATATTGGATCACATGATGTTGCTGGAGACGCAATCTGCTCACATATCATTCAGTTTTCTTCCTGGCTAAAGGTTTGTAATCATTGAGATTTGATAGTAACAAGGTGTTCTATTATCATGCAAGCAGGGGAGGGGGGAAGTCAAAAGCCACTGGYTTATTTTGATTTTGATTTTAAGCAGAGGTTATTCAAGGACATTCCAACCAGTCGTGGAACCAGATCCCTAAATCCACAGAAGTTTTGCAGGTAACTGTGAGCAAAAGCTGTTTGACAAGAAGCAGCCTTGCCTACTGAAAGATAAGCTTGGACAGACTGCAGCTTTAAAGAGCTCAGATATTTGCTGCCAGGAGAGCATAAAGGCAGGAAAAGTTTAAATGACAGTGAGCTCTGTGACAACAGAAGCGGGATGGGACTTGGAAACAGTGTGAAGCGATCGCAGCCCTGGCTGCTCCTCACTTCGGGGAGGAAAGCAGCAGGTAGCAGAGTCTCACACCGCCCCCGGCGCAGCTCCTGCAAGAGGGCTCATCCCTGACACGCTGAGGAGCAGAGGACAAAGGAAGGGCTCAGAAGTATACCTGCCTTTTCTATTGCCTGGAAAATAATAAAATGAGAAGGCAAATGACCTTTTCTTCCAAGTTTACAGGAGGGATGGGGCAATTCAGACTTCACCAGAACGCCTTTAGTCTAAGGATCAAAGACCACAAATTATGGCATAACCGTAGCATCACCACCAAAAATCGGTTAGTTTTGAGGTAACCTACCAGTGCAAGCACCATTTTCAGTAAAAGCATCAGCAGTTCTGAAATTAGTTTCCTCAATCTGTCTCGCAGACCTCCTGTTCGAGATTCAGAAGACAGTGCAAGATTCATATTCAGATTTTTCTTCAGCTTTAACTATACCCAAAGGGAGAAGATGAGTTTGCACAGGAGCCTGTAATATTATACTGAAGCTGACAGTCGTGCAGATAAAATGGTAACGATGATCCTTTGTGACTTGAAATACAAATTTGAATCCTGCCAAAAACTTATAAGATAATTATTGTTGCCTCAATCGAAGTGGAGGCAAGTATGCCAGAACATGTAGAACAGTTGCATACCAGAAAATGTTTTTGAAATGCTAAGTCCAAGCAGAGCAGTTTGAGTATTTTAGCAAGAAACCATAAAAAGATTATTTTTCATTCCTGTCAGGACTCCAAGACTACAGCAACTCCTAAGCACCCCCCACAACAGGACTTTTGTTCTGCATGAGGCATTAGAGGAGATGCCTCAAGGAATTATGAGCAGACCACTCATTTGGCTATCTTGACATTTATGGTTGAATTCCTCTCAGTTTTAGCTTGTCCCAAGTCCTGGAGGGAAAGTAGTGGTATTCAGAACAAGGACAGAGAAAAACAGAGAATTTGACTGAAACGGTGGGACTGTTGTTGGAACCACAAACCCCACCTTACTTCACAGGAAGCACAGATGGGACACCAGAGATCTTTCCATGATGTTAAAGAACTGACCTCACCACGAGCAGCCCGAGGAAGCTCCGGGTGCACAACACGCTGACATCCCACCTAGTGCAAAGACTTCAAACCTTATTAAATAAATACCCACAGCCACCCGCTTTGGATTCTGGAGTAAAGCTCTTTATCCCAGCGATGGAAGGCATATGGAATACATTACCATCAGAAGTTATAAAATACCAGCTCATTATGGGACATAAAAGTACTCGGAAAAATACCTCTCTGCAGCTATACGGCTGATTAAGTTGCAAGTACTTATTATTCCCCCCTGTTAGAAAAGTACAGCCAATAAAGTGTGCCTCCAAAGAACGATTTAAGACATTATCAAAATAAGAGCAGGAAAAAGTGTTGACATAAGAAATGCGTTCCCTTCTGTGCAGCAGGTCTTATTTTTATTACTAATATTGGTCTGACGGAATAAAAACTAAAAATTCTCTGAGACCCGCATGGCGCAGCCGGCCCAGCCAGCTGGAGAGACCGCCCGCCCTGAGCCACCTCGGGTATTCACCAGCGGTAAGAGCGGCTTAGTTATTCAGTAGGAATAATGTCTAAGTTTGAGGCTTTCCAGAAGTGGCTGAATGACTCCAAGTGCCTAATTTAGGGATGTCCTTTTCCTGCTACAGCTGGGCCAGCTACAGAGGTCGTCATCCTCATCTGCCCACTGTTGGGCCCCTGGCCCGAGGCCAGCATTGCATCAACCCTACTGCATCAGCTGCTCCTCCTAAGCTGTCCCTAAGCCCTTTCAGGCGAAACAGGCTGCTTTAATTTCTTGTGTCTCTTTTTGACTGAGAGGCCTCAGGGACAGCTCACAGTGAGTAGTTCAGCATGGAGAGCAGAGGAACAGCATGACGGGGCCAGAGCTGTAACACAGCGGGTGCTGCTGGAGAGGACATGTAATTAAACCCACCCATGGCTTTCAGCAAGCCATTTCAGAAATAAGATACTTCACACACTAACACTCTGACCATCAACCCTTGTATGCACTGGAGAAAAAGAAAAACGGAAAACCATCAGTCAGTTTTGAAGACTTAGGTCTGAATCCACTAAGGAAAGCTGGACTATTTCCTAGGTGACCGGGTGAAATCAGCAGGGTGGGTGGCAGCCTCTTAATTCACACCTGGAGCACTGTCCCCACCATCAACCTGAACTGAAATCAGGAACACCCCATGCCCACCTTGCCTGCGAACCTGCAAATCGAGGCTCAGCACTGGTCTTGCCTAAATATAAGTGCAAAGAGGCCTCAATTAGCTCAAAACACTGAAAGCTCTGGAGTGTCTTGGCCCACCCTTTGGGAAATTGTGCCACAGTAGCTGGTGCTGAACCCTTACTGCCAGATCATTCTGATGATTTCTACTTTTGCCCACACGCTTTCATTAAATACAGATGAAGCTACTGCCTGCAACGTTTCTGAAGCTTCTCAGTCATTTAAGGCTGCTTCCCCTTGCATTCTTGTCAAACTGAGGATGGCGATGCTGACTTCGGGCAAGGCCCAGTGCAATGAGATGTGTAAAAATAAAGCAACAAGTTGGATTTAAAAAAAAAAAAAAAAAAAAAANAAAAAAAAAAAAAAAAAAAAAAAGGCAGCAAGGAAGCAGAAAAGCAGAAGTAAAAACTCTGAAACTATTGTATTGCCCTCATTTTTATTTTAAGCTTATGAATAAAGCCTACTTACGCTTATTAGAAGTATTTTTCCTTGTGAAGGTCCACACTGTCATAATTTAAGAACAAAGGCACAGAATTAGCAGGTTTTGTATTTAACTAAGACCAAGTATTCACCTCATAGTCTCTAACAGCAACCAACCAAGGACACTTTTGCAAAGGTAATAGACCAAGTGTATATATATATATATATATATATATATATATCAAAATTTCACCTGGCAAACTATTCCAAAACGAGCAGTTAAATTTTTGCACTCAAATCTACTTAGAATCTTAAGAACTCCTCTAAGATTTAACACAAGGCTGCCAATTGAGTCTGTATTGCTCTATGGAAGAGGGACTCAGTCACCATTATGCTGTTCTTATGGGCATGAAACTATTAGCATAGACTTCACTCATTATACTCCTCATTTTGCTGCACTCTATATTAATATGGGGGCTGGGGGAAGCTCTGAAGTGGTTAGGTTTCTTTTAGGAATTAGCAGTTCAAGCTCTACTACTTGAAGGCTGTTACCTTTTCACCCAAGAAACAAAAGCAGACCACAGATGTTGGATGTTACTGAACTGTGTTAACACCTTTTTCTTTAAAGAAATGTTCACTACGAGACAAAACTGGCAGAGTAGAAGTCAGAAAAGTCTTTAGCCTTTGTGAAACATATTCCTACTTTACAGGAAGATCATCCTTAAAGACAAGCATTATCGCTATATGATGTGACACCATAAAACATAGTTAATAGTTTTATAGCAATAATCCTGCCTTCCACTCATATTAAATCCTCACTGGAGGAAAGGTTTGTGCGAATTTCATAATGCAGAAAACATCCCTCTCTTTTTCCCCACTGATACAGAGTTCAACATTTGTTCACTTGATCATTCCCTGTGTCTTGTTCTCACAAGATTCACCACCTCCACACAGGAGCCCTAAAAMCATGGTATCACACTTAAAAAGATACCATAGACAAAATTTAACAAAAATTACTTTTTTTTAAGAGACATTTCTATCAATTGTTACATATTTATCAGTGGAAAATGGCTGCAATAGCTTTATTGTCAAAAACTAAGTATCAACCTGCATAAGCCAAAAGCTTCTGAAGAAAAACCTAACAGTGATTGAGCAGAGTTCATTTAAGAGTCATCGTTAACCAGCACGACTTCTACACTAGGATGACTTAATAAAGGCAACAGACTAAAGTAGGATATATAGTGGTGAACAGGACACTACTTGCAATTAAACGCAAGCAAGCATAGTGGAAGTTCATCTGGATTACTACATAGAGGCAGCAAACCCAAAGCCTTGGAATCCAATTGTTCTAACTGTAACAAGTGCTCCTATGTATTTTGACAGGTTTTGCAGTTGAGTACAGCACATATAAGCAAAACCCCAAAAMCACCCCCTCTCCCCAAACAAATTGAAAACCCACCTTAAACTCTTAGACTCGTCATCCCATCTATCCCTCCAGACTACTCCTGCAGATGAAACACAGGTCCTTCACATTTAAACTCTCAGCCCTACACATTCCCAYCCGCCTCACTTGTCTGCAGGAAATTCAAGCAAGTTACATGCAGGCAGGTTTGTTTATTTCAGCAAAACAATGAGGTGCTCAAGGCACCCTTGACGTCCCAACTTCTGCCTGCATTACAAATACAATGAGGTGCAGGTTGAACTCTGTTGTTATGTCCAAATACTTCATTTTGAAGAAAGCTCATAAAGGGGAGAGAGTTGCCTGCTCTTCAGCAGCAAAACTCAATACCAATTCCTTTGGGAAAGCACCATATGCCACCTCTGCAAGGAAAAATAACTGAAATATCCTGAGAAGAAAGCATCAAGAAAAAATGTCATCTTCCTCCTGTGCTTTAACAAAGTTGTAAAAAACTGCAATATTGGTCTAGAGCCTTCCAGGAAGTACTATCTAAAACAACTTTCTCAGCTTGAATTTAGGATTCATTTAAGGAAGCTACTGAAGAAGTTCTTCAGTGAGATCTTCTACCAAGTATTTTTGCTCAAAGTAAATTTAAAACAGAATTAGTCTTATACTGAGAAGATTTGTGCTAGTCATCCCCTACATTTATTTCTTAAAAAGAATATTTTAGCAACACATTTCAAATTATCCCTTATTAAGATGGCCTCAGGATACTCAACTTTCTGAACAGTTTTACAATTATATGCACTGATATTAAAGAGGTGAAAATTGAACAGATGGGGCCAAAAGCTAAGCCTCACAAACTTGCCAGTAGTACCACGACTTGCATAAGAGCATGTACAGCTTCTGTAGGATGGGACCCAATGACTGCTCAACCGATCTTTCCCCTTTCTTCCCAACTCAGCCCCCATAAAGCACAGCTGAGCAGACTGCTGGAAATGCACATTTATTTTTGTGAAGCCATGCAAAATTGAATTCTACTTGTTATATTCCCAATGCACAATAAAGCCACAAGCACAGTAAAATCCCTGGCCTCCCAGAGGATACTTACCCTGTCTAAAGCAATTGCTGTATTGGCAAAAGCTYTGAGCTAACCAACTGTTTTAGGCAAAGCTGGAGTCTTGATGGAATTCAAGAGCAAAACTGCACTGATGACTCCACTGAAATTAACAGTGGCTTTCAGGTTTTATCAGTGTTAGATGCTCAACACGAAGCACAGCAATGTAAGCTCAAAATAACTACTTGAACACACACTCCTCTGAGAAGGAACAATGACAGCCCCTGGCAGAAGTTCATCGGTATGTCTTAGTACTATGACAGAAAGACAGAAACTCCATACCAGCAAAACTTGAGCAAACCCCCACACACCCCTGCACCTACCTGCCTTGCCCTGAGGATGGAAGACGTGAGTAGTCAAACATTTAAAAAAAGCTACAGAGGAACAATGACACACTAGGTCAAGGATTGTTTCATATGAACTTCATATATAACACAAATGCCATCTTTCAATGTATTCTAGGCTAAAATTCCACCAACYGCATGATGACTAAACTATTTTGTGCTTTAAATGTATTCAAGTTCCAAGCACAATGATTTTCTCCTTGCTCTTTCATCAGAAGAAACAAGTCAGGTATTCTGTAACATATCTAAAARCATGTGGCAATCTAAATCCTCGTAAAGGTAAAGCATTTTAAGTATGACACTTCCTACAATAGTCTACTGTACCAGCATTATTGTATAGATCAAAATCTAAACTCAARTTTTATCACAGGACCCAGCTGATAAATAGCTTCTGTCAAAACAATTCTGTAAAGCATTGCAAGGCTGTTACTAGCACATCTCAATTAGGTTTAGTTTAAAAAATCCCAAATAATTGTGATATGGAACAATACTTAAAGATGTATATCCTGTCTGGTGAAGTCCCTCCAAAGTTAGCACTGTAAAAAGAAGGCCAGAATGCTGGATTTGAAATTGTCAACACCTACAATCAAAAGCTGCATTACCTAATTAAAAAAAAAAAAAAAAAAAGGAACTAGTAGGTAAAAATTGAGTGACTGCTTTAAGTTGCACAAAGATAGAAAAATACAAAAACCAGAAGAAACAGCACGACCACATTAGTCAGAGAGAATTATCTGTCAGCCTTAAACACTAAACATTTCAAAYTCAGATTCATTAACATGAGATTTCCATGCTATGACTAGAAGGAATTCTGGCTGGTCAATGTCCCTATAAGCCAATCTTACTCCATCTATCAGCCAGTCTGCTCGTAACTTGCTAGGTAAGCTTAGTTCATACATTTTCTGTCTATACCTTGGCTGCTTTCCCCATATAACAGTAGCCAGTATTTGTGCGTGCATGTGATTTCATGTACTATGTTTATACAAACCTTCTTCTTCAAATAGCCTTTTTGGTTTGCAGCTTTGAGTTCAGTAAGTGGCATAGAGTACATCTTCAGCTGAAAGTGAGAGCTGCAGTAAGCCAGGAGTACTCTCCTTGGTTGCCTCTTTTCCCCTCTCTCCTATGACTCTGTAGTTAGAGACTGTTCCTAACAACACCCCTAACAGCCCTTCCTTTTCACTTCTCTTATCAGCAAGAGCAGCTTCAAAGAATCACACAGAAGCCTGGATGATGGAAAACGAGAGACAGAATCAACAGCTACCCTTGGAAAGCTTCACTACCCCGATATCTGCCTGCTTATAGCCGATAACCTTGTTTTGTTGGTGAAGAACATGCACCCTTTGATTTGCTCTAAATCGACTTCTGTCATTCAAGTTTGCTTTTTCTAAATTTACATGACAAAGGTTGGATTATGTCGACGTACATTAAACTTGTATGTCAACGCATGAAAACACACAGCAGTAAAAGGCAACTTGTATCAAAACTCTGTACTTCAGACCCCATTCCTGAGAAAAAACAAAGACAAGGGAAGGAAAGCTGATTTTATAAAATGAGAAGAAGGAAAAAGTCGGRAGTGAGAGAGATGTATCATGAAGAAACATGAAAAGGAACAGTTTTCCAATGCCTTTCTACCCTTGGAAACAGAGGCAGAGAAGATTTATCACATGCCCACAGATACTGGGTTTGACACTGTTTCTTCTCTCTTCTACCGCAGAGACGAGAAGTAACTGGATAGCATATGGGAATTGTCTAGAAGTGCATGTCACACCGTTTTATTACACAAGAGAGGAAAAAACGAGAAGAGGTTGGCTTTTTCCATTCTCTTTTWAAATTAAATCAACTATCACACATCTGAGTCATCCCCAAGCCCATCAGTTTTCTGTCCAAAGCACTCMAAGGATCTGCGAAAGGACAATCACAAGTGCTAGCTCATAAGGCTGACTACACTCTAAGGTTTCTTGTTTCATGCTACWCATCCCTATAAGAAAAATGTTGAAAATTTCCACACCCATAGCAGGAGGAGAAAAAGCCTGTACAAAGGTCCAGTTTTACAAGTACACAGTCTGATTTAGAGCTCCTGAAGCCTCTTTTAAGTCAGGAAGTTATCCAGGAGAAATCAAAACAAGTTCGTAAATTCAGCTTTAACAGGAAAGTGAGTGTGCTAAAAACAACCCCAGGAACTTGAAAATTCATCAGAGCACCACTTTAACTCTGGTTCATGATAATTTTAGAAAGGGATCCGTAAATACTCACCATGAGTACCTTGTACAACACTGGCAGGATCAACTTGAAGCTGGGGCTACTTGTCAAAGCTTTCTCCTCTCAGTGAAAATACCCAGAAGAGTCTGAAATCCCTTACACATACCTGAGGACCCCTTCCTGAAAGTCTAGCACCTTCTTTACTGGCATTTGAATCCGAGACCTCTCAATACCAAGAGAGAAGAGCAGTCCAGCTGGACAGTGTTCAGTATAATACACAGCACAACAAAGTCTGTGTAAGTATATTGATTGTGGTCAGACYATAACAGTATTTCATTTTTCTGCCATAGAAATGAATGCCTTCTCTACCATTGGAAAAAATATTGTGGCTATAGAGAMATGGTATTTAAACTGTTTACTTTGAAAAAAGCAGAGCAACTCAAACAGTTCTACCCTCCATCCATGTCCAATACTAGCATCTAAAAACAAACAAAAAACCCCTAACAAAAMCAAAACGACTCCCCTCCAATGCGCATCATTTTAGAGTTCAGCACATCTTAATCTTTAATAAAACTGTATTGAACCCTCCACCCTGTAATCGGGGGAAAACCAAAAATATGCAAGATCTTATTTAAGCAGGCTCTCCATTTTGATCCACCCACTCGAACTGACCAATTGTCTCAAGCCCCTGGGTCCTCACAAAGGAACAGATCACATCACGTTTGTTTTTCTGAAAGCCATTTCACAAGTCACCTCCATGCAGAGGAATGCAAATGGCCCGGACTTTATGACCATCTAACCCTGCTGGCAGAAATCCTCTCCTGTGCTGTCTCACTGACTGCTTTACTAAACTGAACAGAGAGGAGGAACAAGAGAAAGKGGATCAGAATCCCCGCCTTCACCTCCCCTTTCCAGAGACCTACTGCACGACTGGATACAGCAATACGTCCACAACATAAAGGCATTCTTTAAAGATCGCTCCTAGAGCTGATCTCTCTAAAACATGTATGAACCTCCACTGTCAGAAAAAACACAGGAAAAGTTAGTGATGCTCTCCCATTCACAAACATTCGCAGGATTAAGTTTTAAGAGCATTTGGATAGATTTCAAAAAGAATCCTTCCCAAAATACTATATTTTTGATTCCTCTGCCCACTCACCTCCCTTTGAGGGAGAACTGAGACTCTCGAAGTGTTGTTTTTTGGGTGGTTTTTTTTTGACACTATTTACGTTCCAAATATCTTCATCTCCACCCCAGCAAGAAAGGGAAGGAAGAGGTCAAGGATATATTATACTTGCAAGCTGTTTTTAATCCTCTGTGAATAGTCAGCACTTCAGTTTCATTTACAGTATTGCAGAAACAAAACTCTGTTCAGTGAAATTYGTTTTTAGGAGCAAAACAATCATTAATTTTAATTATACCTGAACTATGTACTTTGCACAAYGGAAGCACGTTGGGTACAAAATGCCAAACGTTGCCAACCTCCAAATTGATATCATTCTATTATACTTCAGATCAGTAGTATTCCTATTGATGATTTTTTTTTTTTAAATGGAAGCTTCATATATGGTATTGCCCAGTTAACTGATTTAATAGATACTCTAATTTCTAGGCATTTTAAGCAGTAGAAGATTTCTAAATAGCTARACAGATCACATTCAGCTATGTAAAGGACAATGAGAATTAAGCTGAAAACACCATAAAATTATTCAATGGAATGTTTTCACCAAAAATAATAAAAGATGAAGAAAGCGATCAGATTTATTTTCTCCTATATTTCATTCATATTCTGGATACGCACAAACCTGAAAATGAAGGATATGTGCTTGAAAAGAGCTTCCCTTAAATCTTAAGCAAAAACAAGCACAAAGAAAACACGTAAGATCGTACATTGGCACACCAAGTGAGAAGGCATACACACGGAGATGCACTCTAAGAAAGGATACTACAAGAACAGGAATGGGACATAATTACTTTATCAGCAGGAATTTAAATTAAGCCTGTTGTTCAATAGGTGATGAAACTCATGGCACTCTGCAGGATACAGGGGACTCATGTAAGTCCCCAGAGCAGGTCCATTGCTCTGCCCACACAAGAAACAAACCTAAATTAGTGTTGGTAAACACAACTCAAGGCATKAGGCAACAGGCCAAGTTTGCTGCATCCCCCTCCCAATGCCAGTTCCCCAAAGAAAATGGGGAACAGCTGCTCAGTCAGCTATTGCTGCCCAAATAACTGAATCTCTGCTCTGTTGTGACTGAGCTGGGAACTGCTATTGCCATCGTCATACGGGGCTGCGTGCACACGTCTGCATGTGCACGTGCGTGTGTACGGGGAGAAGGGTGAGGCCCCGAAAGCAGGCTTCCTCTGGCTGGAGCACYGAGCAGGCAACCCCTGCTGCCACCACCTGCAGAAGCGCCTCTCCCAGAGCTTGGGGAACCGACTGCTCGATGACACAGGAAAAAGGCCACCACGGTCATCAACAACTGCTTTCAGCCTCAAGGGACACTGGTGTCAGTATTTCGGTTTTGCTATCAAACCCAGATGATGAGAGGAAGGCTTATGAACAGTCATATGCCAGGGGAACATCTACAAAGGTCTAACGGGAAGAGGGGATGAGAGGGAGAATTGCCCCTCCAAGGCAGGAAAGTGAAACGTGTCCCCTGATTGCCCCGGTTTGCCTTGCTCAAAGTCCTACTCACAAATCTGAGTTTTTGTAGTGGCCTCCCGCTGGTTTTTGAAGCAAAGTAAGCCAGTGACCTGGAATGTAATTAAGGGAAAGGAACTGTGTAGTTTAACACATCCAATTTGCATTTTGCATACTAACTCATAGTATAAAAAGCTGTTTAGACATACTTTCTCTTGCTGCTCCACTGAACTATTTGTCATTAGAATTGTTAATATAATGTGAGAACTCATGAGGTGAGTTTAAAAACATTTTGGTTCACATTTACTTTAATTATTTGTCTTTTTCCTATAAAAGCATACAGTTGTCTTGACTGTTCATAAACAAAGAGGCTTTGAGCAAGCATAGCAGCTGCACTCAAACATTTATATAACTTAACATTTCAACAAAAATCATTCCCACAAAGGGAATGATTTCGTGGCCTCTGSTCTCGGGGAGAAATCTTTTTCCTATAGTCACTGTTAGTTAATACCTTTTTCCCCCCTCCTTGAAATGCTTTCGCTATTCCTTCGCCTCGGGTTTTGTTACTTCCAGGGCAGAACTCACCACTGTCTCCACAAGCTGACTTCAGCAATAGTTCATGYGTTTTCCAAGGATGAAGTGAACAGATCAAAGTCCTTTTAGGAAGGCTTATCACGTACGTCAACCAAGATCACAGTTACTTAACATGGTAGAGATCATTTTCCTGAAGCTACTTTAAATGTATRGTAAAAATTATACAAAGCACATTATTAGACCAATGCTCAACCAGGAACCAAGAGTGCCGTATCAGTCACGGAGGCTTGACAGATTTCTAAATATGAAATAATCAATTGAAGGCTTGCCATCACAAGCTTTGGAAAAAAAGGTGTTCAAATTTGTAAGACAACTCTGAGGAAAGCTGGCTAGCATATTCTAATACTCTGAAATATGCACAGCAAGCCAACCAGAACTTGCTACAAGTCAAAACCAACCACTCTTCTCCAAAAGATGGGCTTTGTCTGAACTTTTGACTTGGGAGATTTTGGCTCCAAGGAGGTGATGAGTTAGCAGCTGTCACTGAGGTTTCGTCTTACTGAATCATGAAGTAGAGTTCATGTAGTTTCAAAATCCTTTGACTCTCTTTGAAAAATAAATTCATCAGACCGCCAGAACCTGATCATTAGAGGAAACATAACTTTTTTTGGATGAACTTCTTTGCTTAATTGAGAAACTTTCTTCTTCAAAAAGTCCAAGCTGAAAGAGATATTGGTCTCATCAGCTCAATTTGAAACAGCCAAATCTACATAACTTACTCATTTTAAAATAAGAATGTAGACCACCTCTGAAAAAATTGTACAGGGATTAACTTTTTTTCTAGAAGCAGTTATTTAGTAACAAACATGAAGGCGCTCTCTTCCAAGACTTTAAGCTAATGCAAAAAGACACTCTGAATCCACACGTGGTATTAAGTTTTCACCACATAGGATTCAACGCATGGAAAGGAAATTCTCACGTTCCCTCAGTAAAGTTCGCTTGTGGAGAACATGGAAAGGATCTGACAGCACTGTGCTAGGCCTCAGGATACTGGATTGAAATGCTAACTTCTATCCCCAGCTTTTCTTGCCTTCTAAATTTTATGCTTTGCTTACCATTTCAGGGRAAAAAAAAAAAAAAAAAAAAAAARAAAAAAAAAAGGGAAGAAAAAAGCACACAGACAAAATGATTTTTAAAGCTTTCTATGCAAGCTGCAAGCAGAGCAGCTGTGTTCATTCAACTCTCATTAGGGCAAAAATCTGTTTGGGAGCAAAGTAAATACAATTCAATACACYAAGTCAGACTTTCTTCAAAATCTATTTGCGAACTTCATAGTCCTAACTAGGTAGTGTCACAATGACAACCTCAGTACAGCAGCTCAGGACTACTCTTACATTTCTTGGAAATAGTTGCAACAGATAGTTTCCCCGTGACTAAATATAATCTTCCCAGAGATGCATCAGACAGGCTCATAACTCTTCTGTAAAGGAAGACTGCCGAAAGGTAAAAATGTGACAGCAGCAGTTTTAGAGAGAGATCTGGCCAAAAGATCGCAATGATGAAAAAAGCGCATTCAGGAAATCTGTACTTTCAAAGTGCAGGACTCCTTATCAAGTCACCTTCAGCTTTATCTACACAACTGTTAAGCAAATAATAAGATTCCTGTTGAATAAGGCCATTATTTGCTGTACTCTTGTAACTTCCTCCTTAGGCTAAAGGACAGTAATGTTCCAAGGCATTACTAAACTTATTATTTAATGAAAACAAAAGAGGAACAAAACACATTTAAGACATGTTTCTCTGAGGTATATTACTGAAAGATAAAAGATGTTATCAAGTACAAGACTTAACCAGCATGGCATAGACAGCTTCTTGCTGCAGATGTACCCCTGACAAAAACAAAGGCCGTGCCAGGCTGGAAAAACAGGGAATGCTGCAGGCTCCGTTGCTGCTCCACGCTTCCCACCTAACCAGGATGTCTGCCTCTGGTATAACGTCTTGTTACTAGCTTGTTATACCCAGCTTAAACAGAAGCAGCATAAAGCAACAATACCATTCTTACTGACAAAAGGCAGSTTCAATATATTAAAATTATATAGATATGACCAACTCATATACTTTACATAATATATAAGCTATTTGATTTACTGTCTCCTCTCCTTGAGTTAGCCAGCACTGCAGGATAGCACATCAGAAGTAACATTTTAAAGTGGACAAGCCAACAGCATTAAACCAATCTGTGGAGAAAAGAAAGTGCATTCACTCCAAGTATCATGAGAGATTCAGTCTTCTATGTTATGTGCTGTGCTAGAAGAATAGTACCAGAAGTACACGGCTCAGAAAGGTAAAAGGAGCCTGTGAATCTACTAAATACAAAAATACTCAGCCACCGGACTCCTCAACCTGGAACTAATGCAGATTTGTCTAGTCTGTGAAAACCTAAGTACACTGAAACTTAAGGYGTTTTTGTTTATTAATTCCTTAGTTTATGGGTAAATTATGAAATACTTAAACTTTTTTTCAAGCAAAAGGTGCAAACTTTCTATAGGTGGCCATTAGCAGTTTTATCTTTCCCGCACACGTGTCCTGCGTCACTATGCATCCCCAGTCCCATTCTCCCCTCTCTTCTGCATCCACAGATAATGATCCAAATAACGTTTTCCAGCCTGCAATTACAATGAAGTTAGGCTGATTTTTTTTCCCTCCTCTTTTTTTTTACTAATGCATTGCCCCGAGACTTGTCATCCCACTGCTCTGAAACAAAAATAGGACAACTTCTGAAGAGAACCTAGCTACTTGTTCTTACAAAAAGATTATCATGCCAGTACAAAGGTTGTTGTTTCTAACCGAGTTACTCAAGCATCCTGCAATAAGCCATTCAGAAGTTCATCGTTACTTGTCCAAATAGATTAGTCATATTAGTGCTGATGCAATGGCATTATGTAAAAGGCCACTTCTCTCTGATCTGCTTCATTAGCTCCAAATCATATTTACAAAGTGCAACATGCTACTTCAGCATGTCTGCAGCAATCAGCAGTTAAAACAATTTCTTTTACCATCATCCGTGATATATGAACACATGGGTGGCCAAAGTATAGCCCACGGGTGCTAGGCTCACACAACTGCCTGCTCACTTGGAGCACAAAAGGTMGGGCCCTTGGAGAGCAGGAGCTGTAGCTCTCATCACTTCATCTCAGTTTTAGTGGGTTTATGCAGAGGGGTAGCCCACAGACAGACAAAGGCAGCAACAACATGCTGCTCCATTTTCTAGAAATTGTGGGTCATTTATATCTGCTGATGAAACCGAGCCATTCTCCAGTGGACAGAATTTAGATATTTATTCAAACTGACAGAATCAAGCTATATAACAATGGGAGGAGAGCAGGGATGAAATAATGGGACTAGAATGTTATGAAGTGGAGAAGAGGTAGAATAAATACTGACATATCCCATTGTAAGTCTTGAGCTGACATTATTGAGTCGGCCTTTGGAAACTAGGACAAGTGGTCTGAATCACGACAAAAAGGCTTTCAAATATACACTGTCTGCTCTTTGTTTGGATTTCAAGAATGCAAGCAGGTTCCCTGAGCTAGTGAGTACATTCTCAGAGCTCTTCTGTTGAGAATCATTTTCAATCTTCCTATTTAAGATGGAAAGTTTTCCACAGCAAACAAGCAACAAGTTAGCCTCTGGACTTGTTTGCTGTGAGAAACCACACAGYTTATGGATGTGCAGTTAGCAAGGTGCTGTATGTAGGCCAGACAGAATTTAAAGACTGTTGCTGGGAAGAAAATGCATTATTGTTTATAGAGTGGTAGGATCGTATCTGGGATCTGAAACCTGGTTCCCATAGCTCACTACCTATATATATATATATATATATATAGTAGTGAGCTTACATATATATATATAAGATATATATATACATATATATATAAATATATATATATATATATATATATATATATATATATATATAAAATGTGTGTATATACACACACATATATCTGTCTCCCACAATAAGTAAATGGCAAATTAGCTTTGTGGTTGTTTCACTACCTGATACTGTAAAGAGGAAAATATGTTCCTGCAACCAGCTAAGAAAATGCATGGCTCTGGGCCAGACTACACTGACAAATTTAACCAACTCATTCCCATCCTTGCCCATTTGCAAAGCAAACAGTATTTTCAAGGTGACTAAAATTTCTGATTCATAATACCGGCATGAGCCGCACAACAGCGGTGGAATCCCGATGCCTGTCCCTGCTGCTCTGCATGCCCCACACACTGGCTCGCTCAAAGACGACTGGGGCCCCAAACCTGGCCTAAGCCTACTTACCTGCTTATAGGCCTTCTTAAACATGATTTATTAKTTTAAGAGTGTCTTGCAGACACATTTGTGCATATTTAAGTGCAAAGAAGGGGCTGGCAGAACCACGCAGAAGTTACCATGTCAGTTTGTATTTGAGCAGGAATACATGCTGCTTATCAGAAAAACTCCCTCAAGTCTACTGTATTAGTTGCACAGGAATTATCCCTACCAAGTCCCTGTATCAAGACCACGATGCTTTTTTGGTAGATGCAGAAACAGACAAAAGTCTGCATTGTCAGTAAAGATGTACTTTCCYCAAAGAATTCCTGCTGCCCATGGAGGAGTTAGTTCCACTTTTGTTCCAGTACTCAAGAAAGTAATTCCTTCCACTTCAGTTTTTRTTGGAGAAAGAAAATGCTGTTCAAGGGACAAGGCTAGTGAATAGCTGACAGTAAATCACATTTTGGAACAAAGCAATGGTCTTCTAGGAGGTGCCCATCCCTTGAAGCACTAAGAGCTGCTCCCACCATCATCTATAACACCTGGAAGTAAGGTTCTACCCCCAATTCCGTCTCTCCATTTAGCACCCCTGGGCTTCTTTTTTAAAAGGACCAGATCCATAAAAGGCAAGCCGTACAGTTTCAGGAAWTCCCTTCCTGTGACATCTAAACCAGAAATGGGACCTCATACTCAGTGCTTGTTCTTTTCATTTAGGATTAAGAACTTGGGGAGAGAAGAGGTAACATCAGATTTTGCTGGACAGTGATCCAGGACTACAGGGGTGAGTACTATTTCATTTCACAACCTGCATAAATTTTCCATCCTTCCATTAAAGCTAAGATTCCCCAAGCTTAGATACACCCATATACAGACCCTGTCAATTGAGTAACTTCAAACAGGTTGCTGTACATGGCAAGAAGAAAAACAAAAACAAGCTCCAGAAAACCCATTCCAAACCCCAAAACAAATAAAACCCCAAAACATCCCACACTTTTTTTTTTTTTTTTTAAATAAAAGGGACAGACATACACCAGACAGGCATCTTAAATACCAATTCTCTGACCAGCCTGACTATTTCTGGATCACTCCTTTTGGTATGTTCTATTCTTGCAGCCACATGAAACTATTTTCCACATGCCACAGGACAGAGCCTAGCACCTGGAATACAAATGCTRTATGCCCAATCTCATGATAGCAAGACAAAAAAAAGTAATATTACACTAAAACTAATCACAGAGCCATAGACCCTTCCTCACCATGGTCTCCCTCTGTTTCCTTTTTCTCATTTTCCTAGCACTAACATGAATTTCCAAGGTCAGCCACCTCACTGTAAAGTACCATACGGCTGTCAGGGCTTTAAGATGCTCATTGCAGATCTATTCTAAGGATATCACTTCAGATTTGAAAGTGTTTGTCAAGTTTCTCTATATATGGTTTACATGAGCTGCTTTTTTTTTTTTCTTTCTTCTTACCCCATCTCCTGTAGAGCATAAATTTTGCTGTCCAAGATTATGCTGCCACTGTCCTGCAGAGATCACCAGGAAGGCACAAAGGTCTTTCTTAGGAGAGAAGGAGCCAGCAATCCTCCACCGTGCACAGTGGAAGATGCACGCCATGATGAGAAAAGTGGCACTCAGACAACAGGTAATAACACCCACGTGATTTGATTTCAGCTATCAGAAAAGCATACAGATGAAGACCTATTTGCAGATTCTGCTCTTTGTGGCATACTAACCTGTTACTTCATTCTTCAAGCATATGGGAGTAGGTATTAAACTCTTACAAGCAGGTGAGAAAACGAGAAGTCACCTGCTTCAAGATAAAGTTCTCCTTGAGACTGATTGCCTAAATATCTTGCAAAGCCTACACAAAAAGACAGAATTACACAAAGCCAGAAAGCTTACAGCCAGTTTGCCCATGTTCATTTCTCGACCAGGAAACACAGGGAAACAGCTTCTACATCTTACCTTGCACATTTACTTTTCTACTTGCTCTAGAAATGCCARCAAAAGACAGAAGCATTAAACAAAACAGCTCCATGCTCAGATGAAAGATGTCTTTACTTCAGRCAACATGGATGAGATTCCACAGCACATCTTGTGGTTTTGAGGAACAGAACGCCTGATACTGACAAACTTCTGCAGCTAAAAATCCAGCTGAGGAAATGTTTCTTTTTTAAGTAAGCTACCTCAAAGTTTAGCATGAAGTACGCTTGCAACAGAACTTCAAAGTAGCTGTATAAAAAATAAAAATAAATCATATTTCCTTAGCAAAAAAACAGCCTATGTGTAATGCTCACAGTTTTGATGAAAAGGGGAGATGACCCAACTCATCCCCAACTTTAGGCATTATATAAGAACACAGTCGCAAGTTTGGAGCACAGTGTTTTATTAAGGACTAGCTAAATAAAGCTATTTCAGTTCCAACATAAAACTAAACTTATTCAGTAAACCACAAGAAAAAGGAACCACCTGCAAATTCGAAGTGTTCCAAATAAAAATCTTTGTCTATGGTTTCCTGGAGACAACGTTCTTCTGTAACATTCACAAACTATCACTTTGTCCCCAAACCCCTGTACAYTCTTAAGCCAGAAAAAGAGTAATGAGTCATAGCCTTAACTTAAAACAAAATTCCTAAGACTATGCTGGCAACTTCAAAATGGTGATCAACTTCACCACCTTAAAAGGGAAAAAAAAAACCCAAAAGCTGAAGGCTGCTGATGTTCGGTATTTTCAGAGCCACCTTAGAAGTGGCATCAGCAAACATTGCCCACGCAGAAATAGCTGATCCACTCAGCAGCAGAGGAAGCAGAGCTCTCAGCTGAGCAGACATGACAATATTGYTTCTCAAAAATGTCACTTGAATTAACACCTATTGCAGCCAGAGATTACACAAGTTTGAGTACATACAAGCCTTGTTTATGTCCCAACTGAATGCTACACATTGGAAAATAGGCTATTCTGAAGCAAATACAACTAAAATTTTGTTGTGTTTGGGTTGCTGCTGCCCATTTATCTTTTCTTTGGCATCCTTCCTCAACAACTCCGGTATTCAACATCAACTTCAGCTTAACTTTAATATTGGGTTTGATGACAAAGGAAAGATAGCTTTCATGGACTGAAAAGACTTAGATGCTTTTTTCAAATGTCATGAAATCCCACCCAAGTCCCATAGCCTGTTTCTTTTTTACAGTCTAAATCCAACAGTGAAACTCCATGATTAGCGGACAGATTGAAGATGTTTAATCTCTCAGATTTCTCAGGCTTTGTTATTAAAGCAACAAAAGGACTACTGCATGCAAGGACGTTAAGGGTCATATTCACACCACATACAGGGTACAGGACAGTAGGACCAACTTACCAGTGAAGACAAAATCCCATAATTGCATCTCAGCTGCAATTCACTATTCTGTCTAAAATTGAAGTGGGGTTTAAAACACAAGACTGCTCTCCTCCTCTCTTAGCCTTCCTACCAAAAACCTGCCACATGAAAGATTACAGATGTCTTTACTTTTTCTTCACTTTTCTTCCACAACTCCCATTGAGGAATGCAGACAGAAGTAACTCTACAGAAGTGACACCAACGTACACCAAATCAGTGGCATTACACAGAGGCAAAGATCAGAAACAACAGTACCAGTGAGATGCCCTTCATGTACAAGGTGAGAAAGTCAGGTATGCTTTGTGAACAAGTATCAACGTCTCAGTAGATTCAGCAAGGGTTAGCCAAATTACATGGGAAGAGAAAAAACTCTTTCAGAATTTTATTTCATCAGTGGTTTCAGAACAATGGAAAGAGAACTGCAATACTGCATTTCCTTGTTTAAAGGAAAAGGTTTATTCTGTCTTGTCATATAAATTGCAAACTTACAGAAAATACAGTAAGTGGCTATAGGATGAAGTAGCAAAGTATAAGGTGTAAATTAGACATTTATTATTCCAACTACCAAAAACCAAAAAAAACCTGCTCAACACCTAGTGTTAAACAGTTGTCCTCCTTTGATACTTACAACTGCTAAACTTTTTAAGTCTCTAAAAAAAAAAAAAAAATAAATACAAGTTTCCTGCTTTTTGCACTGTGCAGATTGAGTTTGCCCATTTAATTCCCAACAGCTGTCAACTTTCCCAGGTCTCATTTTTTCTAATTAAAACTGCAATAGATCACGCATGCTTAGGATTATACCGGCATTTCTCCACATCCATACAACAGCTTGCAGCATGAACCACAATACCATCTCCCTTGAACTGAAAGTCACTTTCACTAARTGGGGGTGGGGGGCTGGGGGAAGAAAGAAAAATCTCTGTGTCTGATAATGAATTATCAATGTAGCAGCCTAAGAAATTTTTACAGTACAGTCAATTTAATTCACCTTCCCATGTAAGGGAAGAAGTTACTTTAGAATTGACATGCTCTTAACACTTTTCAAGACAACTTTTGAAGCAGGCAACTAATATTTTAAGTAGTTTCACGTTAATGCAATATACAGGGAAGCCACTCTTAAAAYTCCCAGCAGGGATAAGCATTTGATATGTTCAACATCAGCTAGACCAGACAGAACAGAAAGCATGCGAGTTACTCAATACAACATAGTTTTCATATTCTAGGAAGAAACAGTGTACGTTTATGCTGTTCCATGCATTAGGCAGTCTAGGTTGCTCTGTCGCTGCTATGGGGCTGTTTTGTCCACAATGATGAAGCATTATATTAATCTTTTAATAGTATTTCAACAGTGAAGCATGTAAGCTAGGTCTTGGTAGAGCAGCATCAACAATGTTAACATGAGTTTTGGAAATTGCTGCAGCCGCTTGTCTTTACATCCAGGCAAGCAGAGTCACGTGGGCTCTGCAGAGAGGTGACTTATGTCTGGCTTTCTCTCTTCCATACAAGCCCTTTGAATTGTTTCACCACAGGGTTGCTATCTCCCAAACTCACCTCTGAAACACTTTCCCTCTCTCTCCTTCCTGTCACAAAGGATTGCTGAGTGATTGTTCCTCTTTACTCATGTCTGATCGCTCCATGAAATACCCAGCTATCAGCTGCATGTTGCTTACCAACAACTGAAAATGTGAAGGGAATGGTTAACTTTAGCAATACCAAAACAGAACAAGCATTAACAAAAAAAAAAAAAAAAAAAAAAAAAAAAANNACAACGAAAAAACACCAAAACACAACCAAACGAAAAACCATTCTGTCGAGTCACTCCCTATACAACTGAGGTTCCTCCTCAGACCACGGTTTCATGACACCATGTGTCCAGTTCAGCAGCAGGATCGTCTTGAGGTATTCTCATCCTTTCTACCCCCATTTCTGCAGTTTGTTTCTAGTGTTCCTTTCCTTTACCACCCACGGCCGTGACAGTACACTTGCTTGTGGGAACATGCAGTTGGTCAGACCATGAAATTATCCGGCTAGGAAACAGCTTTCTCTTCCGAGTTTTTCTAAGCTACTATTGCTTGTTGAATCCTTTTACAATCCAACACCTTGCCCCTCTCCTTCCCACCATTTCCATGCCTGCTGTTTRCAGGTGACTTCCCCCACATGTAAAAATTCACATACATAACAACAGGTTATGTGGCAATCTCATGAACCGAATACTTTCTATCTAAATCCCCAAACAAACCATAATGGCTACACAAAATTTCGTTCCATCCCTCCCACCACACAAAATTATGACGCTGCAATCAGTCTGCAGAAGCAATGGTAGATGTGTGGGTTTAAGTTGCAATGCTAGGAGAAGACAGAGGAGAAGCTTCCGTTAACCAGGCATGTAGCAGGAAAACACCCAGGCAAGAAGTTCTGGAGCTACATGTGATTAGTCATACATTCATTTGTATGTCAACATCCAAATCAGAGTCTTCTACAGTTGAAGTAATCTTTAAGATCTGGGAACAAACTCAAAAAAGGTAAGACTAACAACCAGTTGCATATAACATACCCAAACCATGTGGACTAAATCTGAATCTTTCCCATGCCAAAACACCACTTAGGGCATGTACAAAGCACACACTGGTCTCCAAACTACAGCTAGGGAAACTCCCAAGCACTTCCACAAAGGACATTTTAGATTAAAGTGACTTATCTATAAAAGAGGATCACAAAGCCTACATGAGATAGTGTTTCAAAAAGGAAGAAATCAACCACAAGTCTTCATTATATTATAGGTTGTATTTATTTGGGCAAACTTGTTCAACAAGATGTTTGCCTATGAAACAAGGCATCACTGAACGTAGCAGCATTAAAGCTAGCACATTCCAGAYCTCGATTCCAATGCAGGTCTCTATTCCTTAGCAATAAAAGTCCCCGTATTACTCTTTTCAAACAAACAACCTCCCAGATGATAACACCGCACTACAGCTTGCCAATTTAAGTATGTGTCAAACCATTCTCTGAAGTAGAACGGCTGCTGAGCTGAGAGGCCACTCTGATGAAGTGAGTAGCAATGCAGAAAGTTACATTACATGAATGTGCTAAAAGGAGCTTTTTGAATGCTCTACGGGCTCCCTGCCCATAGGTTTAGTGCCCTGACAAATGCCGTGCCAGAAAAGTGTGATATTGTATTAGATGACTAGGAGAAAAAACAACARCAGCTAGAAAAGTCACTGAAAAGCAAGGTCGTGGAAGTTGAATGTAACAACTTAGTATCTCCATCAGATAGCTCACAGCAGTCTGACACCATTTGGCTCTTTCAGGTAAGTATCAGATATTTAAACTTCAGTTTATATTGGATTAAGCACATAGATTAACAGATAAAGTTTGTATTTTCCACATAAGAAGGACATAAAGTAAGAGGAGAGAGTCACACATCTATTCCTGCTTAGGCAACGTGTGTCCTGGCGTGGTTATTTTTACGCTCCTGAGACACATTCCATCCCACCTGCGGGGCCAGCGGTGGCACCTCCGCACTCCCCGGTCTGTTTGTTTCTCTTCTAAATTCACTCCAAGTTGGCTTTCATTTTAAATACCTGGCAAAGAGTTTAGGGCTTATTGGTCTCAGCACAGAAACTGATGCAAGGAAAAAAGCAGCAGTCGGATTTCATTGTGTAGCAGCCCCCAAACACCTTGTGCTGTAGGTTTGCCCTTGGGGTTTTGTGTTTGGTTGGTTTTGTTGTGTTGTTTGGTTTTTAAAATTTATTTATTCAAGTCATCTAGGGGCAAACTATTCAGTCTGCAATTCTGTTTAGCAAACTAAAATTGGGTTTAGCTCCAGGCTCAAGAGAAGGAACAGTGGCAAGTTTGCTACATATGTTTGAATCCAGTTTCCACAATCTGGAGACACATTATGCTAGGGGTGTGTGATATTGTGTGATCCTCTCACAAGGGAAAAAGAAAGGCTAACAAAGAGCAGAAAAAGAACAGCAAAAATATTAAATTCCTTATTTTTCCTGTAACCCCAAAATGGTTTCCTTATTCTCATCTGAGTGGCTAGGTGATAAGTGGTGTCATGGAAATTAAGTACAGGTGAAGTCTTGAGGACTTCCTCCGTTGGTATACTCACCTTACTTTGTATTCACTATTCTGCGTCAATCAGTTTACAGAACCGTTTAAAAGATATAAGGAAGTTTCCAAAGTCTTTGGAGTTTTGAATGTCATATACAAATAAATGAATGCAAGCATTATTCCAATTCGTCATGTTTACTGCTTTTTTTTTTCCCCCCTCCTTTTAAATCTTATAACATCTGGAACAAGTGCTCCCTCTCTTCCATACAGGCTACAAAAGCATAGTAYCTGACAAGGTGTCCTTGAAAATCCAAATGAAGGCTTGCTCTTTCACTTAAATAACTCCTTTGTCAAATTGCTGGAATTATGGGAAAAATACACTGAATTAAGATAAAATTTTAAAATTGTCCCCCAACCCAATGACAAGATGACAAAAAAATTTTAACAAAAAAAAATTAAGAAACATTAAAACCACTATCCACAGAAAAGCTATGCTTTCACCCATAGCAGCACACCTCAAGCATGTTAACTTCCCTTACCTCAACACTCAAAAAATTCTTAAAATATCACTYTTTAATTTGCAATTTATTATTTGAGCCCCCAGGCTACTCGCTTTCAAACTACTTCTTTGAGCTCTAAAGTTAATTCGAAGAGTCAGAGGGAACAGTCACAGCTCCCTAGTGGTATATCCCATTCTTGGTTAAGTTTGCTTTTTAATATTTAGCCTAGTGCCAACAGCACAACGCACCAGAGATTGCTTTACAGTTACAGCTAGTCTTGGGTCAATTATACTCCTGTAACCTCTTCCAAGGGGCACACACTTCTCTACAGAAAACAGAGTGAAGAAAAGCAAAAATACTGTACCAGGCTTAGCCGCGTTTTCCCTGCCAGAGACTCGGGTCCTTCATGCACCGAAGGCCTACAGCATTGCCTACAGTGCCCCTTCTACCCTGCAGCAATCCTGCCTTAGCACAGCCACAGCACACTTCTCTGCTGCAAGATGGAGGTGAACCCAATTTGGTACTTTCCCCAAAGACGATATCCCTCCAAAAAACCCTCTCATCCAACCACATATTTGTTCACTGTTGTTGTGGTTTAACAGTGGGATGGGGGAGAGAATTGGAAAAAAAAAATAAAAAAAGTAAAATTTGTGGATTGAGATAAAGACAGTTTAATAGAACAGAAAAGGAAGGAAAGAATAATATTAATAATGATGATAGAATATACAAAATGAATGATGCACAATGCAACTGCTCACCACCTGCTGACCGATACCCAGCCCATCCCCAAGCAGCACTCGCCCCTTCCCAGACCATGCCTCATAGTTTATACACTGAGCATGACATCATATGGTATGGAATACCCCATTGGCCAGTTTGGGTCAGCTGTCCTGGCTCTGCTCCCTCTCAGCTTCTTGTGCACCTGGCAGAGCATGGGAAGCTGARAAGTCCTTGACTAGTGTAAACACTACTTAGCAACAACTAAAACATCAGTGTGTTATCAACATTATTCTCAYACTAAATCCAAAACACAGCACTATACCAGCTACTAGGAAGAAAATGAACTCTATCCCAGCTGAAACCAGGACAACGGTTCATATCCCCTGCCCTCCCATCCTAAGATATGAGCATGAGAAATAAAAGCAAACTGCAAAACTATCAAGGCTCTAAGATTCACAGCTTTGATAGCCAAGACCCTTGCTGCTTCTTGGCACTAAGCTGCTACCTACAGCATTTGTAGCACATTTTGGACAATTACAGAGTGTTTGAAACAGCCTTCTTTCTTCCCTCACCGATCAAGGAGAGATGATGCAACTAAAACACAGAATACAAGACACAGAAATCGCAGGACTGCAAGGTTACACATAGCAGCCTGCTCCACCCACTGCGCAATGGAACAAGAAAAGGTATTTCTTCCAGAAGCAACAGAACATCGACCAGGTACTTCTCAGTCATTTCAGAGCTGGAAATATTTAACTACCTCACTGTATCTACACTAAAATCATTCCACAGACAGGAAAAAAGTTGCTTTTTTGAGACAAATTCATCACCTTTGCCCTCCAACACCAGTGAAATCTGTCCAGGAACCTCACCCATTCCCTAGATTTGCAATGAGAGTAAGCCTAGGACACAGAAAAATTATGTCAAACCAGGAGGAGAGGCTGACAGAACTTAGAAAAAGCTCCCTGTGTATTCTTTGTCTCGCTTCTCAAGCATCAAATCCAAACCAGGAATGGCAGTCACATTCAAGGTAGCTTGCACAAACCAATTTCAAACACTGCTTTAAATGCTACCAGTAGCATAACATCCATAATCTCCCATTTTGGGGGAAAAACAAGGGTCACAAGGATACGTGGTAAGAAGTCTATCATCTTTAAGATGCTACTACTGGAAGCAGATCTTGAATTCCTTAGTTTGAGACATCCTCAATTTACAATCACCTTCTCGCCCCTGAGAATTACAAAGGCTCCAACTTCACCTCCCATCAGAAGCATGTGCACCATAGTCACATAAAGAGAGAGAAGCATCAGGCTTGACCTACAAACCTACAGAAAAGCAAATGACACTAATTATTCTGGCTACTCTGAACATTTACCTTCTTAGTTAAAGAAAATAGACTTTGGCTGTTAGAGCCCAATGCAGTCAGAGCAGACAGGCTTCATTCCTCTGAAGTTCACGGCATCTGCACCTACAGCAAGTGATTCTGTAGAACTAGGTATATGGTAAGTTACAGATGACAAATATTAGCATCGCTTTTAGAATAATTAAATTAAATAAGAAGATTACCTTAAGACATTTCAACAGCAATTAGACAACATTTCAGTGACTCATTTTATGATAGTAAACCACAGGAGACCAGTGTTCCATCATTAGGAAGGCAATAATGATTCACAGCCACCACAAGAGGGACAACTGTGATTCAGATGTCATCCCCTTTAAAAGAAGGGCGGCTCCAGGGGAACCTCCATGTCCTACAGAGCACCGGTACCTCCAGGGTTCACTGCTGGCAACGTGGGAGCTGGGTGGCAAGCCAGGAGGGAGGGAAAACTCAATTTCTCAACCTTCCACACATCATATTGATCAACCTCTCTCAGTTAAAGCAAGTTCTTTAGGAACATCCTTGCCACTAAGCAGCCATTTGTAAAATAGGCAGGGGAGAAGGTATTTATTTTTCAAATATCAAAGAACAAGGGAATGGAGAAAGGGTTGAAGGAGAACCACACAAATAAACAATTGCTTTTCATCACACCAGGAAGTGCATAAGGACAACTTGTAAGTGGTATAATCACTGCCTCTGCTTCTCATAAAGGATTAGTTTTTCTAATTACTGCAAATATTTTTATTGCCACAGCTCGCACTGAAGAGTAAACAAAGCTGGGGAAACAGCTCTCGCAGTCCAAAGGACAGAAGGAGCGTATCTTGTAGTGCTGTCATTTCAGACCGCGAGGAAGCCACCGGCCTCGTGAGTTAGCCCGACCCTCRCTCCCCGTCCTCCTCCAGCCCTCCCTCTAACAGACTGAGCGGCGATGGCTTGGTTCTTAATGCCAGACGTGATTTCTCCCCCACTCTTCCCAAATCGAGCTCCGCCATAACCAACTGCAACATCACTCCCGCCCTTTCCTCCCGCTCCCCTGCAACTCGCCTTCACCTCTCTCCATTAAGTTAACCCACACTTAATCAAGACCAGAAAGCAAAGCAGCTGCCTAACAAACACGCCTGCTCCACTACATTTACTACTCTGCTTGTTTATGCTTGCTTGAAATACCTTGGTTTTGTCTTGCCTATACACAGATCTCAAGGGCAAGAATTAATATTTTGTACAATGCCTAACACTGCAGGAGCCCAATCCCAATTACTCACAAGCACTTCTGTAGCATATGTTATTAAATGTCAGCTTGCCTATGTACCAATTTTATTACTATTAACAGTTCAGCAGAAGTAACATTCCTGACTCCAGTTATTAAAAAAGCCAGCTTAAAAAAAAACAACCCAAAACACTCCCCCCAAAAAACAACAAAAAACCGCACCACCATACCAAAAAAAAAAAAAAAAAAAAAAAAAAAATCACACCSCTTTTCTCCTTAAAAAAATTAACACCCTTGTTCTGGAGGTTCTTCCACCTCACTCCCATCTYGCAGCTATTGCTTATTTCAATGCTACTGAATTAGAAGAAATGAAAGAAAAAAAAAATCAGGAAAGCTCTGTGGCACTGGAGGAAAGCCATGCTTTTACCCAAGTGAACCAGATATTTAAGGTCTTCTAGGCTGAAACAGTCTCCCAAACATACTGTTTGGGGAGATAGTAAAATAAGACCATTCATACAAAATCAACATGTTTTTAACCAAAAAYAGATGTAAACTCATCCCTCCAGAAACACTCATGTTTTGCAAGTATAACTGAAAAAGGTAATTCTGCTAAGGTAAGACTTCCAGCAGGCTTTTGATAGGCAGTTTCTTCATTCCACATGCTAAGACAGTATCAAMGGCCATAGGACAGTCAGCAGGCCATAGGAGATGCAGAAAACTCAAGGTGAGCAAGTCTAGTGAGGACCAGCAGGGATGGCTTCAGTGACTGGGATAAGTGCAGAGAAGTAAGAGGGAGTAGCAAATAACTGAAAGGACTGGTCATCAATACAGAGTCAACAGGATTAGCTGCAGAGAATGAAACGATACGGCTGTCAGCGCATAAAATATGAAGCCATAAATGACCATGCAGGTTCAGGTGACAAACCAGCTGACCCCTTTGACAGGCATCAGAGCCCAGTGTACCAAGGACAACCGTAATGCATCTGGTTAACTTGTAGGTGATTACCTCCCCAGCAACTACCACCGCTACCTCGGTTGGTGACTGTCAGTCTTGTGGGTGGTGTTTCTAGTGGAACATCACTATAAATCCACCAAGAGGCATAAGGAAAGTGGTCCTGTAAAGACCTGAAGAGAGTTCAGCCAGAGAGAGAGACGTGGTGCCAATGGAAGGTCTAAYCTGGTGGAGGCTATGAATGGAGGGGAAAGGACAAAAAAGAATTGTTTCTAGCAGGTTATGTTTACAAGTAGTTGAAAAAGATAATTCTGCAAAAGTAACAGACCCTGGCTTCCAGAAAACTATTAAGAGGCCTAGATGAAATTCACATCTTTTTCGCTGGCCAGCCATCAGCCAGTATGTGAAATATTTTTAAGCTATTCAATTCAGAAAGACCTCGATTTACTTCCAGACAGCTGGGGGAAAAAAACATACAGAATGTACTTTCAGTAGCTAACCTCAGAGACTCATGGTGGTCTTGACAACAGGTCAGACTTCACATCCCTGTATAACAATTTTAGGCACATGAGTCTGGTCTGTTTTCCCACCTGAATCAGAAACGCTCCATGCTGCTAGGTCAAAGGGGCTGACTTTATCCTTGAGAATATAAATAGACAACAGCAAATAGGATTAAWAGTGTTGTATTACTGGTGCAACTGCTAGTGAAATACTATGGCCAGGTCTGAAAACCACAGCTCGAAGACTGAAATGAGATCTGATCCAAGAAAAAAAAAATACGCAAAAAATAAAAAGATTGAAGATCCATCTTTAAGTGAAATTCATGAACAGTTTGATCTATTTAGCCTATTAAAAGGCAAAAGGGGCAACTCASTCTTCAAGTCTCCTCTATGTTAGATGAAAAATTCAAGAACTATCTTCCAGTCTGGGAAATATGTAACAATACAGAGTGATGGAAGTTGAAATTATGCATATTTAGACTACAAGACAAAGCAAAATATATGCTTTCTTAATAGTGAAATTACTTAAAATCTCCCTAGAAATCCTACGGAGGACAGAAGTACATTTTCCACACACACTCACACACGCTGCAATTTTGACTGGGTACTAGGAATTATTCTAAAAGAAGTAGTCTTTGCAAACAAAACTTCACGTAAAGGAGTAGTACAGCTTGAACAAGAAGCTAGATTAGCTCATAGTAAGTTCCTTCTACCACACAGTTGATCATTTGTTCTCGTAGTCTCATGGCAGAGAACCTTGCTTATCAACAGGGAGCTGAAAATATGTGAAATCTTGTTAAAGCAAACGTGGTTTTCAAGTCCAGGCACTCTGCAGATCTTCTATGGCTGGGGTTTCAAAAAAAACATCTCAACCTAAAAGTCATTATCAACCAAAGCAACAGTTTAAGTTGTTACAATGATTTCTAACACAGATGCTAAAAAGCTTGACTGTATAGAGATGTGCATTCTCCCAGGTGTGTAATGCCTTAAACACCAAAGCATCTGGTTGTTCTAACAACTTTAGAAGTATGAGAATCCAGATGTGCTTCACTAATAAACATTTCCTTTCAGGAATCTACACCACTAGAAACTGTAATGACAACAGTAGCCAGGTATCACTTAAAGCACCTGAAAGCAACCAATCTAGGAGATCATTCTGAAATTTGGAATCAGTTTATGGTATCCATCCTACCTGCATGGCTGATTCTGATTTTGCGCTTCAGGTTTTTTTTTTCCCTCTACACTCAAATTTGAACTTAATACTCTGCCTAAATAAAAAGCCGATACCAATTTTTAATGTTTCCCCCTTTCAGTTTTTCGAAAAACATACAGATGAAAATCTTTATGGACAAAATAACACACACAGGTATGTTGTTAGAATTTAAAAGATTTAATCTCCTTATCAACCTTCTTATATAAGCAGCATACAGTGCCCTTTCTGTCTCCTGCTCCAGCAAGCAAAAGACAGCAGTATCCCCTCTGCTTTCACACCAGGCTGGATTGCTGCAAGAACAAACCTGGTCCCTTCCAGGTATCAGCAAAGCAGTGTTTTCCTTTATTTTTTCAAGTGAAGGACATTGCGGGGGAGCATGGTCCCACACAGACTCCCTTTTATTTTTTGAGAATCCAAATTAGAAAGGGAAAAACACCCTTAGCAAGCAGAGAAAAACAGAGCAGAAGAGCCAGGTAACCCAGACAATGTACAATTAGTGCTGAAGCTGCCATCAGCCATCACAGAACATTCCAGGTAACAATTAATTCAAAATCAGTGTATTGCCTTCCCTTACCATCTACGGAACTTATGTTCAGTTTCCCCTCCTTATATCAACTATGTTGTAAGTTAAGAGCATGCAAGAATGCCAGGAACTTAAAAGAAACCCAAAACAGGTCAAGGGAAGTCTCACACCTTTCCATTTGGTTTTGTGAAGCTAAGAAACAACTCTTTGCCAGAGGGACTAAACTCCATTGATTTTCTTTACGTGGATAGGCCATTCTTGAAAACTGCTGTGATTGCTCCCTGAAAAGGAGGTCGAGAGGGTTTAGAAGGATGTATTTTCTACACGCAGAATCCCAGAGAATTAAGTGACTTCAAATGAGTCATTGCAGACCAGCTCAGAACCCTTCTGATCTCTTTAGAGAAGCAAAAAAGGAAAGAGCCACACACTCGCAAGATACGATTAAAGATATTTCACTACTCTTACACACTGTGCTCTCACCACTTTGCTGATGCCTCTGTTCCCAACAGTTCTTATTTAAGCCATCTGCTCCAACTGTTTCTATGTACTTATTTCACTTCGTAACACCTAGGAATCCTCGTCATAGCACCAGAACCCACTATGCTAGGTGATATCTAAATACAGGCAGCAAACTTACACCCACAAAAACAAAAAACCCAAGGCACATGTGCACACACAAAACACAAGCCTGTCCCAAACAGCTTATTTCTACCGAGGCCACCTCTTCCCCGAATGCCTCCATGTTCCTGTGAAGAACATGACAAACTTGCATCTTCGTGTATAACACAACTAATAAATGACTTGTCAGACAAAATTAATCTAGTCTGTAGTTACTGTTTTTATATCCTCTGACCTCAGTCACACTCCAAATGCACTCTGAGAAATCCAGAGCGGAAGGGAAGCACACATCCCGTCTCACACTTTCCACTACATTACATACAAGTGTTGTCCACCTTTTCACGTGTTCTCAGAAACAAGACTTCTTCCCAACAACCACAACTTTCTGAATTTGCTAAGGAAGAGATCTTAGAACAAATGAGTTGCCTTTTTTAGGATCTGGAAATTGGATTCATATTAGGAATACATTATGAACCTGGTGTGGTCTACTGTGTGTCATCAGTTACTTGTTTCCCCAAAAACAGTTTTGAAAACATTCATTTTAATTTATGGTCAGAGCATTGTAATGAGAATGGCCAAGGCAACAGCCATTCAAAGGAAGTTCTAGACCAACCCTGTTCTAGATCAATACTAAGAGCAACTGCAAGGAAAGTTTCCTACTACCTAGATGTCAGGAGGACTCAACATATGAAGAAGTRGTAAGGCTCTTCTCACCATGCCTTGCATGTGGCATATGGTTCTTTCCTTTCACAGGCATTATAGCCGTCATCTCCCATTATTCAACCATCTCACTGTGCTTTGTGCTCAGTGAGAGCTCACAAGCTCAAGCTTGCTCACAAGCTTTGCTAAGTATCAACAGAAGTCACTGGACTTGCAAATATTGCCATGAACTCTCAAATTAAAAGAGTCACGTGCTATATTGTGTAGTAGTTAACACGTTGAGGCTGCATTGTCAGGCCTTCAAAGTTCTTAAAATTATCAGCTAAAACTTAACACAAGTAGGTAAGGGAGAGATTAGAAAAGAAAGGCTGCACTACAAGTGTCTTCCACTCTGCAAAAGAGCATTCATGCCTCYGAAAGAGGAGTTTACTTGTGTAAAGCACTAACCTCAGAAAAGGGGGATCTCGCTCTGGAAATGAGACAAAATTATTTTATCTTCTTCCAGTTAGCAGCCTCTGCCTTATTTATTCCTCAGATGCACTGAACACTTCATTTCTCCGACACCACATTAACTGTCTCACATGCTACCAATTACCACCATGAGAAAAGTATCATCATCATTCCGCCTATGGTTAAGACGAGAGACAGCCTTGCCTCAGGCCACAATGAGTCAGTGGTAGAAGCAGGATCTCATCTCTCATTCCTCAGCTCCTTCCTTCAGACAGCGACGTTTTACTACTCCCACTGTCTTACGAATTGATATCTTGACTTGCTGAAGTGCATCTAATTAAAAAGAAAGATCTAGAAAGCCAGAAACAAACAACTGCAAAAAGCTGTGGTTTAAGTAACTCGGTAAGTGCCTTGATAGAAAATAAGGACATAAAAGAAGCTAACTACAAAGCCGCACTCTTGCCTGCAGTCCCAGCCTTAGCTGTCACTGCATCTCTAATTTCTATCACAAAGCAAGCATCAACTCAACAAACTGTCCCCTTGACATTACAAGCCTCATTTGTGCACAGAAAGTCGTCTACGCTGCCTGCAAAGGGTGGACAATCACAATATACACACCCCCCACAAAAAATTAGTAGTAGCTTCCCTTTCAGTTTTCCAAGTGCTTACTGCAACAGTATTATTTTTAGTATAACTTATGTAATAACTGGATGAAACTTGGGCATTTCAGGACTCAGTGCCAGCAATGGTTTCCTTCTGGTGACAATTTACATGCAAGTCTGTTTCTGCAATTCTTGTACCTCTATAATTCATTTTCAGTGGAGAACAGGAGACTAAAAAAAGCAGCAAAGCCTACCTCTAGACAACATTACACATTTAAAATGAAGTTTTCTTTTTAAAAATGTAAAAAATGCTACCATTGAAAAAACGCTTTTAACTATTCGAAGATGACACTCCAACACATATTAAGATGGCAATTGCTTTGCATATGACTGGGTTGACAAGGTTTGCAGTATTGATGTAGCACTAGAGCTGTTACCAACTGATGTACAGCTTTGATGTGGCTCATCAGACTTTATAAGTTACCCTGACACAGTGCAGTGTCTCTGCTGACAGAAATAGTAAGAGTCCCTTCAGCTGCAGACTTTGGCTGGTCCATTTTAAAGTGCAGTCTCCATGGCAGGATTTCCTCATCAGCATCAGACTGCTCTGCTGGCAGCGATAGAAGTGCTTCAAGGGGATATAATACACAATATTTAAAGCAGTGCACACTGGACTACTTCCCTTTCGAAGTCACAGAGTTGAGAATAAGTAACAATTGTTTTCATTGTCTCCAGAATAAGAGGAGAAAGGCTTTATGTATTTCATCAAGCAAAATACTGCAGCTTAGACGGGACAAATGACAAGGTAAATTAAAACAGTATTAAAAAATACTGCCTTGAAATAGTAACACTTGCTTTCATAGTCTGTGTGGCTCCTGTGCTATAGGAATTGTGTACATTTAGCAACTAGAGAAAAAGAAAAAACCAAACAAACAAAGAGGTGGCAACTCTCAGCAATTTCTATGCTTAGGCATATTTCCCCTTTGATCTTTCCTGTCTGTTCTCTCCCACTGCAGTTTTCCTGCTTTCTAGAGTCCCAGCTGCTATGAGAGAAACACCAGAAGCTACCCTAGTCTTCCAGCTACGACTGTAAACCTTTGTTTTCCCCATCTGCTATCAGTACAGCACCCTGTGCACTAAAGAACATCGACGGTCTTACAGAACAGTTTGACTTGAGACTCCTGCTACTTCTCCGACATAGAAGTTTGTTATCTGCAACAGATGAAGTCAAACTGTATGTGTTTATAAGCAAGTAAGCCACACAAAAACTCAGCTGCATTGCTCCAATACTGATTTGCCTTTATATACAGTCTATTAAGGCTTTCCTTCATTAAAAACTGCCCTGCAAGACACAGCCACAGGCCTACCAGCCACAATTTCCCAGAGGGCTGATGGCATTATTAAGGAGTTTGTTTCTTCCCCTCAGCTTTGCCSATGATGATACATCACTCACAACCCAAGAGTGCAAACACACACACACAGAAACATGTCTCCTCCTACTTGCCAAAAAGCCAACCCAGCCCTGCACAGAAAGCCAGCGGGGTAATGGTAACCAGCCCGCTCCTCACTATGAGGGATTTCTGTAGAAGTAATTGAAGCTTTGCTACTCCAGGGTCCCAGATGAAAACTGCTCTAAGAGGGGTCGATGGAAGAGGAGACTCCCCAGATCAGTGAATAACACTAGCAGTTACTTCATACTGTCCCCTTAAAAGGCTGGTGACCATTCCAAGTGTGCCTGCCACATGCTAGTGGCCAGTTTTATAATTATGAAAATCTATGTGCTATATTACTTTAAGAACAAGTAGGTGACATTTAGACTGAAGCCTTTTACAGAAAGCTGCAGAAGGTTTCCTACTAACTGATTTCATGACTTACATGAAAAAAAATCTGTCACCCAATCAAGCAATCCAGATAGATTACGAGAGGACAGAAGTCTCTATTAAAAGTTAATATTAGAAATGTCAACTAGAGACCCACTACTGAATAATTCAAAGCAAGAAAAGGTCTATCTCACCTCCTGTCACCTGCTTTGAGCAATCCTTCAGCCAGATGTAACAATCAGTTCCAGCAAATGATGGCTGGGTTGAATACAGAATGAARAGACATATAGAAAATAATAAGTAATAATAAAAAAAAAAAGGTAGAAAAAAAGGAGAGAGACACTTAGCTGCACTTAGGCCTATGAACTCTACGAATTGAATGAGACGAAGCTGTCTTCAGCCACCATGTCTGAAAAACGCTGTGTACAACTGGAAGAGGACTAGCAAACAGCACAATCTTCCACCTTCACAGTGTTCCTGAACCTTACTAAAGAAGTTCAAAGTTTTGGAAATGAGAATTTAACATATTTTTTTGGACAAAAGCAGAGTTTGGTTAGAACAATAAGCAAGCTCTGGCATACTTTCATCATCCCTTCTGTCTATAAGCGAAATATACTTGATATTCCTTTCACTTTACAATTATAAACATCTATTTAAGTCCCAACATTTTCAGGCCTGAAAAAAATTATTCTTTCAACTTTCCAACCCTTGTCAGCTCACTATAGGTTTTTTCTTCCTTTCTCAATATCAGCAGTCTTCCCAGTAAGTAACAGAAAACAAACCAAGAAGCAGCTTAAGAATTTGCCCAATATTGGCTTAGTTATGTTGGCAAGTTCAGTAAAATCTGGTCTTCATATTGTATCGTAACAAAAGCTGAAGCAACTATTTGATAYGGAATGAAAATTGATCTTAAATCTAACAACAGGGAGCAAATTAGGAGGAGTTCTCTCAGATTTTCTCCACTCCCTGCTAAAGATTTCGCTGAGACTCATCCAAGTTTCTCTCACCCTCCTCATAAAACACAATCTTGAGGACTCTGCATAGCAGTCAAGACGTCATTGTTGGCAAAACTTCATCTTGCACGAGAGAAACCACTATCCCAGCAGCTCGTGGTACTAACGAGTTCTTTAAAAACATTCAGACGTGGGTTTGCAATTAAATTTAAAAACCTGTCATCAGTCTTTGTAAGCCTAAATAGGAAAGGTACCAATTACTAGAATTCCCCATTATTCTGTATATGGCTAACTGAGCAAGAGCACGCACTAGTAAGAATTCCCAGGGACATCGAATACCATTCTTTTCTCACCGAAGAGCTGCAGAAAAGCTGAAAGGAGTGATTTTTTCCCTGCATTTCTTCTCTTTTCCATGATYTCATGACTCAGTATCTCAAAGCAATCCTATTCCATTTTTTAAATTATAGCAGCTACATCTGAAGAGAAACCACACAATTATTTAACAAGAACAGAACCATATAATCTGTTCGTTTTGCATGTCACTGAGAGTGCAGTTACATTCTAAAATGTAATCCGCTCACTCTGTGGTGAAGACACCAGTATTTTTTCCAGGTTTGTGTACAAAGAAAATTACTTCTGGAAGTTCTGCTGAGTACTACACTATAAACAACACAGAAAACCCCACACTATATGTTCATCAGGTCCACCTGTCTTATAGAGGTCTGGAATCAACTGCTCTGTGCCTGAATTGTCAAATTTGTTTGAAAGTTTTGAGACAGTGAGAAAATTCCTCCTCCTCCCTCCAAATCTCAAGACACTTTCACAGTCCAAAAACCTCTACAGGAGATTCTTTAGATATAAATAAAGGGTCTCAATTTGAAACTCYGGCAGCAACAAAAACCCAAAAAGCCTAACTGAAACAGCCTAACTTAGGAAAAAATCTTGCTAAAAAWTCATTCATCTGAAGCCTGCAACTGACTCTCTTTTTTTGTGGTAAAGAAAACTAGACTTAAATTCCAGTCTTTAATAATAAATACCAGGGGAGCCTCTCCCACAATAAACACATGTCAAGCTCACTCATTTTGTAAGACTGCATTAAGTATTTGGCCAGAAATCATGCAGGGACTCCTCCTCTTGTTTTAGGATGAAACATCCTAAAAACTCAAACTCTAYGGAGCTCAACAGCTATAGCATGAGAAAGAGTTTATCACTGACACGCCATTTGAAGCCTGCGTGAAGCATAAGTGATTTCTTAAACCTAAAATATGCATGAAAGTTAATGAGATTCCAATATGGGCAAAATACCGCACTGAAGACATTTCATCCAAGGAAATTGGTTACACCTCAAAGCCTTTGCTGAACACTCAAGTAAAGATGAAAATACAGGGATAGGACATATACATTTGGGAAATGAATTTACAGATTTACAGCCTGCCAAACAGTCCAGCAGTGGAACACCAGCCACAGAGATATAATGTCTAAAAAGCCTCTAATTTAGAGGCAATACCAAGATGGTTTCTCATTCCCTTTTGCAAGCAAGTCAAACTTCTAACCCCCAATATTGCCTTTCAAAAGTTTAAAGATCAAAAAAAAAAAAAAAAATTTAAAAAAAAAGGAAGAGGATATCCTTGTTTTCCCTTGCAYCCTATACAAAAGCAGCACTTTTTGTATCCTGTATGCAGTTGGAGAAATCCTCTTAGCATCTCAGGGGGGCCAGAAACTCCATGTTTCACACAGCTGCTATCTTCCAAGAACGCAGTTTCCAAATTACATTTCCTCCAAGTATGTGTACACTAAGATTTTCAGTTGCTTGAAAAGTGATATAGAAGTTTGAGGATTTTCRCTGAACGACTAAAATACACACCGGCTGGCAAATTTTTATTTCCCCACAATACAGAAGTGCTAAAGCTGTTAACACTCCTCCCCTCACCATACACACATACAGCCCTACCTCTTACACAGGAACAAAATTTAATTGCCTTAATTTTTCCTGAAAGTAGTTTAAATATTTTTCTTGAGGTTTTCTAAAAATAATTCAGAATAAAGCAGACACTCTATATGGAAAACATAAGCCCAAACAGTTTGGCCATTTTACCAGCAACTGCACCATTCCCTCTTATAGTGGAAAGCTGTCTGACAAACAAACGCAGGAGTTTTGACTGTATTGTACATGCCATAAAATGGAAAAGTTTTAGTCCTTTAATTGCTTCAAAGACCCCTTTTTTTTTCTTTGCCATCTTAGCTATTTGCTGCAGAGGATGGAAATCCAGACATCATGGTCTGTGTTTTATTAAAAAGCCTTCTCCATTTCTTTTTTTAACTTAGAGGATGAAATCAATCAAAACAGAAAAAAGTACTTATGAATCATACTCCCTAAAGAAAGGGTCAGCCTTTAACTACCTAAAATAAAAGCAGAAGCATCTTTAGAGACAGCAATTGCAGCTCATATACACGAGTACCAGTATGGACATCTCAGCTGCCTCTAACACTGATCATGAAAAGCCGAGTAGCACGATTTCTACAGGAGAGATCGGAACATAACTGCCCTAACGTGACACCCTGGACTCCKCTCAGAAGGGACTTCAAACAACTTGACATGGGAAGGGAACAGACCTTGTCCAGCACTGTCCCCCCATGCTCTCAGTCACGGCACCTTCACAGTGCTCAGCRACAGGGAGAACACTCCACCGTGCCTGTTCCTGTCAGCAACTTCATATGAGAGCAATGATGCTTCCCTGCACTTGGATGTCTGGAGAAAGTAGGGATCCATGTATGAAAACTGAGCCACTGTCCCTGTCAAGACTTGCATCTCTCCTGTTTGAAAAGGCAGAAGAAAATATTCTGAAGAACCAGAGCACTGGCTTGAGGGTCTACGGTCACCTATCGAAACAGTCTAGTTCTGTAAGCCTTCAAATCCCCTACCGGCAGAGACCAGAAATTTTTTTAACCTTTCTTTGCTAAAACTGCATCCATTCCTCAAGGAACAGGGTTTCCAACCCTACGGTCAATAACTACTTCTCAGGATAACTAATCAGCACTTCGGTGCTGCTGTGATTAGAGACCACAGCCAGGGAGTGCACTCTCAGTGTTTTCACCCTGTCACAAAGTAGTCTGACAAGGAAGATGTTGCTTATTTCCAGGAACATTTCAGGATGAATACAAACCAAACAACCAACCAAGCAAACTAACAAACAAACAAAAAAAGCCACCTCAACACCCCACCGCAACAAACCTCTTTTACCTTTAAGTTAGCTGCTAATAACTAACATCAAAAMCCTAAGCACTACAGTTAGATATTCCCAGCAACTGAGCATCATTTTAGAATYGGATCCACAGCTTATCGTGACCACCCTAGATTGGTGAGCAAAAACTATATTACTCCAGGTTGTTAGCTGCGGACTCTGAAGCCCAAGCTCTCTCTCCCTCAAAGAGACAAATACTTGGAAGCTGATATTCTCAGGAAGCTGAGCTACTTGCTGTAAAAAAGCTGCTTAGTAGACTACACATCATCTTTTGGGAGGTGTGATGAAATATTCATTTCTGGTCTGTGTAAGGCATCCGTCACGCCATCTGGATGTCCGTTAGTTCTCGCACAGAGTAACAGCTAAGGAAAAAAATGTAGCACTGGGATGGAGAAACCCAAATTCCAAGGTATTATATAGCTGTTGTGAATGCTATCATTAATCACTCCCTCCCCCCCCCATACCACACTATCTTTCAACTCAAAGTAGTACACAAATGAATGCCCAAGATTTGAGGTAACAAAAGAATGTATGTACTGAACACCTTGATTGCTTCTGGGAAGACAGATCCATCACGCTGTTGCACAGAGTTACTGCGGAGATAGTGACTAGCAACATTCACTGAAGATCAGGAGCCTGAAGTCTTGATGCTCAACTGTCCCCATGCAGAACTCTTCCAGATGAAACCACACATCAATAAGGAAGACACAGGGACAGAATCATTCAGACAGGAATATGTACTCAGCCAGTCCCAGGCCACAGCAGGAGTTAAAATATAGCTTTCTTATTGGCATGTTACATGCCACTTTCTGCCCCACACACCTCCCCAAAACCAACAACAAAACACAAACTTGCATGAGGTCCAATTACATGAAGGTCTCTGCCAGACAAATTGAGAAGAGTAGACTGGAATAAACCTGTATCATACTCTTCTGTGTGAAGTGGTAACACAAGCTCTCTCTACAGCCTGGATGACTGTTACCCAGGAAAGCAGGAGAAAATGGCTTACTTCAAGAACTCAAGTGTCCTCTTTTAGCCCAGTAATTACAGAACACAGCAGACATTCATTCTGGAGGGCAGAGTACAATAGCTGTTTGTTACCATCAGTGTTACAATCTAGCATTTATCTAAGCCTATCACACACAGAACAGAGAGCACAAAAATGCTCAAGACAGAACTCAAAGTACCGTCCATCAGAAATTACGGGAAAAAAAACAAGTACCAGGACTAAGGCTTGGCCCACAACTCTCAATTTAACCACCCAGGAATGCATTTATTGAGCATATATTTATCCAAGCTTCATCTAAGAAGCATTTGGCATAGCTGGTCAAAGAATAAGCAGCAGAAAAATATTTAAGTCATCATAATCTACTGTTAGTGCATCTGACAAGAGGCACAGTCTTGGTGAAGAGGAAGAGTGCCCACACATGTTTATCATTAGAAGCAAGTTATCATCACGAACTCTGAAGTCCATAACCAACAGAAACGAAGATGTAAAAGTCTGCATTTACACAAGGATTTTCTTTTCTGCTCAGGTACCTCACAAATTCCTCCACATTGAAGCCTAATCTCAAATTTAAAAAAGCACAAGGCGTTACCTTCCCACATCCTTCCTAGGTGAGAAGTTCAGATTCCTTTACTCCCCATGCATCCTACAGCAGTGCCAATTCAGACTTTCCTATATCACAGACTTTCACACACWCACACAAATCCTGCCCCAACATCCACTTTATTTTTAAAACACCACCAGATTCACCTAAACTAGAGTTCAGATTGAGAAAACTGTGATCCGGCATTGTCAGTCAGGATTTTAGAAAGCATCAGACTCAATCTTCTAAAACATCATGTAGCATTTTAAAAGATACCTCGCTGACATGAAGAGCGAGATTGAAAAGCGCTAGTTAGAYTGGTGTGAACTGCCAGTCCCCTCATTACTTGCATGCCTAAGCTCCTGCGAAGGAGAGCAGCCCAACAATACTGAGATACTGCATGGGAAATACGAAAAAGCGGCACCTATGCCATGCTACCAAGATTCCTGTCCCATCTTCAGAGGACRACAGAAACAACAGGGTTTCAGAAATATCTACTCTCTACATCCCTGGGTAACCTCCCACCCAGAGATAGTAAGAAACTCAAATAACAAACTCAAATGACATCAATAAATAGTTCACCCTTTCCTCTATTACAGAAACATGCATAACATTCATAAGCATTTTTTCTAAACATATTCTGCTCCAAATGAGGAGACTAACTGTTCTACTTAATTTACTGTAGTAAGTATATTTAAGTCTCTAATTTTTATTTTTAAAGATTGCAAATTGGCTGAAGGAATGCAATCAGCTGAACACAAACACTTATTTGGACTCTTGCAGAACAGCAACACATACTTTTCCAGAAGGGCACACCGGATTGAACATGTAATTACAAGCTCAACCATAAGAGCACAAATAGACTAAACAAGCACTGCTCAACGTTGAAAGTTTGACCCCTGAAGCCAGAAGTACATTCACAAAGGAGAACCATTTTTTCCAAACAGTCAGATATATAAACACAAGTTTAAGCAAGCTTACAAATCCTGAATAATCAAAATTAGAGTACCTTTAGTCAAGGTTAATTTCTCCATCTCAAAAGTTTCAGCTCAGGCTTAGAAAAAAAAAGCTGTATTTCCTTTTCCAGTGCTTATATTTCTCAATAGACTACTATAAAAACTGCACCACAAACGGACAATTATTCCATTTTATCTGCATCACTAACAATATATTTTATTTTTAAGTAGAAGTCAGACTTCCCCTGTGAGTTTCCTTCCTGCAAAAATCCCAAGATCTCATAACTCTCTTCTCTCACAACTTTCTGCCAGAGAACACTCATAGCTTCAGGAGACAATTGTCTGTATTTTGGTTCTTCCTATAAAGAAATACACTTAGAGCCAAACCACCTGCAGCTACAGCTCTTACTAAAACAGGTACAATTTCCATATTGTATTTGTATCTAGGACAAGCTAGCATTTGCAGCAGCATACAAATATAAAAGATCTTTAATCAAGTCCACTCTCAATATGTTTTATTGTAGGTTCAAAACAAACTACTTCTGTACTTAGCAATAATTCAGCTCCAGAAGTTTTATGAGAGAACTATGGCTCCATATTAAATCTCTGCAACGTTCATCTCTCCAGCGAACCAAAATGCCATTAAAATTAGATGCCCAAGACAAGAGTTCTGCTACTCTGCAGTCAGTTCTCAGAGCAAAAACTAAGCCTMAAAAAAGGTATCTGAGTAAGGCACCACACACACGTGAAATAATGCTCAGATCTGGAGGCTAGAAAGGCCAGTTCTTCAAAAGTTCTAGGTGCCAGTGGCATAAACTGCAATAGGCAATCCCAGGTTCACTGGCAATCCCGCTGGTGTAAAATCACAGACGTATTGGTTGGAGCAGAGCTCTGGAGGTCATTAACCCCACCGTCCTCTTCGGATGGCGAATATTATGCTCATCTGCAAGAAGCAAGATCTGGGGTCAGTCAGCACAACYCAAGTCACTACAGAGCCAATCCTCCTGGAAGCCATTTCTGGGCACATGAAGGACAAGGATGTGACTGGGAACAGCCAGCATGAGGTTAGACTGCACCCAACCAACCTGATTGTATTCTAGGACATGAGGAGGGTCCGTACAGGCAAAGGGAGAGCAGTGGATGTCGTTTACTGATGCTTTAACAAAGCCTTTTCTTGGTCTCCGTGGCATCCTCAGTTAATTTGTTGAGATATGGATTGAGTATGTGGACAATACCACCAGGCTCAAGGCTTGTGATCAGTGGTACAAAGTTCAACTGCAGGTTGTCTCATTTCCATGGAAATAATTCCAAACTTCACTAGGCAAAACCTTGAACAGTCTGATCCAACTGCACATGACCCGCTCTGAGTGGGAAGTGGGACCAGCCAATGGAGGTCCCTTCTGAYCTAAGTTATTCCATGGTTCCGTGATGTCGTCTTTGTTTATTTTTAATAAATAAAAACAAAAGGTCTGTTGCAGGCTGGGTTTCCTTTAGGTCATGCTTCTGCCACCCTGCTGGTCTCAGCAGATAAAATGGACTMAGAGCCGCAACAGAAAAAGAAGTACTGTGGAAAAGGAGAGTAACTGCCCTGCTTGAAAGATTCACAAGTCATTYTGAAATGAGCTTCAATATTGTATTCTCAAGTCAAGAATCTCGCAACTTAGTTCCTAGTAGGGATTAACAACAACAACAAAAAAAMCCCAAACAAAACCCCCAAACACCTCATCCCCACATACCTGCAGTTGAAGTGCTGAGAGAAGAGATAGTACTAAGTTCATTACTGGACTCTTGCAACAAACCCATTTTGTTAAATACATCAAATACATTTAGACCGTGAAGAATAAAAAAAAAAAAAAAAAAAAAANGCTCCTGGTTTGCAGTCAAGACCCGACAGTACAAAGGTCCCAAAACAGAATTAATGCATAAAAACAACAACAACCACCACCAAACACAAAAAAAGCCACCACAAAAAAACCCCACCCTTGACTGTCTGCATATCCAACAGAGATAAGTAAGCATCCTGAAAGGGCAGAGATAAGAACAAGCTTCCATGTTACATTTTAAACTGACAGCAATGTCTTATGGAGGCAGCTAAAATTGAACAGATACCACTTCAGTTCTGCCTCCCCCCTGTTTGCATTAATTCCCGCAGAAGAACTCTAGTGTAAGATTTTAAGCAYCAGAAGAAAGAGAAGTCATGGCATCATTTGCTGGATGGAGGCCAGGATCTCGTATATCCACTCAAGCTTGTATCTCTGGAGACACTGTTTGTTCCTACCATAATTGAGTTATGTTCTGCGCAATGAGAAGGTGAATCAATTATGTTCACCACTAAACAGACAAGCTTAAGTATTCACTCAAGAGCTTAAAATTTGTGCAACACCACCTTTGAAATACTGTTTGTTCTTTTTTAAATAAAGAAGAACACTTTGATTCAATCTCTTCTCCTCCTGGAAATTCCTGAGCTCACAAACCAATGAAGCATATTCAAGTTTTAACCCATTAGGGCCAGGCAGCTGGGACTCCCTGTTTTAAGTTTACAGTAAGTTTCTGATGGAGTAACTTAGGTTAAAGGCAGCATCAGATAAAACTGACATCTAAGCCTTTGCTAAGACTTTAAGGAAATTCAAGCAGCAAACAATCATCATCCAACATATTAGAGTCCCATTTAAAAGGAAGATTTTAATCACATGTGTAAAGACAAGTATTAATACTGTAAATTCAATGGATTTATAGTATTTTAGAGGTTAATCCTCCATGTTTGCTGTAACATATGCGATTCAACAAGGCTAAGTGTCAGGTCCTGCACTTGGGTCACAACAACYCCAGGCAACGCTACAGGCTTGGGRAAGAGTGGCTGGAAAGCTGTCCAGTGGAAAAGGACCTGGGRGTGCTGGTCGACAGCCGGCTGAACATGAGCCGGCAGTGTGCCCAGGTGGCCAAGAAGGCCAACGGCATCCTGGCCTGTCTCAGAAACAGTGCGGCCAGCAGGAGTAGAGAAGTGATCGTGGGCACTGGTGAGGCCGCACCTCAAATACTGTGTTCAGTTTTGGGCCCCTCACTACAAGAAGGACATTGAGGTGCTGGAGCGTGTCCAGAGAAGGGCAACGAGGCTGATGAAGGGTCTGGAGAACAGGTCTTATGAGGAGCAGCTGAGGGAGCTGGGGTTGTTTAGTCTGGAGAAGAGGAGGCTGAGGGGAGACCTTATCGCTCTCTACAACTGCCTGAAAGGAGGTTGTAGCAAGGTAGATGTTGGTCTCTTCTCCCAAGTAACAAGYGATAGGACGAGAGGAAATGGCCTCAAATTGTGCCAGGGGAGGTTTAGATTGGACATTAGCAAAAATTTCTTTACTGAAAGAGTGGTCAGGCATTGGAACAGGCTGCCCAGGGAAGTGGTGGAGTCACCATCCCTGGAGGTATTTAAAAGACATGTAGAGGTGGTGCTTAGGGACGTGGTTTAGTGGTAGTGCTAGGTTAACAGTTGGACTTGATGATCTTAAAGGTCTTTTCCAACCTAAAYGATTCTATGATTCTACAATTAAATTGACCCAAATCACTGCAGCAGGACTTTAGGTGGCTTTCATTAGGTGTTACTCTTCTGTACTTCTTCAAATGGGATACACAGCTTACCCTYACCCAGAAACTAAATTAAAGAGCCAAATTAAAGATAGGTTTCTGTACTTAGTCGTATATCATAATAAAATCGATTTTTGTTTAGTCACAAAAGTCAGTGAGGACCAATCGTAGAGCGTTTCCTGACACAGTGCCACAGATGTGAAGTCGGACATGTGCACTGCAAGACAACAGATACAAGTAGGCATATTTTTGGGCCAACTCTTTAGTAGAGAAAACAGGCACACAAGTCCATAAAGCTATGCATTTTCAAGTGTTGGGTTTTGGGGTTTTTTTTGTAAATAAAGACTGAATTCACCTGTATTTAGATTAAACATCATTACTATAAAAACTATCAAAGTAAAGCCAGTATCATCGCTATTGCAGTGAATATCCAATTTTGTAAACTGATGAAAACATGACTGGTTTATTTAAGATGTAATTACCACAGCTCACCGAGGAGACTGTGCTTAYTCATGCTATCCAAGGTAAGATAAATCCTAGACAGGTCCTTATAAAGGTTAAATAACCCCTTATTAAGAGTTGTGTATGCTGTTTTAAAGAATATACAGAACATGAAATGAAATGTAAATGAAAACAAAGTGTAACTACTCAGAAGGAAATAAATATAAGAATCTCAGTCCGTACTGATTTAACCTCCATTTCTGACGAGGATACCATTCACAGAATTGAAAKTCATCAAAATAAATGGCAATTCCCTACTAATCTTATGCATTAAGAAGTACCTGAACAGGGTCATCTAGAGCAGTCATATCAGATGTAGTGCTTTCTGTGAGAATTCAAAGTTACTTGTCTAGATTCTCCAGTTGAAGCTTCTGCTATTAAAACCTATCTCCTGTGTATATTTTTAAGTAGTAAAAATGGAGAACAAGAGCTCTACAGGAGATGCTGCTACGGATAAAGCCATGGTGAACTTCAATATACAAATGACTCACTGCATACCTCTCAACTCCCTTACTTCAATAAAACAGCTGCAGAATAAGAGAGGACCTACAACAGTCATGTGCTGGAGAATGAGCCCTGCACTTYGAATTATTGTTGCACAAGCAGCAGAATGCTTTTGCAAGGTTTGCCAATGTTCCACAAAGTTATTTCAAACCTCTTTGGGATACTTGTTCAACTCTGAAATAGTTAATTTCTTTTAAAGGCAGAACACCATATTCTAAAAATATCAAGAAATGTATCCACTAACATAGGAAGTTTTGCTGGAGACAGCTTGAAAGAAATTTYGCACAAACACATACGTACTAACTTGGACAAGAAATTATATTTCTCTGCAAAAATGCTAATGAATCTTAACTTTCAATTCACAAGAGACTTAATTTCCAATTCAGCAATACAAACATTGGTAACCTGGAAAGAGATTTTTCTCTCTAATATGCAGATTTCACAATCTAAGTTAAGAGCTTTCTTTTTATTATTAGATAGCATTTACATGTATAAACCAGGGTAGAAGTCCTACCACTGGCCAGTACTACTTAGAASTCTAAGGACACCTTGTAGCTAGATCTGTTTAATCCAGCACACCGTTTTCCATCAGCTCCACACATACAAATGGTATTCCRCTTGCTTTCTATTCTTGGAAGAGCCTCAAAACAGTCTGTACAATTCTGTCTCCAATTCTTTCTGCACTATATTCAGCCAACTCCCATATACACACACAGCTCATTTGTGAGGAGTCAGTTGAGAAGTCAGTCTATTTTCAAAAACCCAAGTATCATACCCATTTGCTTTTGCTGTGCAGGATCCCTTCTATATAATCTTTGATTAGAACAATTTACTTCCTTCCAATTCCTGAGCTTTTCATGCAGCCTCTACACAGTAAACTCATSCCTTCAGCTGGCCAAAGTCATCACTCATCCACCAATTAGTTTCCTCCCTCTTAAAATAATTGTTTATGAAAGTAACAGAAATTTAGAATCCGGTTGGAAACATTTCGGAGTCCACGCCTGGACTGATAGCCTCAAGGATGCATCTGCCCTGCCACACTGGTAACAAAGGGTAACATTTTAAGCACCAAATGAATCCAGCAGAAACAAGACAGTAAAATGTATTTCACTTAATTTTTGGTTCAAAGATGGAATAAAGAGCCTCGTTAGAGAGAGGTTTACCATGAGATACCTGCTAGCTGCAACTGTAACTATCAAGAGATCCTTAGAAGCCTTTTAAATTATTTTATCTTTCTAGGAGAGTATCCAGGCACCACCCCCACCCTGCCACCACAAGGACTCAGGGCAGACAAGAGGACTGAAACAGCCCTAGACATCGTTCCTGCAAGCAAGTTTTTAAGGCAAGAGATGACCCTTGCTGGAAGATCCCAAGCCTCAAAGCCTGTCCGGCTTCCCCAGCTAAGCTGCAAAAAGTTCAGGCACTATGTTCATAGGACTATAGAAGTACAGACTCATACTGCATGAAGCCTTTGAGATCATCGTAATAAATAAATAAATAAATAAATAAATAAATAAATAAATAAAGAGCAGAAGGAGAGCCTGCTTACTCCTAAAGAAAGAAACACACAAGTTTAACACTGATAGTGATAAAGCACCTGTGTAACCTCTGTTCAAAAACAATCAGAAAGGCACAGTTAGCCCAAGGAGCAAAGCAGACCCGGCTCATGATAACAAGGAAGATCCACTGCTGTGTGAASACTTATTTTGACTTTCCACAGTCTTGCCTTCTTGCAGCACACCATTTTCCATATTTACAAGCAGCCTCTGCAACGGTATATTCCTTCAACAAGTGTCTGGAACATCCAGGTTAAAAAGAAACGAGCTTCCAGAAGAAGGAAGCACTTGGTCCTTGGCTGGCTTGAAAGGAAAAAGGCAGAGAACACTCTGCATGACTGTTGTGGTTTAACTCCGCAGGCAGCCAAACACCACACAGCCGTTCACTCACTCCTCCYCCCCGACAGTGGGATGGGGGAGAGAATTGAAGGAAAAAAAATTAAAATTAGTGGGTTGAGATRAAGACAGTTTAATAGAACAGAAAAGGGAAAATAATAATAATAATGATGATGATGATAGGATATACCAAATAAATGATACACAATGCAACTGCTCACCACCTGCCAACTGATGCCCAGCCAGTCCCTGAGCAGTGATCACTGCTCCCCAGCCCCCTCACCCAGTTTATATGCTGAGCATGACATCATATGGTATGGAATACCCCATTGGCCAGTTGGGTCAGCTGTCCTGGCTATGCTCCCTCCCAGCTTCTTGTGCACCTGGCAGAGCATGGGAAGCTGAAAAGTCCTTGGCTAGTGTAAGCACTACTTAGCAACAACTAAAACATCGGTGTGTTATCAACATTATTCTCATTCTAAATCCAAAACACAGCACTATACCAGCTGCTAGGAAGAAAAATTAGCTCTATCCCAGCCGAAAGCAGGACAATAATTATACGAAAACCCTGATGCTGTTAAATGCTTGACTCACCACAAAACACAGGACAGAAAAAGGAGAGAGAAGGGAAGTGGAGTCTAGAAAGCACTTGTAGCTTTGCCAAACCAGTTTGATGCCACACATTATCTGAAGACTCTGGCCTGGCATTCCTTTATTCCTGAGTTAAGCCCATTCTCTTCTGCGTCAGCTTGAGACAGCTGAACCTTCACCTTTGTTCATAAGAGAAATAACTCTTTGTATCTGTAGACAACATATTTATCTATGTCACCAAACCTATTAACCTCTACAGATAGCAGACACCTAGATAAAAAACATAAAAGAAACTAGACAAAMCATGGTATAAAATAATAATACTTTATGTGGTTTCTGGCTTTTAACACCAACAGAAGTACTTATGAAAATGAACCTTTGCCCCCTTTTCCTAAAGGGGGCTCTAGGTACCCTCACTGTAAGTCTAATGTCCAAGGTATCCCAAGTTCCTCTTTATCTATGTAACTTACTCCTCATAAAAGGCTGTCTCTGCAGCAACAGAAGAATTATGTGTTCCTGGGTATGCAACCCAGGCACCAAAGGGCAACCAAACTCTGATTTTAACATCATAGYTTCATACTTCTATTTTTGCACCTCCATAGACATATATATACACACAATTTTTATTTATCTATTCTTTTTAAATACAGTGGCAGGGTGCTACACATTCCCTCCCTCTATTACTAAGTTTCAGGAAGTCACCCAATTCTCTCTCCCAGCACAGTTCTGGTACGCTTTAATGGCCTTAGACATTGTATAAGAAACCAAACCCTGCTACTGATACCAGTGCAGTACACAGCATTGAGCTTTTTGCCACCACAACACTCATCTGTTAAGACATTTTGTACACTGCCTTCCTCCTCCCCCAACCATTCAAAATGAAAAGGTCGAACAAAGTCTTGAAGCTAATCAAGATCAATGAGTTTAAGAAAAAAAAAAATCCAAACAAAAAACCACACACCAAAAAAACACCGTTACACAAGAGGCAAACTACACTGGGGGATAGGGGACAGAGGATTAAGCAAAACATGAAATTAGTCACCAATTATTTCCTGTAGATATGGCAGAAGGGAACTACTAAATGCATGTAGTAAATGTATGACAGCAGCTAGCAGTTAAAGAGAAATATTCTATGAGCAAATCTGATCTTGAAATGCTTTCAATGCTGTTTCTTCAAAACAGGGATATCAGAAACACCCACTAAAGAACTCAGATATGAAATCTGACTTCCCAGGTTCAGTCACTTCAGGGAAGTTTCAGTAAACACGTTGCTATCATTTACCCGCTTGATCTGCTGTTCTCCCAAGAGGAGCTGACTGGGCTTACAGCAATCAACAGCAACTGCGGTTGTGGTGACCATGAAAAACAGGAGTTCAAGATCCTGAAAGGAGTGAGAAAGGAGAGCAGCAGAGTACAGACCCTGTATTTCATGAAAGCAGACTCTRGCTTATTCAAGACGCTGGTAGTTGGAATCCCCTGGGAGGCAGCTCTGAAGAGCAGAGGAGCTCAGGAAAGCTGGCAGGGCTTTAACAGCAGCACCCTCCAAGCACAAGCACAGTCCATCCCCATGCTCAGGAAAATAAGTAGATGTAAAAGAAAAAATAAAAAGGCGGGGGGGAGTTGTTTAAGCAAGGAAGTCCTGAACGACGCTCCGAAGGAGGAATTTAGAAACACTGCCCAGGCTTGTAGGGATGATGTTAGGAAAGCCAAAGCTCAACTGGAGTTGAGGTTGCAAGGGACATCAAGGGCAACAAATACAGTTCTAGTGCTATGTAACTAGCAAAAGACTGACCAAGGAAAATGGGGGCCCACGGCTGAACAGAGCAGGTGATTCAGTGGGAGCACAGAGATAAGGCTGAGGTAGCCTACGTCTCAATGCCTTTGCTTCAGTCTTCAGCRTGGAGGTATTCGACTCCTGAGTTTGGCAAAAAAAGTATGTCGTCCTCTGAAGAAAGTCTTTTCTTCAAGAAGCAGTTTGCTAATCCCTACCTGATAATCAAGCTACATTTAATGGGGTAAAACTCATCCCACTGACAGCAGATTCATTTCTTCTCTAGTAGAAAAAAAACTTGAAAACCATGTTTTAAATGGGAAAGATCTTAAATGCTAGGAGGTAGTGCAGCACTGAGAGAGGACGTTAGCATMTACTGAAGAGTATAACATGCTGAAGCTAATGTCTACTTTTCTCCYGCACAGCTCATTTGTCTTCAAGGCAGGCTAATTCTGAAAATCTCATTACAAGATGTAGCTGAGAAACTTYGAGACAGGCATACTCCTAACAAATGCTCGTGTACATCAGAGTCAAGTTGCATCTATTTTGCTTAAGTTTCGGTTCACTTCACAGTTCAGAGATGGCTGAAACAACGTTGCGTTAGATGGGATGAAAGCACTTTTGAGTTTTGGATTGTGTTCAACCCCAAGCATTTAGGTTTAGATCAAGTCCTCACCAACCTCCATTTTGCTAGCATCTACAGTAACCCCCCACCAACTTTGTAAATTCCTTTCTCAACTATCTGAAGCTTTCCTTTTCTACAACAGCCACCCGCATCCAAGGAGGAGGACCCGGAACTAGCACTATATGCAGTACTGCTGAGGGGATTAGTACAACACATGTTTCTTTTCCCCTATTATACATAGACACCTTAACCGATACTGTCTTAGGAGAGCATTTCCTTCTAGTCTTTGCAATAGAGCTCATAATGGAGATGAGTGAGGATAAAGGGACAATGTGACACACACACACCCCTTCCCCCCCCACATGGGTCTTTATGCTTAAATATTTTTCCTTCTTAGCATTAGAATCTTAGCATAAGAACAAACAGGTCACAGTTAGCCACCCATTCATTTTGGCTACAGTCTGAAGGTGAGTTTCATGGAGGGCAATGAAGTTCTGGAGCAATGCTTTAAACAAACCAACCCAGCTTTTTTCAAAACAGTGTCTCAATACATACAATCCTCCTATTAAAACAGCTGCCCAAGCTACCCCATTACCCTGTTAGCAAAGTAAGCTGTTCTCTCTGTAACCATGCTTCTGGGAGAACACACAGCACAGAACATATCCAAGAGACTCATACAAGTACCCCAACATATTTCGTGCTACAATACAGACAGAGAAAGAAGAAAAACCTTCTTAAATCTCTCAGGATACATCTGCCTTAAATTTGAGCAAGCACATCTGATTAGTATAACAACAACTCATTTTTAATTTGTGTTTTAAAATTTGCATTTGATAGCCAACACTTTCTACTCTGGAAGGCAACTCTCTGTSTGCACATTTCACCTGCATGTCAACAAAACTGCTGCAAAAGGCATTACATCATTATTTTATACAGCAACACCACTTTGTAACCAGTCAACTTACACAAGCTGATGAATTTTAGATAAACCTCAGCAAGGTAATACTGATGCAGATAAGGCTCTTTTAACCCCTCCCAGAAAAATACCCATGCCACAAATACCACCCAGATACCTAGCTGAAATATGGAACCCCCAAAGATCTAACAYGGATGACTCTTCTTCCTGCAGAACAATTTTCTATCTGGTGCTCTGCTTTCTTTTTCAGCAAGGCAGGCCAGAAGAACCTTTTTCTCAAAGGGTCTCTCAGGAAAAACAAACACACACCACAAAGCAAAAGGACTTCCTCCAAACATCTTGGCCATCTSCGCAGTGGAGAAACGGAGTGAAAAAAACCAAGCACCAGTAGCAGCGCAAAAYGTTTGGTTTTAATCAACCCCCTAATATCATACCAATTTATCCTACCTTTGAGTCTTTTCTACTGACCTCTGGATCCAGAGGATGCCAGTAGATACGTCAACATGATACTRCCACCACTGTGTAAATTACCCTAAAGCAATTCTGTAATCTGCACCAAGTGCTACTTTGGAGAAGAGCAGGATGGATTGTTTTGTTTATGCCTGGAGCTTAAGTCTTTAAAAGTTATGCAAGTTAGGGCATCCAGGCTTAACCTTCAATTTTTGTGTTTCGAAGTGCAGTTGTCTTTATTTCAAATTCCTCCACACGACTAGTTCATTTTTAATTGTCATTTAAGAATTTTGAAAATGTTTTCTTTAGCTGTAACATATCACGCAATACTCTATAGTAAGAAAACCTTCTGCAAAGTTAAACATATTTCAAAACACTAATCACAGAACTAGCAAACCTTCTGTGCAAGGGGACAACCCAGCACATGGAGGGAAAAGGAAAGAGAAGATCAACTTTCTCCTTGATGAGTTTCTTAAAAATAGGAAGGCAAGTTCCTTCTACCCATCAAACCRATGCAGTTCCCTGTGCTTTAAAAAGGAAGTTTTGTATGTGCAGCCTTTATACACATTTTATGATTCCTATACAAAAAAAAGCCTAGCTGACAGATGGGCCTCAAACTTCAAGAAGCAAAGACACTATGAATTTTCTGTTCTAGCTTTGCCTCTTCGTATACCTACAAGAGCTAGTCACTGAACTGCACGCAACTTGTCTTTTTTCAGCATCCAGACATTAAAATTAACAAAGGTGAAGGAGCCTGGAGTTTAAAGTTTTTCATTTATTAGTGCTAAAATCACATTATTATCATACTTAATATAGAACAACTGCACAGGTTCAATATATTACCAACTATACCCTGTAATATGTGGATTGGATGGTATGCAGCAGGAGACGTGGGAGGACACTCACTGAAAAAAGGTATCATGTAAATATTTACACATTTATTTTTAAGAAGGCTAAAGTTAGAAGCCTGTGAGAATTCAACAACTGTTAGAGATAGAGRCAAACTCCTCACATAAGATATTTCAAAAATAAGATTTTTAAGATGTTTTAAAAACAATATCACATCAGTACCATCTGGTTTTGCAGTCCCCATTATACAGAACCTTTTTAATAACAAAATGCACATGCACAARAGGGCACAGTTAGACACCACTACTCCTTGTTCAGCTATGCAAAAGATGTCCACAGGCGCAGGTAATGGTACTGTCACTCACTTACCTTATTTTAAGACTTCTCTGTAGCCCCCAAGTACCAATACTGCAAAAAGGAGATGATGAGAAGCACTGCCTGGTGAACACTACACATCTGACCCCCCAAAACATGCCTTTCAGACTCGGTGTCTTACAGACATTAGGATGGAAGAACTTGCCTATGGAAGGCAATCCTACAAGTGGCATGCCCTTGTAGGCATCAGGCCCATGCAAACATCTAAGATCAACTGCATCGAGCTCAACAACAGGCACCACTTCTAGATGATTCCAAAGCAAGGTCTTGTTACTGCAACTGAAGATGACGAATAAAGAAAAGAAAAGAAAAAAAAAAAAAAAAAAAGAGAGAAAAAACGATTCCTTGACACAAAATTCTGGTATCATCCATTATAAAGATTGGCCAATCTTGGAAAAAAATACTGCATATTAGCCCACAGCAGGGAGGAAAAAAGACTATGCTAACAGAGCACAGAATTGTTACATACACCATCACAGTAAAAACCAAGCCAGCATCGCCACATACACCCACTCAGACAAAGCAAGATCCCTCGTTCGGAAGGCTTATCCCATTCCTGTGTATTTCTACGGGCTGAAAGAAAAAACAAACAATAACAAGATTTTTCAAGTCACAGATCACATACATTTTACTTAACCATGCCCAGCAGCTAGTAAGCACAAGACAGCGTGTYCTCCTTTTAACGGATATGCAGAAGAATTGAGCAAAAAGCCCCACCTAAACCCAGGCCTTAGSAAAGCGGCTGCTTCAAGAAGTTTCCTAGAAGAAATGTAACAGACTACTGTCTTCAGTACAGAAGTCTCTTGAAAGGAAACAGATTTCGTTCTCATTCAGCCCAGACCAGCCCTTTGGCACTCAAGGGTCAGATTTCCCTAAAGCTGTGCAAACAGTGACAGACTCCCCAGAGCCTCTAAGAGCAGCAGTTCAGGACAGCGCACAAGATCGCTAAAGAAACAATTAAAAAACAAAACAATCAAGAACCCTTCCCTTGCTGTAAGCCAGACTGCATTATTAAAAAAAAAGGATGATCTGTTCTTCCATTTAATTAAAAATATGTAGTTTTTAACAGGCAATAGGGCAATCGAGATAGAGCAGCCTGCGCTGCCTCCCGCCTCCCAGGAAATTCTGTATTTGCTCTCTGCATCCCCCCTTGTCTGCCCCTAGAACCACAACAGCAGCAATGCCCCTGCCTATGACTGCATTTTTTTCTTCTGCAGTAGAAAGTACACACAGCCAAAAAAAGCTGTGGTAAAACTCCAACAATCACAAATATTTAATCTCAGTAATCTAGATAATTGCCTCTGAGCTTGAAAGCAATGCTCTGAAGTCTGATTAAGGTTTACAAAAATTAGAATAACATACTTGATCACTAGTGTTTACCTAGCCTGTTATGAAGCTAGGCAAAAATAAAGCTTAAAGATAAAGATGTTAAAAGAAGACTTATCTTCTTTCCGTTTTATTAGGGACCCGAAGCAATTTCTGCCTTTCAAACCCCTCCCMCCTCCTCCATTTTTTCTTCTAAATTTTACATTTAGAATCTTTAAGTTCCCAAATCTAAATTTTTTTTCAGGCAGAAGTGAAGTGAAAGGAAGAGCTGAGTCCTTCAAGCAACAGCTTGATTCCTCAGCAAATTAAGACTCTGGAAAAGCACTCCAATGATTTCTTGCAACTAATCACACACCGGATGAGAAGCTAACAGGAGGTTTTATTAAAACAAGAGATTTGCGGCCACTGAAGTTTTAGATGATTTAGCCTAGCAACTTGCTCGTGCAAACTATTATAAGTTCCAACATCAGGGCCACAAACATCTGTGTTAATACTCCAACCCGAACACGGCTCTGGGCAGACGTCAGTTAAAATGGAAGAAGGCTCGACTGCCTTAGACAACCGTGCGGCAGCACAGCACAGTGGCCAGCCAGTTTGCTGGAAGGTTTCCTCAGGAGGTTGGTGCATGCTATTGCTTGCAGCACTGCCCACCTGCACACTGCAGAAACCAAAAGGCTGCTGCTCTTGCGACTTTCCGTCATGTCAGAGTGACACCACAGCGGGGGGGGGCCTCCACCTCGCAAGCGTTTGCTCCCCCAACTTCCAAGACAGAACTCCCAACAGACGGACACGAGCCCAGAGGTTTCCAAATGCGCTACAGAAGACCCCAGCCAGGAGAAGCCTGGGGAGAGCTCGGGGGCAGCAGGAGCAGTGTTGCAACAGGCAGCCGCACCGAACATCCCGCAAGGACCCCCCCGTGCAAACACCCCTTGCAAAGGGCAAGTCAGCTGAGGACTAACATGCTTCTACTACACGTTTTCCTCCTTTTTATGTGCAGCGAGGAAGTTAGCTTTCTGTTAGTATTCCTGTGACTTGCAGGAATCCTCATACTAGATGCAGAAAGACACATCATAGAGACATTGGGTGAAAAGCCTCAGTACAGAATGAACTTTGCACTCGAGCACTCTTGTGACAAAGGGTTTCAGTGCTTGTATTTGCAGCAAAGTTGAACAGCGAGTATAGCCTAGAGAGACTATTCTCTCATCGCACTCATGCTTTACCAACGCCATCTACAATCTACCTTATTTGTGGCTGCCACTACTCTGTCAAAAAACCATCATGTTTCCTCTTTCATGGGCAGCCACTGAAAAACACTACCTTGTCACCTCATTTTTTCTTCTACCATTCAATTGCTGAAGAAGATAGCATTACCTCTTTTTTATTTTGAGAAATGCTTACAGCTAGAGATGAAATAACAAAATGAAAGGGAAGAGAGAAAAAGCAATTCACTGTTTTCCTCCTCCTAGTTTTAAGATCAGAACTATGGAAGAAATGTGTGTGCTAAAACAATGTTGCTCACCATTTTCAGCAATATGGAGGGGAAAGGACCAGGTGCCACAAACTTTGCCATCTAGCCCAAAGCTTTCCTAAATAATTTTTCATCTCAAGATACTTAAGCAAAAATTAAACATAATTAAAAAAAAAAAATAAAAATAAAAGCAGACAACATGGTGCATCCACTAGAGTTGCCTACACATTTTTTTCCCACAAAAATATGTAGACCAAAAGAAGAAAACAGCACTGTTGTATCAGTAAGATTATATACAGTTAAGTTTTATCCTGTATGGACACAAGAGTCCTAGGAGAAGTTAAGAGTCCCAGGTAAATCAGTGTCTTTTATACTCATTATAAAATGCAAACACTGAAGACCAGTGAATGAATATATGCCTGTAATACTCTACTTTCCAACTTTTGAGGTTTGAAGTAGAAATATTAAAACATTTTCAAGAAAGGTGCTACACAACAACCACAACAGTTTTTAAACTCACAAGGAAACTGAAGAAATGACAGAAACTTGCCAGATGACAGCACATAACAACATAACCTCCATCTGACTGTCCTGATCTGCACCRACTGCTACTGCTTTGCACATTACACTCTTGCAAAGGACAGTGCAACTTTGACATTAAAAGTAAAACAATGGCAGATAACCATTATCACCATAATAAAAGCGTGTCTAAGAGTTGACTAAGTTAAACAGAACCAGAGGGAAATTCCAAAGCCTAATTTTATCCTCTTAAGTATCTAGATATATAGACACGTTTGCAGAAATATTTTCCATTCACATGATGGCTACAGCATTAATTACTATCTTACAACATTCTGCTAAACACACRCACACTGACAAGTTTAATCTTACGAAGGCATATGTTTCAACACAGCAAATTCTACACTACTGGTGGTGGGGAAAGGAGACAAGTAAGAAGTGGCTTTCATTAAAAACCAAGACATTTTTATGTGTGAAGCTCATCCACACAGTAAGTCTTTGACTGCTAATTTACCCATGTGATGGGTCCCTAATAGCAGCTTAGAAAGGCAGAGAGAACAACACAATCCTATGGAGACTGGTACTTAGAGGTGGTAGTATCTCRCAGGAAGCATCTTGTGGCAAATGCTCAACTCGCTTATATAAGCCAGAAGCTAAACAAAAAGCCTTGGCATTACAGGAGAAAGGGTGACTCTTGAGCATTCATCTACTCACAACTCTTACAGCTAGGAGGAGCAATAGTGTAATTACAAGGGTTCGAACACCTCATTTTGTAACAGCRGTCATTAACTCACCGTAACATGCTACAATAATAAAAAAGGAAAGAGAATTACACTTCCCGTGTAGACCAGCTCTCTTCTTACTCACAACACAGTTAGACTTTCAAAGATAGTTACCTTCTCTTTAATATTTTGTATTCTGGAAGCACAAACAAGCTAATTTAAAAACAATCAAGTTTCCCTTCATTTTGTCTTTTTCTCTATTGTCCACTCTGCTCCAACATCAACCCACAATTTGCTCTCATTTCCAAGTGATGCCAACTCACTTCTTGGGCTGCCTGGCAACAGGAGTTTTAACTTGTAAACCTTCCCTCAACTGACATACCCCCCTCCTCCACTACGCAAGAACGTGTGGAATAGCTGATGCTATTTATCTTCGTTTTGCTAAAGACTTTCACAAGCTGTTAAAAAAAATACCAGAAAACCAACCCTGAAGCAAATGTGTGCTTCCATACACTTTTTATTTGTTATGAAATTGGGTTCACAAATAAGTTTAAGTAACAACCTTCTAAACTCTGAAGGGATTAAAAGTTTATATATAATACATAATTTTATACATATAGGCAAGCAGAAGGTTTTTCATATAAATCTACAAAAAGCAAAGCTGTCACAGTACTGTTATAGCTTAAAATCATAAGCTGTTTTAAAAGGAAAAAGCTGCCATAGATTTTCAGCACCATTACTTGTAATACAAAACAGAAATCAAAACTCATAGTTCTAAAGAAAAAAAAATGAACAATATGAAAAGGCTATCCTAATTCTACACTCGTTTCCTTGTTTCTGCTCAAGCAATCCAGACATTTGGCATTACTTTCACACAGTTGCACGTGTGGTAACATGTGCCATAATCCACACATAAATGTTCTTAACGGACAGCGATTCCAGGAACTACGGCATCTTAAGAAAAATACTTCATTCACAACACAATCTCATGAAGAGGAATTCAGACTGATCTCTAAAACTTGCAAGCTAGAAGATGGAAAGAGAAAAGGGCAGGAAGAGCCCAAATACTCACTGTCAGAGTAGAAGAGCAATGCTTTTCTTTATAGAAATTACAAAGGAAGAGAATGCAACTCAAAAACCCATTTCAGTTTTCAGGAGAACAGGAAGTTGTAGGACAACATCACAGAAGCAAATTAAGCCTCATAGCAGGGGAATCATTAAGTCCTAAGCACGCCAGGATCCCAATAAAGGCGGAATCTTATAAAGATGATTACTCAGCCTTAAGATAATCTAAGTTTAAAACATTATTTGTAAGGGTACATTGGCTTGCAAGTTTTATACCCCAGCATAAAAACATGTACTTCAACACATCCCTATGAGCCAAAGAGACGAACTTTGCGTTCCCCACCTCCAATTCAGTTTCCAGATGGAACACGTTAGATATAGCTCACCCTGTCTACATAAAAAGGTTTTCAGCTATGGACTTTCCTGCTCATTCAGTTACCAAATATTGTATACCCACTGTTCTGTGAAACATTTCTCTCTCCCTTTTGCAACAGAGGATCCAGACACAGAAGTTTACAAGCGAACACCAACTCTGCAGAAGAGTCTGTACTACCCCAATTCTGTTTGTTTTGGTGAAAACACAACTTGTCAAATACCTGCTACACTCACCCTAGCTAGCTGCGCGCTTCCCACACCACCTCAGTTGTATCAGCAGAAAACCCACACTGAGAAGTCACTTTCCCTTCTCCTATGCACTTTACACATGTCAATTATGTCTACCACTGTGGTATCTAGTTATAAAGATTAGATACCACAGATTAGAGGTGTGGGACAGTTCCTGGGAAGTGAAATGAATGCTTAAGTTTGCAAAGCATTTTGTACTTCCTGTCTACACGCTTTGATTTAGTCATTGCTTTCTCAGGTTTTTTTCACCTTCTTGTCCTCTCTATCTCTACCCTTCCCTTGAACCAAAGGAAAGCCACTGTTACCAGCTTCCCCCTCACCARGCAGCAAATAAAATTCCTCATCCCCTCGTTGAGAGGGCATTAGTAACAGTCTGTAAAAGACAATGAACATATTGGCTAGAGCATTAAAAMTCAAGTAGAGAAAGAATTATTTAACTTGAGCAAGTTAAGTATAAGCAGCCAGCTACCACATGCCAGAGTGAAGTCTTCCTCATCAAACTYGGTACTTCAGAATGTATATGATTACATGTGCTAACAAAAAAGTACTGGTCTATCCCTGTTCAGACAAATCCTAACATACCAAAGTATTCAGCTATCTTGGGGCTGTGGACTGTGAACTTCTCATGATTCTTTGCTCTTTCTCAAGAGCTGCCAAGTGTATAAACTGTTCCCATTATTTACTCACAGATTAACAGTTGGTAAATTGGTCCCAGGGAATCGCTGAAGAATTTTCCTTATAACCAYTTCCCTTGCTTTAAAAAAAAAAAAAAAAAAAAAAAAGCCAACCACACAACGCCTTCCACCCCCACCCCCCCCAACCCTGAATGAATGTGAGAACTTCCTGCACTCAGAACAGCATGAATAGACCTGGCAAGTAGTCAGGGAGATAGTACAGGCCCATGAATGCTCTGAATTCAGCTTCTGTGCTGCCGCTAAATTAAAGGAATTCAGGAGCCTCACAAAGGCTTGGTTATTTAATTATATTATAAAATAAAAGGCTGAATCTATTAGACAGCATACGAAAGAAACCCCTTCCCGAGTGCCTGTGCAGAACAAGCAGCCCCAGTGCCTCTGCCCAGCCTTCTCCCTTGCCTTGGGGTGATGTCACCACCACGCTCCTGGCAGCCCCCAGCAGAGCTGGCCATGGGGGTAGAGCACTACTCTACCTGCCGGCAAGAGTCTTCACCAGCTACTCTGCAGACAAACCACGCTGCTTTACCACCTCCAGTTTTTTTACCTTTGCTCTTCGTTCACCGGGAAACTCGTGACACCTGCAAGCAAGCTACAACTGTATTTACCACTGTACCTTCAACCCCTAACTAGATGCACTCACATGTCAGCATTCAAATCCTCATTTCACTTCAACTGCCTTCAGTAAAAATTAAAGCACACACATTAATAAGAGTAACTAGAGCTAGCAAACAGTGAGATGACAAAACCTCTACTTTTTTCCAATCATGTGCTATCTATCGYCCCTCCCTTTATAACTAGCAAGGAACTAATACACTCAGCAATTTGCCTTGCAGATCATTAGGAAACAGAATCAAGGCAGCTTCCTCTTACTGAGAACTCTGCTGCTCACCAAATCTCTCAACAGCCTCACATACATGCAACAAAACGGACAGGGTGAGAAYAGCACATAGTGGGGAAGATTAAACTAACCCACAGTGCAGCATACTCATTTTTAGAGTTCAGCTAGCCCTGCTTACGATTTGGGAACTCAGTCTGTTACACGCGACACCTCTACTGATACCAGTACCTCATCCTTGTGCCTTGCCAGAAAGGTGACAGCCCTCCATCAACTCAAATCACAGTGAAATGCTCAGATTAGTGGCCATGCTGACACGGCTTAATGAGACTTACAACTAGCTACCGCCATGCTTTTCACTAACAAGAAGGGAAGCAAACAAATATTCATATTCAAAGCAAAGAAGCCAGGCATGCCTGCCTGCAGACAGTCCCACAGGGGTATATTCTCCTAAGCATGAGTTGCCAAAAGGACAACAGTAACTCCAGTGCAGAGAAGCAAATGCTCAAGAGAATCCAAAAAGACAAAGCGGGATGCTTCTGTATAGGTGATAAGACAAGGTTTGCCTAATCTTTCATTAGGGAAATAAGCGTATCATGCTATTTCTCTGCTACTGTGGATGAAGGCACTGCTATATTCAGATATTTCTGCTATGAAAAGGTTAGTGGGTATTAACTTCATGCCACAGCATTTGTTTTGGTATGGACAGCATCTACATTAGGTATGAAGGTTAAACGTTAGTCTCCGACCATCTTCGAACAACTACACATTTTGCTGCAAAGCAGTATAGCCATGTCTACGGAGAAAGGCTCAAAGGATTTTCAACCAAGTACATGCCCTGCATGTTTAGAAAAATTAGTGGATATGAGCAATAAAGAGCTGAGCAAAAGTGAAACCAGAATGGGAAAAAAGCCAGTGCCACCAAAACCCCACAGAGTGCCAAGGCACAATGGCCGAAGGACCTATTGAAGAGAGTGTCAAATAACATCTCTGATTAAGGCTTGCCAATATGCACAGCATCCGAACACACTTGAAGTAACAAGACCACGTCTGGAAAGGCAATTCACCAATTCTTTAAGTGTGATATGGTTAAGAACSTCACAGAATGAAGACAACGTATAGGCACAAGAACAGTGTGCCCCTATTGAAATTACAGCTGTTCTCGCATTTACCAGTGACAAGTACACATATGCAGTCCTCTCCTGCATAGAAGTCTGCACACTGAGTTCCCAGAACCTGCTTACCGGGAATCTATCCTTTTTCAGGGCTACAAGAGGAGACTAGACTTGCCCTATACCATATTCCTTAGCAGCACCTTCCTTCACAATTCAGAATGGACAATGATTGCTAACTGCATTTTTTTTTAACTTGACCAGTTGATCGTGCCTAGCTTAGCTGGTGACAGCAAGCAAGAGAACAGTGCCAAACTCCTCCATGTTTGCTGTACACATTCCTAAAAAGCATAAGCCTTACGGATGCACCACATGTAATACCACTGTTTACAAGTCAGTCTAATGTTAAAGATTCAGTACATCCAATTTCAGGTTCAAAGGCTATAACACCATGAACTCTTCTACTGTCTGCCATAATTCTTACTATGCAAGATTAGCCTTTTTTCTTTCTTTCACAACCAGTTTACAAATTCTTATTATAGACAAGCGCTTTGAGAACATTATGCAGGCCACAACCTTTGCCTCTTAAAATCCTACATTTGTAGGTGATACACTACTGGGTGAAGAACATACATGTGACACAGGACTTYTCTATTTAAACGAAAAACAAACCAAAAACTTTTCACATGCTTGTTTCTGTAATATAAAGGTACAATACACCTTAAACCCCTTTAAGGCTCTGCTCTTTTTATCTCTTTTGACTACATCGTTGCCTGATCCTACATTGTTAACATACACAGACACAGAAATTTGTTGTAGCTATGTGCTGTGACTTTCTGGAGAGAATTTTGTGTATTTATTTTTGCAGCCCTGTGTTAGCCATGCTAGAATGAATGCAGTTCTGCACAAGTAACATAGTGGTACTGCTTCATACATAGCCCTATAGAAAGGGGGGGGGGAGGGCAGGAGAAACACACAAAGTCATACTGATAGATGGCTATTGCAGAGAAAACCCCTAAAATCTTCAAGAAGAGGACTAAAACTGTACAAAATAGGTGAGTTGGCAAATGCAGCCAAGAATGCCCAAAAACTTCCTGTAAGAAAAAAAATGAAAAAGAGGGGAGGAGAAAAAAAAAGGGGGGGAGAGGAGAAAAAAAAGGAAAAAGTTTAGCTGCATATTCTAGACTAAAAGGATCTACAGCTGATCTACGCTTTGCGATCTGCTGAGTCTCAAGACAGTGCTGTTCACAACTAAGGTGACAGACCTGCATTCCCCTGCTTCCACAGTGTGAGTAATCTGTTATTTGCCAGGGATCCAAAATACACCTCCTATTAATGCAAGACTGAAGCAGCAAGAGGTGCTGAAACTGCTCAAACTCCAGTGGAGCACCATACAAAGGATCACACCCCATCCAGTGTTGCAAATTAAATATAATATATACTCCAGGCTCTAGTAGACCATTTTCTCCAGAGCAACACTTATTCTGACACTGATAGAAGGAACATGACAGTCCACTGCAGGCTACAAAGCCTCTTAGACTTGGTACTACGATATCTAGCAATTCTGATTAACATATTTCCATTCTAGGTTTCAATTATGAGGGAAAAACCTGGAAGTTGCAAAATAAACTAAGATCTTCTATCACACGGATTCAGAAAAGAAACATTCCAAAACATTTTTCTGACAAGAGACACTTCCAAGATGGAATCTGTAAAGCAAAATAAAGTAAAATAATTTAATGTACTCTTCTCGTATTAGCAGGAATTAAAGTTGTCATTTTATTAAGAAGATTAAAGAGAGACAAACCAAGCAGTTCTCAGTGCTACAGTCTAATCTTAAAGGGAATGAATATACTTATACAGATGACACCATTGTTCTGGAAGTTATGAAATGGAAACACTTTCTGTATTTAATAGTCTGAAATGTACCACATTAATCTTCGGTTTATTCACAGGGAATATACAGACTACAGATTCTATTCTGGTTGATAGACAAGGGACATGATTTTCATGCCACCAAAGCAAAAAAAAAAAAAAAAAAAGAGAAAAGATAAGATACATCCACAACCACTTCACAGAGCTTGGAACTTCAAAGAGTTCAGATTCCCATTTTCAGCCAGTCCTTTCTTTTATTAGCTAGGACACCCAAGACAAAAAAGTTAACTACCTGCTCTGAAAGGATATAAACTCAGGTCTATTTCTAACCATTGAAATTTTAATGCACACAACCACACCATGAGCTCCACGCTTTTACTAAGACAGTACATTAAAAATCCTCAACTCTGGGACTGAAGTGGGAAAAAAAAACCTTTCGTATAATTACATACTACAGAGCTTTCAACAAGCTCCTGTTGGTATTTCTGAAATGTTAAATTGCATCTCCCACACATATGTGATTAACTTCACTTTGAGAAACATCCCGTTTGCAACCTGCAAACTATCTTGCCTTCATGTTTGTAGCCACGTAACACTGGTACCAGAAGAAACCAAGAGCTCCTAGCCTGTTAACGTCAGTACATTATACATGCTAGCCTTCTTCCAGGTGTTCCACCACTTCATTTATAACAGTTTTTGTCATTAACTTTTTTATTCCAAGAAGCAAGCTTTATAGCATGAAAGCAAATCTATGTAGATGCAGAAAGTCAATAGTGACATACAATATTAGGTTGCCTCAGACATAATTAAGTTTCATAAATAAAATGATTGCTAACAGAGGCTGTTGTTCCCTAGAGGTCTGTCTGTCCCAGTAAGTAACACACGGTAGAAGGAAAAATACGTTCCTCCACCACCTACAAATTGAGTCAATAATCGTAAAATAACTAGTGATAAGAAGTCACTCGCAGATCTGAGCAATCATCTTATGAGCAAGTAGACTGCACATACAGTTAGCTTTGCTGCTTGCAGGACTCGTATCACAAACCCAGTGCTACTACTTACTCTCTGCTTTAAAAAAAGGTTAGAGAGGATCARGCAGGAAGAAAAAGCAAGTGTGACTGAGAACAACAGAATGTCACCGTATGCAATTCTGATTAGAAGACTCACTGTCCACTTAGAAACTTAATAGTTTCAAGGCAGCTTTAAAACTGATGAGAACTACTTAGATAAAGACCATCTATGGCTTATATAAAAGCAAAACCGTTGCTAGTAAGAACTCTAAGCCTTTCTGTACCATTTATTTTAAAGCAAATAATAGGTTGAACTAGGCATAGTTATTGTTTAAAGAAGCATGCAGCTTTTTCAAAGGAAAGGAGTTGGTATTATTCTCATCAACTGAAGGTGCCTGAATCACAGGTTTTGTTCTACCCTTAATGCTGCATCTAAAATTCTCTCCTCAGCAGAGCACGCATTCAGAAAAGGAGTGGCCTGCTACTTATCTTAATTACAGGTCTTRCTATCTCTTTCTCTTTGGACACAAAGATTCATAAATCGAACAAACAGGAAGAAAAACTGCATTCAGATTACATAATGAGGTTTATGTAAATCGCACCTACAGCCTAGGGTCCTGAACTTCAAAGGCATTCCAGCTCCTCGTTACCCCTTGGACCAAGGCCCATTGTTTTGTCTTTATTTAAATAAGTTGGCATGGCACTTGGAGTGCTTGCAGATGAGAGGAACCGGTTCATGCGGCTATGATGGGGTTTTGAGAATTATGAATACAATTCAGAGCCTAGTGAAGTTGGTTTGAAGATTCCTGTTGCCATTGGACAAGACCTGGAACAATTAATACCCTGTAAAGGGCCAAATTTACCTCTGGCCCACAAAAAATGTTGAGTTAAACTTTAAAAATCTTCTCCACTTACACAATTTAATTTTCCTTCTACACTGAGAACTACGCTAGATAAAATTGGAGAGAAAAATCCCCTGAAACTCAGTATTTTAAATCAATATGTAAATAGTTATTCTTAGCTGTCAAATCCAGGAACACAGATAGTTGGGCAATGAGTATTTTCAGCATCCCTCCAAATAAGTCAAAGCCAGCTGGAAGAAATTTTACTTCCCCATCAACAGAAAAAGCGTCAAAGAATAGTATGCTATGTTGTGAAATTAAATGACTCTTCACTCCAGGAGGTCTTTCGTCCCGATTTAACAGCTGTCATTTTTAAATGCAACGTTCTTCAAAGAACAATTTTTGCCCCCTAAATAAGGGCGGGGGGGCCGGGGGCGACAAAAGCTCCCCAAGAGATTCTGCAACACTCCCATTCTTCCACATATTTTAACCACAACCACAGGAGCAGAAAGTATCAGCCATCAGACCCAAAGGGTCAGGACTAGCTAGTTACCTAAACAGGGAAGCAAGAGGAATCCTGATTGTGGCAACTGGCATAAAGAATTTGGACTATCAACTTACGTAACTAAACGATTTTATGTGACAGTGGCAGAGGGTATGGAGGGGGTGACCACAGCCGTGGTAACTTACAGACAGGACTACAAACAGCGATTACTGCCAGTGCTTTTTTTAAAAAAAAAAAAAGCAGACATTGAAGTGGGTGTGCCAGCGCGGACACCACAGAAAGCTGGTTTTCCTATTAATTTTGCCTACCTGAAATCTTGAATAGAATTTCAGCGGGACACAATATTGTTATTTATTTACAACCCATATACGTCCCTCCGTGCTGTTAGGACAGCTGCTGCATTCCAACAGGCAAGTGATATCTATTCTTTGCATGTAACATTTTATCATATAGCACACATATGACAAAAAGTAAATTAAGAGTCAATTAAAATATACCATAAATAAAAAGGCTTAAGTTTAAAATTCTCCAATATCTAAGATGGCTTCAGTATTTAACAGCAATCAGTGGGAAAATGTTCAATTAGAATTTGCCACTAGTTATTTTTGGAAAATGGTATCTATGTTAAGATRGCATACTGGACAAATGCCAGCCTAATTGGAAAAAAAAAATATTCCACAGCAAATACCAGTTATTTTATAGTGAAAAAAGTAAAAATTATTCTCTCCAAAAAGGTAATGCTGCAGGTAACTCAACTGTCCAGAAAAGCTATTTGAAGGACAAAAGTTACACAAAGAATAAAACAAGGCACTTTTGAGCGAAGMGGGAAGTTGAAAATCTAGAATTTTCACAGAAACTTTCTGACATAAAATTTGTAGAGCTTAACTACCTCAAATCTATACACAACTCTGTCATTACCATGCAGTTGGAATTTTACCTTCGGTTTCCAATCTCACAGATGATTATCATAAGCAAGAGGTTATTGATTATTTTTAAAGTGAGGACACTGTCTTCCTGTGAAGTTTCTTAAATATCTTGTGAAGAGCTTAGTGTTTCAGAATTTCTGTCTTAGAGCCAAATCTAGAAAAAGTTAAGACACGTTCATTTTTCGGTGAGTTTAAAACTTGTTAGTTGTTTACAAAGGTTGGCTGAATTTCTCTTAAACATCTTTGAGAAGGAAAAAATAAGCTGGAATTGCATGGCCAAGATAGCAAAGCTTACAAAACAAGAGAGACTTTAGTACACCCCACCCCGTCCCTTTTACTTGAGTTTCCCCACACCAACTGCAACTGACTCCAAGCATCAAAGTCTATTCCATTTGAATCCACACCAAGAAAGAGACCTCACTAAAAAAACCTCAAAGGTAAATGCAACATTCAGTTCTCTGGGTCAAAGAATAAAGTCATTACAGGGCTATTTCAGACATACGGCTTCACAGAATGCAAATCCTCATTTGAGCAAAAGTTCTAAAACAAACCAATAAAATTGAGTCAAGGGAAGCTGAAAACAAGTACACCCACAGATTTATCTGATCTAAAATGCCAGTATGCCACATTCCACAAGCAGCGAAATAATGAAACACTGAAGACTAAGTCAAAGTGTCTTTGCTTCTACTGTCCAAGGCAAATAGAAAGYCAGTCTTTGGTTTCTTTTTTTTTTCTTCTCTAAAACAAGATACTAATAGCTTAAACAGTTAATTAAAAACGACCATCCCTTAAATGCAGAGGAAAATACAGCTGAAAATGTGAGGTACAGGTTCCCTCCAAATTAAACAGCTGAGTGTAACAAGTTTAACTCTTTAACAAGTTTAACTCTTTACGATTTCTATCCCTAAGCTTCTATTTTATGGAATTCGTATGCGTATACTTTTCAAACTGACCTTCTCAGACATGGTGTTTTACACTTGCTTCTTTTCCAGAGGATCACTTGGATAACAAAGAAATCTCTCCTTATATTGTTTTATAAAACCACAAAGTAGTTTTTTGGTCATTAAGAAGCACATACCAGTTGCTAACACTGTTTCGAACGAATGTTTCTTTTTTTGTACTATTAAATAGCATCTTCCCAAGAACCAYATAGTGCTTTAGATGCATAGCAGTCTGCTGGTGTCAGATGGATGTTTTAATCGCACAAGGGCTTTTAGGTATATCAGCAGTTTCACCATCAAGAGGATGTTTATGCACAGTTTAAAAAAAAAAGTTAAGGAAATAGCTGGTGAGATATGGAAAGAGGGACAGTATCAAAATACATGAAGAGAAAAGAAAGAAAAAAAAAAAAAAAGAGAATGCCGCATTCCGTGCTGCAGCAGTGAGGAAGTTCAGTTCCTGGATGTACCCATTTAGGTACTACACATTTAGTATATATAGTAACTTTTATATACAYCACACTGAAATCTCCCGTGTTGGTACTTCACACGTACTTAAATTATGGATGCCAGCCAGGAGTACAACATAATTTAAGAGTTGCAAAAACCACTGTACTTAACAGCTGTCACATACCAAAGCTCAGCTGCGGTTTCACCAGCATTCCAGCATTATCTGCGCGGCTCCTCCCGCGCCGGAGGAGAGGCCGCTGCGCCCTCGGAGCCCCGGAGCTCGCACAGCCGCCCACCTCGGAGAGACCCCATTCCCACTGCCAGGAGGTAAGCAAGCGGCTATGCACCGGGACAGGTGGAGCAAGCCAACGGCACCACAGCCATTTTAAACCTTCCTGCAGAACAGGACTAGAAATTTCACTGCTTTGGTCCCGCCAAGGACCAAGCTTGGATTTAAACACGCTATGTAACTGAAATGAGATAGTTTCCCAAAGTGGCAAGTATTAGGTATTACTTCTCTTTGCAGGAGATGCCAACACATAAATGATTACAAGGTAAAAGAATGTACATCCAAGTCATGTTAGGAAGCAGAAAAATCAAGATCATGGCAGCCCTAGGCAGAGGTTGTTTTTCCTTTCAGTTTCAGATAAGTTCAGAGACCTCTCCTTTCAATCACACTTGTAAAGAAACATCCATTCACATTAACGTGGATTAATTTCTTTCATGTTAAGTAAGATTTTGGATTTCAGAACTAAGTCAGTGCTCCAAAGGCAGAAGCTCTTCACGGCACAGCTGTTCTCCTACCCTCAATTAAGAAGCAGGTCTGCCTTTGCACATTTTCCCCTCTTAAATGGCACTTAGTCATCTTAAATCGAATTTACCAATGTMTGAAATAGCTGAACTGAGTTATTCACCAAGTAGCGCAACAGGCAGCTAGTGATTCAATACATGTCACATTCCACAAAGCTCAGCATTGCCAGGCCTACAGTGTTTTCACCTAAGAGTAAGTATCTAAAACCATGTTTCCACCCATATAGCTGGAAGCCTTAGACCCCAACTACCAAGTGTACTTTTAAAAAAAACAAAACAAACAATTGCTTAGATCACTGCAACTGATCCTGACACTAGATCTTCCCACCCTTACCTTCATACTGGATAGACCAACGTTTCTTGTAATGAACTTTAAGACAAAGCTGGATTCGTTTCTCCTCAYAGCTTTCCAAAAGGTCACATGAGCAAAAAGCATCTCTTCCCAAATAACATCTGACAGCCAGTTGCAAAATTAACACCCCTAATCACATCTGGCATTTCTTAGTATGCTGCCTATAGGCAATCATCTACTGAAAAGTGATATATTTGATGACACGAGCAGGTGCAGAAGCCCTATAYACATCAAAGAGCACAGAATTTAACGGTGGCCAAGTGCCAGAATCACAAATAACATCACCTTTCAGTAGTAAAACAAAAAAGCCTCAAACATCCATTGTACTGAACCAGCCTTCAAGACCAAGATCATGTTACTCATGCTCCTTGCCATGCAGATGCTCCAGAACACAGCACTGATATGATTCCATGCTTATTTTTGATCTAAAGTCTCAAAACAAATAAGCAGTTTTGAAGTTTTTAAATTACGAGATTGGTGTATTAGTCTATTTTTCCTTCTACATGCAAGTTATAGAGAAATCACGGCCACTGGGACAACTCATTTTTTACAAAAATTATTTTTACAGAGCAATAAGGAATACTATAACTTGTTTGYGAGAAGCCTTCTGGATCACAGCCACTCTTATGGTTTTAGGAATAGTTTAGTAAGTCTGACCTAATCGGTCTCCCAGCGACAATATCATGACTGTAATTGCACTACGGATTCTTATACAGTTCCATAACTCAGTAATGTAATATCTCAGTGGAAAGCTATTTAACCATATCCCTTTAAATAGAGATTAAGTATTTCAAACTTTGAGAACAGTATCTTTTGTTGAGCTAGATTTTAACAGAGAGAAAAGTTGACATGCATGACCAGTCACTAATGCCCAATTCTGCTCCAATTGATGTTAGAGGGAGTAGGATCAGACCCTTAAAGCTGTAAGGGATTTTGTTTTAGCAACGGCGTTATCTGCTTAATGCTCAGAGTCAAGAGATTGAAGAAATCAACCACATTCACACTCTGAGTAAGAAAAGGAGAGGAGATAACAAAATAAAGACGCAATAACCACATTTTGAAACGAACCAAGGCAACGTATAGGAAGCACTTTTACCTTCCTAGTGTCAGATTTTGATTTTGGGAGCTTTTAAATTTGGAATTCTGCATTAAAAGAACAGATATTTCATTTAYAGAAAGTTTGCGGACTGCTACTTATTAAGAAAGCTGGTTTGTCATAGTAAAAAAAATCCTGATTCTCTAGAGTTCTCCTAGCAACTTTTTTTAAAATACGTAGTTTCCAGATTCCACAACTAGAGAACTTACCAACCTACAGTAATCACTAAAATCATTGGCTGTATCATCTTATCTTATTTGGAATTTGTAATGTTAAGTTTCAGTATAGTAATCTTCCAGTCTTAAAGCTGTGTCTCCCCAGAAATAAAAAAGCCKGAAAGTCACCACCGTGCTCTCTCCCTCTCTCCCCACTCCAAGGGGATTAGGTGAAAGAATTCTTTTTAGAAGCGATGCAATAAATCCAGCCTAGGTTTATGCCATTTTACATCAGTACAAGACCAGGATCGCCAAATCCTACTGAGACAGCTTGCAGGAAATTACAGGGATAGAGATGCTAGTGGTTCTGTATCCATTGGGACAAGCCAGGCTGCTTAAACCAATGAAGTCCCAGGCAAACAGGAAATCACTGTTTTAAAGCTTTCCTTAGGGTATGATCCTGGAGGATYGTTTATAAAAAAGGTACTTTCTCCTAAGCAAAACACCCTAACTTTGGGGTCAAAAACCACTCCCCTTCCCAGTTTAATTTGATGTGTATTCTTTTTAAGTGTCTCTCCTTCCCTCCCTTTCATCTTCGGGGGGGAGGGGAATATAAAATAAGGAAGTAGAGATAACTTGCCAAAASAGTTACATAAAATCAGTATGATTACATGTCAGTAATATTTTCTTAGCTGTTTTTGGCTGGTCTGGTACATTAGATGCTGCAACCATTCTGCTACAAGCACCTGATCACAGGTGTTTTGGATGTTGGATCACAGATCCCCTCAAAGAGATAAGGATTTCAAAAAACATTGCACTTTTAAAGTAGAGGCATACTTCTTAGCATATGAACTTGCGTAAGAAATTTGCATTAATTTAATGCTATGTATGCTTATAGAAATACATTCCTATTTAGTAGTTTTGTACAAGGAAGTTCAAAATGTACGAGCTAAGTTAGCAATGAAGTTGAGACACTGAAATAAAACAGTTGGAACGTCCGCGTTTAACATAYAGAATTAATCATTTGATGCATAAAAACTACATGCAAACAGGCTTAACTGTGTGTAAGACTTAGCTACGTTTTCTTTAGAACACATGCTGTTAGGAAAGGAGGCACATGGCTGTACCATTTTAAAACGTGTCTGTGCATCCCCATTTAACAGTGGGACTGGAAATAAAGGAAGCAACACCCCTTCCAGCATCACCTGCTGACTTCCACCCTCAACAGTGCAGCAGAGAAACACGCAGACCACCATCATCATCTGAAAAAAATATTTTAGCTCCTTTCTAACCCCAACGTATCTAACCTAGTTCTGTCAATCCCTTGAACAAATACTACTTCTGCACCCGTTATGCCAGGGTCATTATATGACAGACCAAGAAATCTGAAGAAAAGCTGAATTGACCGCTTGACACCACTCCCACATTCTCTTCCGAATAAAGCAGGGCACTTATCTAGCATACCGCTCTCCTTCCCACCCCGCCATTACCGCCTCTATTTGACATTCAGCGGAATTCACTGGAGAGAAAAATCTCTGTATTTTTCAGAGTTAAAGCACTGAATTCTCACGGTTCAGTGAAGGACCACTCCGCTCAGCCAACCCAGCAAGGGGATGGGTGGCATTTGCTACTTTGCTAGCATGACCTTATCTTTGGATACCACGTTTACCTATTTCACAGGAAAACTTCCTAGGTATTTGAACATTAGACATCCTTAGACATTAAACAATTTCTCCTTCTTGGAGAGATRAACAGGATAGTTAAAACCCAAAGAGTTCCAAGATTACAGTAAGTATTTTATACAAACCAATTCAACTGAAGCACAAGGTATTTTTAAACCTCTCTAAAACTGCAGAAGGTCGCATAATTACAACGTGGGAGCTAAGTTCTCCACCCARTACTCCCCAAATTCTGTACTGTAAGTTGTAATAGCAAAGCTACCTTAAAAAGCTTCTGYCTTTTCATTATAAAGGTTTTGACTACCCTGTTTTCAAAGGCTATGTCCTGTACTTGCATACCTTCCTTGCCCACTGCCTCAGTCTCTCAGTGAAGTCCCGCTACTCTAACAAATGGGAAGATTGATCGCAAGTGCTAACCACACAGAAAGCTAAGTACAGGGTTTTGTTTGCAGGAATGCACCGTTCTCAGCCCAGGAATCTGCGCGCCCTGCACAGTTGCAACCTATTTCAGGAGCAAAACTACGCGGAGCTTTCCCCTTCTGAAGCAGCCCGCCTCGCCCTCGGCTCCGTTATGAGRCGGTCCCAGAGCCCGCCGGAGCACAGCTCAACCGAACCGCGAGTGAGCTGCCGGCACCCTGCGAACACTGGAAACAGCCTTCGACCTTCCATCCCCAGCAGCGGCACCGATGCATTTCTCGTCACTAGGGAAAGCGGTAGATTTCGGCTGATTTAACCTCGAACGCCCAGTGCCGCTGCTGGAAAGGGAACACAACAGAAGCRCGACCTCCATTACCCCCCCGCTGGAGGGAGGGCAGGCTGCCCTGCCACAGCGCCTGCTTTGGGGCAGCCCGCGGCTTCTGAGCTAACCCCCCGGCAGCCGGCTCGGGGCAGCCCTGCCCGCCGCCGCCGCCGGGGACCTCCCCGCACGGCCCCTCCCCGGCGCGGCAAGGCGACACCCGCGGGCCGCCTTCCCCGTGAGAGGAGGCAGCCCCGGGGCCGGGGCCGGCGGAGGGGCAGCGCCCAGCCACCCGCCCGCCCGCCCTCCCCTCACCCCAGCGCCCGCCGGACCACCGGCCGGGGCGGAAGGGGTGAACCCGCGCCCGCCGCCCCAGCGGCCGCCGCCCCGCTCACCGGCGTAGAAGCGGATGAGGCAGCCGGTCTCCGAGTCCATGCCCTCCTCCTGCACCCGCCACAGGTCCCGGAAGCCCAGCTGGGAGAGGTAGTCGTTCTGGATCTGCAGCGGCTTCTCGTGGGCCTCCAGCCGCCGGCTGGTCTCCCCGTGGAGCTGCACGTACAGGGCGGGTGGCCCCGGCGGCGCGGCCCCCGCCGGCAGCTCCCGCCCGCCGGCCGCGCCCGCCGGCGCCCCCCCTGCCCGCCCCGGGGGCAGCTCCCCTGGGCAGGGGGGGCCCCGGCCCGGCCCCACACCTGCTTCCAGCCCGTCGGGGGGCACCGGCTCCACCTCCAGCTCCTCCGAGGAGGACGAGCCGCCGCCGCCGCCGCTGCTGTAGGGATCCAGCCGGTCGGAGACGCTCTCGGCGCTGGGGCTGAAGCTCTCGGTGTCGGAGCCGGCCGGCCCCAGCTCCCCCAGGAGTGAGGGGCAGGAGAGCGGCGGCCCCGCCAGGTACAGCTCGGCCGGCGGCGCCCCGGGGCTGAAGTCGGAGGGCGCCGGGCTCGGCCGGCCGCCGGCCAAGTCACTCTCCTCGGCGCTGCCGCCCAGCGGCAGGCGGCTGGGCCGCGCCGCTTCCCCACAGTCTCCTCCGGCCAGCCCGCTCCGCGTCCCCCGCCGGCTCCTCGGTCTCTCCTCCGCCTGCGGCCGCTGCCCCTCCGCCGCGGGCTCGGGCGGCGCCTCGGCGGGGGCCGCCGCCGCCGGCTCGGGCGGGGGCTGCGGCGGCGCGCCCGCCTTGCCCAGCACCCGCACCACGCTGCTGCCGCCCCGGTGGCCGAGCTGCTGCAGCCGGGCGGCCACCTCGGCCGCCGTGGTCTCCAGGGTGCAGAGCACCGGGCGCAGGTAGCAGTTCATGTGGCGCTCGTAGACGTGGACGCAGCCCCGCTGCAGGTCCCGCCGCACCCAGTCCCGCTCCGGGGGCTGCAGGGGCTGCAGCTGCCGGGGCGGCTTCAGCAGCAGCGCCTTCCTGTCCAAGCTGCGGGTGCCCAGCGAGGCGGCGGGGGCAGCGGCGGGCGAGGAGGCGGCGGCGGAGAGGTTCCTCTTCAGCCTCCCCCGCCGCAGGAGCAGGGAGTTGGCGTTGCCGGCCCCGCCGGGGGCCGCCGGAGTCCCGCCGGTCGCCAGCGCCGCGGGGGGAGCGAAGCCGCCGGCTACCCCTCGCCTCCGCCGCGGGCCGCCGGCTCCTTTGCCGTCCAGCTGCCCGCCGCCGCCCGACGGCTCCACGCCGCTCTCCGCGCCGGGCGCTGCCTGACTCCTCCTGCCCGGGGAGCTGTTCTCCGGCTCCCCCCGCCCGCTGCCCGCCGCCGGGGCTTCTCTCGCTCGCTGTTGCGCGGGCTCCATTGCCCGCGGGGCCGGGGATGCCGCCGCCGCCGCCGCCCTGCTGGGAGCGCCGCTCGGCGGCCCGGCGCGGCGCGGGGGGGGCCGAGCGGAGCGCGGCGCCGCGTCCCGGGGGGGATTACGTAGCAGCGGGGAGCATTCCGCCGGTGCCCTCGCGCCGCGCGCCCGGCTCAGCCCCGCTCCCCAGCTGTCGCGAGCGCCATTAGGCAGGCAGGGAGCGAGTGAGCCCGCTGCAGCTCCCCGCGCGCCCGCCCGCTCCCCGCGCCTCATGAATATTAAGCAGCCCCCGCCTCGTCGCTGACAAGGGCCGCCGGGCGAGGGAGGCTCGCGAGGGTGACGCCACCGCTCGCGCGGCGGGGCGGGGCCTCGCCGATAAACACAACGTGACCGCGCCTGGGGCTGGGAAGGGGGAGCGCGGGGGCTGTTGGGAAGTGTAGTCCCGAGCCGCCCGCCGACTACAAGTCCCGGCAGCGCCTGCTCCCCGCCGCTCGGCTTCCCGCCGCGCCGGGCCGTTCTGCCGTTGGCCGCGGCGGGGGGTGGCAGGCTCCCTTCCCCCACGCGGGCGCGGCCGTCCCCCAGCCCTTTTGCCCGCAGGCAGGCAGGCAGGCAGGCAGGCAGGCAGGGGAGCGGATGTCCCTGCTTTGCGTGTCGGAGGCCCGCCCGCCCTCAGGGTAGGGTGGGCCGGCCGGGCACGCAGCGCCGCGCGGTCCCGCCGTAACGGCCGCCGGCCGCGCTGGGGAGGAGGCTCCGCGGGCGGCTCCGTGCGGCCTGTGCCCCGTGGTGCGTTACAGGCCTGCCCGTGATACCTCCCCCCCGCCGTCTGCAAGGGCCGGGCAGCCTCCGGTGCAAGAGCCCGCTGACCGGCCAAGCGTGAGGGCAGGAGCACGGAACGTGCTGGAAGCCACACCGCTTGCCCTCGCTGACCGCGGGGACGCGTAGTGTGCCACCACTCCTTATGGCATGGGACTGAATCCGTTTTAAAATTATTCCAGGACTTTGCCCTGTGCTCGATGGTTGTATTCCTTATTAAGGTTTTATAGAAACAGCTGATGAAGGGAAACCGTATGGCCTGGAGTGCTGATAATGAGACCTGTGTGCAGTCAACCTTGTGCTGCACCTCACTAGGAACGTCAGTGCTTAGCAGTAATTGCTGGCTAATAGCCACCTGGCAGCATACGCGAAACGAATTTACAGGTTCAGTGACCGTACCCATTCCACTCTTTCCAATTTGACATGTTCTCCCCGTTGGCTGTCTCAGCGCAGAACCCAAGCACTGAGCCCGAACGGTCTTCTTGTCTGAGGAGATGATCTCTTCAGAGCCAAGACGGAGAAAAACATGGAAATGTGTGTGGGAAATCCTGTATATACATACACATACACACAGAGAAAGAGATGCTTTGTGAGTAGACTCACAGAGAAAGTTTCAGTGCTATTAGTCTGTCACTATTTCAGGGACTAAAATTACTGAAAATACTTAACTTCTTGAAAACTGCTTAGAAGCAGCCATTAAATAGCAGCATTTTTCCCCCAAAATGTGATTTTAAATTAATAACTGAAAACGAAAATCACAATCGGGTAAGTGGAATTAGCAGTGTGAAAGTGTGAGTTCCCATACTGTAAGGATACCATACTATGGTATTTATTCAGATAAATCTCTTATGCTCCTGGGGATGTTTTAGCTGAGTAATATCAGTTGGATAGGGCTGTAACTGCCTGAGATCTTTCCTTTTTAATACATTTTGCAAAATCACAGTGAAACATCTTGCCAGATACTCATCAAAAATGCTATAGACTGCAATAAAGTGGGAGTTCTGGGCAATTAACCAGTTACATCAATGTTAGGGGAGATAAATCATCACTGAGAACCCCGAGATAAACTCTTAGTGAAACAGTATTTTTACTTGGTGGGTTTTTTTAGTGCATACATATAATATATGAACCATAAATAAAACAGAAGCATAATAAAACTAAAGTTTACATCTCCTAATAAAACACTCCTCCACACTTCCGCATTACTATCTTCATATCCCATACAAGCAGATGAAACACATCACAGAAAATAGAGGTGTTCCCCAAGGAACTTGCCATGGAAATACGTGACTACCTTTTAAAAGGTTTTGTAACAACGAAGCTGATGTTTTACCTTTATAAGGAAACCACCCACTTTCTGAACAGAACAATCTGTAAATTAACTATGGTCTGACCGTGCAGTTCGCTGGCCCATATCTGGAGTTGCAATCACCAGGAAGAGCGTCTTTGGAATTCCTGCTGCGCACGAGAGCCAGGACCATGTCCAGAGCACGGACTGACAGAAGATGACGGCAGCGCTTGGCCATGAAGGGCTTAAACCGGTGCCCAAAACCTCATTTGACAGTAGCAGCACACAGCAGAAATGCAGCACTGAATATATTGAGGTCTGGTTCTGGCTGCTTTGTACGTTCTGGTTTATTTCTACTGCTTTGCACCACCCTCACGCCACCTACTTCATGAAGGTTACTCCAGGCCTCCTGGTTTAAATATGTGAGAGAAATATTCAACGTGCAAACACACGCACATGGAGACACGCTCAGAAGAAGGAGGCAGCAAGCTCTAGGAACATTATTGGAAACAGTAATACCTGAAATAAAAGACAGTTTCTAGAAAGCAGTTTCCAGCCCTTCTCTTCTTTGGAGGGAGCAGGGAGAGAGAAGCTCTACTTTTCTCAAATTATTCAAGTACCTGAATGTTCACACACACACAGAAAAAATCCAGAACACAGAGATTCTCCAATGTTACTTAGGAACATGGAAGCGAAGAGGGGTCTCATAGGACATCCAGTTTTCTCCCTTGTGACTGGAGATATTGCATGCTACATGTGAGGCCCCCACTAACATGGTAGATAAACACAGTTGAACATCATTTTGAAATGAGCTGGGCTGGTTTGTCCTCCGCTCTAACCAGAAGACTGTCCCACGGCCACCCTGCCCTCGCTGTTGCGAACTTCCAATTTTCAGTCTGAATTTACACATGGGTAAATGTATCCCCATTTGCTCACATGCCGGCATTGCATTGGCCTTTGACTCAAATAGCTTTTTTTTTTTTTTAAACTCCAGAGCATTTACCCCCAAGGTACTTACAGGCAGCAATAATACCCCCTGGCAGACTTCGTATTCTCTCTTTGATAGACTAAACACACTCTTTTTGTCTCCCCTGGTGAGATAGTCCGTATAGTGTCGGAACACAGAGTTAAGGTCGTTTAAATAGCCTTGGGTCAGATCCTCAGTGGGGTGGACTGGTATAGCTCCAGCTCTGGATTTATGCTGCAGCTTTCTGAGTTCGCACAGAGCATCCGCCATCTGCGACAGCACTCAGAGAGGTGGCCGGGGACTGAGCTGACCTCCCTCTCCCTCTTGCCAGGCTAACTCACCACTGCCAGTGGCCTTACTAATGAAGGGCTTTATGCAATTAAAAAACAAAGTAGCGGTACTGAAGTCCTGAGRGTGGAAAAATTGTTGGACTTATCACTGCCCTGTGAAATTTGTTCGGGAGCAGAAGGCTGCGGTGAGGTTCCCAGCATCCTGTGAGCCCTGAGTTGCGCCATGAGGAAAAAAGGGATGAYGCTGTCGCTCTTCCTAGCTTCCCGAATATGAAGGCGGCAGCTTCTGTAGCAACCCAGCATGTCCAAATATTAGTGGTACCAAGCCTGGTTATGTTTGCTTTATGCAGGGAAGTGTGCTTGAAATCTGTAAGTATATGCATATTTAAATTGAACTCTCTGGCTTATGAGAAGACGAGGCTATTCTCCGTTTCCCAGTAACTGATAGATACTCTTAAACTCTCCTGGAATTGTGAATTTTGATAGGGATTAACTGCTGTTGTGAGACATGGGAATGGGGCTTATGAAATTGATGTTTGTCAGGAGGAAGTGGAAGGGTGAAATGCACATTTCCCTTTTCTAAAGTTTGATGACGGCTRTTTAGAAGAGAGGTAAAATGAAACAGGATGGTTTGCAATCTGCAGTTTTCCAACCAGAATCTGGCAATCCTGAAGAAGTTTTCTGATTATAGGAGTTGTCAACAAAAAATAAGGGAATGAAAAGTCATTTATCACAGATTACTGTAAACGACTCYATACCAAAACTCTTTATACCAAATGGAGAGATTATACATTCCCACAGACAGTGGCAGGAAAATGCCAGAAGACCTTGAAACCACGAGRTGACTTCTGTGGATAATGTTACATCCAGAGTTACCCGAACCGCAGAGTCCTCTGAGCAACAGAGCAGACCAAAGCTTAGCTGAAGTCCTCGCAGAGGCTGGAGCTGTTGTGATCTTTTCCGTCTACACCTCTGCCGGCAGCTACTACAGCTACGGCAGGAGGCATCAGGCTGCCTGAGTAACAGCAGTGGTGCTTGGAGTATGTTAACTCCTGTTCAGCTACTTCTGAAATCTGCCTCCCCGATTCTCACAAACTCCTGTAAAGCCCTCGGGGGTACACTGTGCTGTTATTAGGTGTTTCTGCAAGGGAAGGGACAGATAATGGGGCATCATCTGATGTCTGTGGGTTTCCTTACTCTTTCACTGTGAATGTAGGGGCGAGGACCAGGTCCAACTTCAATTCATATTACTGCCAGTTCTGTTCTGTTCTTTAACATTATACCACTTCAYTTCATGTAACCCCTTGGTTTAGCTACAATTAATATTTTGCTGGGCAATTCAATGATGGCTTATTGGTACTGGCTAATTTTTCTGAAAWGTCTGCTGTGGTGGGATAGTACAAACAGCATACAGCCTTTGTAGACTCAAAGAGAATTTTTTAATTAGACCAAATATGCAATGATTACCCAATTTGGTTTTTGTTTTCAAAGATATCATTTCAGAATAGTATGCCCTCATTAAACAGGAATTGCTTAATCCACAGTCCTTGACTTCAGAAAACTTGACTGACAAGTCAGTTCTGGATCAAAAGCTGATGAGCTGATGAGAAATACTAGTGTGGGAAAGGTTATATTTATACTTTCTCTGCTATAAGTCATCATCAATGGTGCTGTTAAATGTTCATCTGTGTTTTAAGAGGGTATGAATCACTTTAGTGATTCCAGTTAACRTGTGAAGGTGGGGAGGGAGCTTAGAAAGAAGGAATTTACTGTCCCTCAGCCCTGCAAAATGTTACGGAGCTTACTCAGCTCTCTTCTTTAATAGCCTATTTTTCTAGTAAGGGAGAATTTCCCTACAGACAAGGAAGCAAGAAACTTATTTCAATGTCAAAATGCTGAACCAAAAGACAAAACATTTGCCACTGTAAAAATAATTCAAAGACCAGGAGGTGGATGAGCAAAGGGACCATTTCAAATTAAACGATATAATAATATACTTCTTTGTAAAGAGAAATTGAATGTCATCATATGGAAGCTATTCTCAAAATAATGCTTAATTTTATCAGTAGGAATTAATTTCATTTTTTAAAATGCTAGGTATGCACCTGTATCCCTCATCCATATGGGCAATTGTCACAACTGTAGGATCAAATTGGATATGCAGATAACAAGGAACTGAAAATTTATGTTGATTGCTGCTCCAGCTGTGAGCTAAAGCACAACAGTGTGTATATGTTCTGTGCTAATTGTGCTTATCTTGGTGTGTAAGGCCTACAGTGTAGGAAAGCATTTAAGAGGGTGCTTATTCAAGGAAACTCTTAATTTAAATGTGTTCTTAGATTGAGTATAGGATTAAGAACCTTTCTTGATCTGAGAATCTGGGAATTTTGCATTAAGTGATGCCTGAAATAGAATTAGGCTGTAAATTATCTTACAGGTTACACTTGTGTTTATATATTCAGGAACCCTGGAGTCGCATTGACTGGGAGGTTATTTGTACCTACAGCCCYCTAAATAATTTTCAGCAAGGGTTGATCTGTATTATTTCTGATTCCAAAACCACTTCCATACAAGTAATATCTAGAACACTACTACATGTTCTTCAGCGATGCACCTCAAAGCACTTTACAAATGTGAGTAMGTGTAATTATTATAAAGAGAGGAGAAAAGAGGCAAGTACCTTCTTGGTTGTGYATGAAACCCCTCTCAAGGCAATGGGCAGAACTCAGGTCCCCGCGTCCCGAAAGTGGAGCACCAGGCTGTGAAGCTCCCTTCTTGCCGAACTAAAGTCCTGTCCCAGCTTTTCTGGGCAGAGGGGCTGGAGCCGGGTGCAGAATCCTGTTGTTAGGTTGTTCGACTGAGACGCAGCATTACTCGCTAGCAGTATGTGGCCACTTGAATTTCAGTTTCTTGTAGAGCTGACCTGTRTTGTTTTCAGCAAGGTAAGGTTTTCCCAAGCCATCATCAGCTGCGTGATGTGGAGATCCTTCAATTAYCCAAATGTTTCCCATTGTGACACGCACGGGCTGAGTTGTGTTAGTGTTGCAGTTGTATAGCTGGGAGGTGCAGCTGCCTTAGCAAATTTTGGAATTTCTTCTCCAGCACAAACTTCTTGTTCCCATCACGTATGAAGAAGGCAATTTACAGAAGTAAATACCAGCCTTTCCATTCCTGTTCAAGGTAATGAGCAGSTGACACCGAGTTAACCGTACGGCTGAAAGCCACGCACAGGGAGACAAATCTGAGAAAAAGAAATGCCAGGTTTGTTACCCAGATTGATTACAGGTCTGTTATATATTCTAGTGTCATATTAAATACTGTATTAAAATTGAAGCAGTAGTTTACAGAGTTTGGTTTTAATTTGTGTTGATACTAATTGCAAAGACGGACCTTGTAATTRCCAGTAAACTCAGCAACCCCTATGCACTAATCCTCTTACTGTGTCTTCGGCTCTTCCATTTTAAGCTACGTGTTTTGTTTTGTTTTGGTTTTTTTTAAAGAAAAAGAGTTTCATTGCCTGTTAGATATTAATGTACTAAAAGATTCCTTTCCAGAACTTTATAAATCCTTCCTTGTAATTATTTCTTTTTATCTTTCATGCTCATATGGCGTCTTAAGCCCTTTTTGTTTTAGAGCCCCGCAACTCCTCGAGGTACAGTATTCACCACTACTGATAGAGATGGATTAATGTGGATTCATTAAGCTGCAGCCAACACAGTGACTTGAAGCAATGGTTTTACATAATATATAGCCCAAAATAGCATGACTGGCACATTTGAAGTGACCCAAGAGATTCAGACACTTTTGATATCAGTTTTTCATGAGGTTAGTCATCTCCCATTAATTCCCTTGTAAGTATCTTAGAGGGTACTGTTTGTTGTTAAAAGGCTGTACATAAAGGCCTTTCATGCAAGACTGAGGATATGTTTCTGGTTTAGGATATTCATGCCCCTACCCACTTGTATTTGCCGCTTCTGCACGGTGTGTTGCCCGCTCCAGTGTGCCAGTATGACTGGAGCTGCGCTGCCGGCCAGATAATGGAAATGCGCTGCATTAAAATGAATTATGCCTTAAGAACCTCAGTTATTGCTTTAATATGGCAAGAATCTATCACATAAATACATGTTATTTATTTGTGAATGGCATAAGCACTGAAGTGAGAATAGCAAAGTGGAAGCTAAACTCTCAAAATATGTGTTACTCATGATTTATGCTAGCAAGGAGTGCTATCAACAGCTGCATCTACAGTAATTTACTGGAAGTATAAACAAAGGTGCACATCATGCCCTTTGAAGGAACCTTTTTAACTTTATTTCTTCAACACCAAACCTGTATCTTGTTAAACATAGAAGTCCTCCAAGGAGATTAATAAAATAAAGCCTTATACAATTAAAATATTGGCAGGATCAACCTAGAAGTTAATACCAAAGTAACTCGCTGTCACATCTGCAGCTCCCCAAGCAGCCCTCTCAGAASGGCTTTCAGGAAATCGGTAGGGAACACATCTGAGCTCTGTTTGATGAATAGGGCCAGAAGGAGTTAAATCTAGGAGAGCGGGAATTTTTTTCTTCAGCTACTACAGTGACAAAACGCCCGTTCGCTTCTAGGCAGGCGGCTGCACCCCCGTGTGCGGAACCGCCCTCCCGTGCCGTGTCAGTGCACGTGCGCCTGCCTACCGAAGGTGCCTCGGCTTCACCTCTCCACCCCTCCCTTGCTCGCTCGCTCGGCCATTTCAGCTGTGACTGCCTGGTCATCGGGCTGCGCTGCGCTCTTGCAGGAGATTAAGAGTGCTCTTAGTAATAGGCTGGGACGATGGGAATGAGCCCAGTATTCATGGGCGAGTCTAAACAAAATTTCCAGGAAAATGAGGCTGCCATTTAGCTAATAGATCATACGGCTCCCCACGCAGTAAGCCAGGTCACTGTAAGGCCCTGCTCCGTGCTCTCTGTCAGTCTGTGCAGAAGCTGGCCTGGGACTTGGCGGGAGGGAAGCCGTAGGAAAAGGGGAACAGCTAATATTTTAGCATCCAGATTTTGCTGAGGTGAAAACCTGCATCGTTAGCTTTGCAGATGTTGGCCAGGACACAGCTGCAAAACTACAGTCACATGTATTTATTTGACATCCAAACTCTTTCAGAGGCAGCATCATCCTGCTTTTGGCTTTCCAAAGGGGTCCTCTGCCGTTCTGTAGGTGCCAAGAACAGAGCTGAATGCTCTGTGAGACTCCATCTACTCCGGTCAGAGCAAGGATAAACCAGGTTCTCCAAACTGATGTGAAGTCTCATTGCTAGAGCAGAATAAGGTCTTAGTTTTTCCAAGCCCATAAGTGCTGATGCACTGTCACCGGTAGCACGCTCTCCAGGATATTGAGTGTCTGTGACCTACCTATTCCACAGATCAAGACATGTACTGTGGATAAAATACTTCTCAGCCTCTTGAGAAGACAGGCGATGAACGTGTGAAAACCCATCAGTGGCCCCCACGCAGTTGGGAAATACCATGCTTTGAAAGCCAGCTGGATTTTTAGGAACATTGCTTCTGCCAACAGATGCCGATAAACTGTTTTCATAATAGTATCAAACTTCAGCTTCCATGCCTGACACATTTCCTTGCCACACCAAACAGATCAGTCCTGCACCAGTAGTTGGTCTGAGATTCAATACTGCCGGGAACTGAAGCTTTCAAGCACGCRTTTTCTGACAAAGGTGTCGCCTGGAGCACACAGTGAAGGTTTTCCTTGCAGAGTCGAAGAGGCAGAGGGAGGAAGCTAGCTTGGTACCTGTGACCGTGAGCAATCCGATTTTTAAAAAAAAAMMCAACAGCGGTGATGTTTTCTCCATGCGGTTGGTCTATAGTATAGCAAATAAGACCTAGCCGTAGAGCTCTTCTCCACAGCATTTGTAGACAGGCTGCTGGCAGGGCTCACATCCGTCGTGACTTAGCACAGCTGGGCTGCGTGCATTTCTGTGTGATAGCCAAATATTTTGTGTCCTACCATTCTTGGCTACCCTTTTATATTTTCTCTGTATCAGATAGCACAGTGTACAAGGAACCTGCAGTGGATTCTTGGATGACTGGTGGAAAACCATTTACCACATCATTCTCCCACACAGTGGCATTGCTTGCAAAAACTATCCTCATTCTCAGTGTGTGACGCTTTGTTTTGCGGTGCTTTAGCCAGAGCTCTGCTGCCTTGAGGGACTATTTACCTCCAGGTGTGCCTGCTCTTCATCACTTACTCTGAGAATGAACGCTCTTCCAGACCAGATGAACCCTGTAGCTCTCCAAAACCTGCAGCCAGACTCAGGAGCTGTGCAGGAACATGCAGGAAGCGGCGACGAGAAAGGCTGTGTTGACTCTCCTCCTGTCCTCGGTGGTGTGGACCAGCTTTCAAAGTGTCGGTCACATTGTGCCGGAGTCACTGTGGGGTGACAGAGGTCAGGCAGGTACAAAGGCAGGCTGCTCCATGACCAGTGTGTAGCCCTGAAGGGATGCATGGACTGGAGGAATCCAAGGATTTCAGGAAGCCTCTATACGAGACTTAMAATGAACACATCTCATTGCAGAGGGGAAGTATTGATAAGTAAGTTGCGTTAAGGTGGATGGCCTCTGGACCTTCTCGGAGCAGGGTGAACACCAAAGTGAGATCACATCRCCCAGGGCCTCGTCATGCACAAAACCTAAGTGAGGCAAGACTTGACAGGCTGAAATTAGCAGTCTGAGTCTAGAAATTGGTTGTCAATGTGGTCACTGTTGAACGAGTGTAACGACAGGTTGTCAAATACCTAACCAATGGCTCTTTTTTTGCAAGAGTTGAGATATAGAAATTATTTGTAATTAATTTGTAAGATTTCCTACCTATATCTTTTCAGGACTATAAGTGGATTAGACTACTGGTCCTTCTAGATAGCATCCTGCTGCAACACACTTCAAGAAAAGATGCAAGGAGCGTGACGGTAGATGATGTGGGATAACCAGCCTCAGAAACCTCTTCCCAAAGCTGCAGTGGTTGCATGCTGGCTTCTCCCCAGAAGCRCGAGAGTGTAAATCCCTTCCAAAGCTCTTGTTTATTTTTACGCATGTATTACCAGTCCTCTTTCAACTCCTGCTAAGATTTTGGTTGTGATGATACTAGGAAGGAAGGGATTCGGCTGAGTAATTGCATGTTGTGCAAAAAATTTATTTCCTTTTTATCAGTTTTAAATGTGTCCCTTTTCAACTCAATTGAATATTCCCTTGTGTTTATACTGTGGAAGGGAAACTAGCAGCATGTATTTATGAGTGGATTTGCTGGACAGGGACTAGGACTGGCTTCCCACTGCTTCAAACCAAAGGAAATCACAACAGAATAGAATAAGCAAATTAAGGGTTCTGGTTAATCAAACTCAACAGCAATTTGCAACAGAAGGAAAATCTTGAACAATTTCTTAGGAAAGTTAGTCCTTATAACACACCAAAGATTTTTTCTATCCCCCCCCCCCCCCGCCATTTTCCTTCCAGGAAGGATTCAATAAAATTCCTTACTATAAGGMAAAAATCAAGCAAACAGCCTAACCCTAATCCTTAGTTCCAGCTGTAAAACAGGCACAAGAACTTACCTTACTGAAGGGRCTAATTAAGTACATGATCCTTTTTCCCTTCTCGTAAAAGTTGTTCAAGAGCAACCCAAATGATGTCTTTRTTAAAGTTTTGCTGGGAAAGTTCCTTCTTTGGCAGGGAAAGGGTAATTGTGATAGCAAGCTGCTTCTGTTCCCAAATTCCCTGACGTGCTGGGGTCATGTCACATGTTTACCCCTGCTTTAACAAGGAATAACAACATGGACAGAAGTGCTTATTTTTGGTGCCACTACATTTGAGCAGATGTTATAGGCTCAATTATCCTGGTGCTTCAGCTGTGACGTTGCATTATTCTCTAAGCTCCATTTCTTTGGCTGCAACCGTTTTGCTGGAAGGCACTGCTTTCTGTAAGCTGGTGCTTCTGCTCCTCCATGTAGTAGAGCCTGGCAGCTACCTTTGGTAAGCAAATTTATCTTTTTGGATGGCTTCTGCAGCATAGCTACAAATCACATTGAATGTGCAGCTGAACAAAACGCGTTTTATAATATGGAGTATCTGCCCATTATAAGAATATCCAGCGTTTTAACACAGGATCATTAGTCACCAAGAGTAAATTGATTGATAACTTATCAAGTTCTGCATATTTTGGTCAGTGTTCAAATAAACCACACTTGTGTAACGCAGGAATATTCTAGGTTCAGCATCCTCACAGTATAGGTGAGTATCTCCGTATATAACAATGTTGTGAAACAGAAAGACACATCCCGCAGCTCCTGAATCACAGCTTTGAAATGCAGCATGACAATTATTTCATTTTGAGGCCAATGGTGATGAGCTCTGTCAGCGTGGCGGGTAATTATAAGAAATAGGCATCACTTGACTCATTTTTTCTTCCTGCCTTTGCCAAGTCTTTAAACATACCGTTTTCACCATCTAAAGCCTACTCCGTTCGTTTACTGCATCACCTTGTGCAGGAGTTATGTTTATGAAAAGGGACTCTGCATTTTTAATTTAAAGTTTTTTTCTCTTTGCAACAACATGAACATTTTAAACGCTTTCTGAAGAGGATATGTAATTTAGAACGCATAAATGAAGTTGAAAATAACTGAAAATAATGAGTCAAGCCAATAAAACTGGCAGAGGAATTGGCCAAATGGTAGCTCAAACAAGGTAAATCAGATACTTAAAAAAGAGCTGAATCATTTTCTTTTAAAATCAAGCTGAAGACACAAATCCTTATCTCTGTCACCTAACGTCTGCCACATCTTCTACTTTATGAACACACATACACTTTGCTTGATAAAAAGGCAGAATCTTTCACTACAATGTATAGCAAGATGAGGCAGCTTTGCACTATTTTGGTAATTCAGTAGGATTATAATGAGAGGGGACTTGTTAAAATTTTATTATTTTAGTAGCAGTGCTCTCCAGAGAAAATACTAATAAATTTCCTACACTCTAACTRTCTAAACAGATTATCCAACAATTACGTATTAATTATTAATCACCCAATGATTCAGAAGCCACCCYGTGGCTCTCTAGTGCAGGAACTCTACTGCTTTTGCAACCTAATGATATGATTTTCCCAGTTGCGGTGTTGCAGTGCTCAACCAGACGGAAGGCTAATGGCAGAGGGAGCGATCAAGTTGTAGGGATGCCTAAAGTTAATACCTTGCCTTGCTTGGAGAAGGTTATGAAAAAATAACCTAAACAAATTCAGCAGGCAAAATACAGAAAACTGGTTAGATGATAGATTATAACTAGAGTTGGAGYGGGAGTGTGTTTTAAATGGCCTGTATAGGGATTAATGGAAATACCTGAAAATAAACAAATAGATAAGAAGATCTTGTTGTCATGCATTCCCCAAGAACACCTTTTCCAACTCGATGTTTAAGTGGCAAGCCTGAGAGCTGTTRTTTGCATTATCTGTGCGCGTTCTTGGCTGTACATGTTTACCGTGCAGGAAARCAAGATTGATTTCTCATTCTTAAGCACATTTATAATGTCTGTGCAAATGAATGTAGGGCATATCCCGGCTAGATCAATATTTATGCAACCTACTTTAGAAAGAGCCAGGGAGTTGCTTCAGAGCAGCAGGGGATCTTGTCATTTCTTTTCCTACAGTTTCCTCTTTTCCCCCTTAGTGAAATTCGGTTGCGGAATACCCCGTGCTCGCTGCTGATTAAAGGGAGTTCTAATGAAGGGAGCCCCCCGCGCCCCTCCGAGGGGGTGGGCAGCGCCGGCGATTCGGGAGCCGCCGGGGTGGGGGGAGGCGTGTGTGCTGGGCGCGGGGCTGGCGCGAGGAGCGTGCGGTTACGGCGGGCTGGGCGAAGGCAGCCGTGGCTTTTGCCACCCTGGGGAGGGAGCCCCCCCCACGGGGGGCTGGCGGCTTCCTCCCCCTCCCTCCAGCCCCGTCAAGCCACTTGTCTTTGGCCCGTGGCTTTGCGCACTTCATTCCACTTGCAGAAGAGCAACAATTAATTATCCTAATTAAATCCAACTGCAGAATATCGAATGCTGTGGTTTATTTCGTGCTTTAAAGGTTCACCTCTTTCGTGCATGCTTTCCCCGTATTGCTTGTCACAGCTARTCTCTTTCATTCATTTTGAAACAGAGGGGGGGGGAAGAGAACAGTACATATAATAAATCAAAAGGCAGTAGCAAAACACTGAAAAGAGCCAACCTCCCAGCAATATGCCAGCATCCATGTTGAAAAGGATCCTCCTAAACAGCTGTTTTCTCACAGCTCAGCTTTCATTTTCTTGATGCTTAGGAGGGGGTGACTTCACTGACCCACAAACAGAGGTGTTCTCTCTGAATAACCTCTACTCTTTCTTCTGCCCTATTTACCAGAAATTTCTATTTTTACCCTGACTTGAATAAACTCGGGGGCCTTTAAATGCCCCTGGTGGTGTAGGTTCCTGCACAGCGGTGCCTGCCTTTACAAATAAATTGGGAGTTGAAGATCAGTAGCGTTAAAATACCTGTGTCCTCTGATTCACTAAGTCAATTTAATTCTTCATCCAATAAAATACATTTTACATATATAAAACATTCCCTGCCAGCATTATTTTTTTTCTAAAGGGGCTCCACTGTGATTCAAACATGACAAACTAGGCTATTAAGGAGTCTTGATTACCATGGCCGTACCACTGAAATGCAGCATTAGCAAATGCAATATATTGAATGCCTCTCTTGTAAATAGTTCAATTTTTCTGAGTAACTAACTAGGCAATAAGAACCCTGTCACTTCTGTGTTGACAAAGTATCTTAGTTACTGAGTAACTATAGAGATGTTTCCCTTATGCTTGACGTAATTATCAAAATGCCTTTCATTAGCTGGTGAAAACTTTAGGGCTCAAAGTGTCATTCCTAGAACATAGCTCGCTGTTTGTAGTGGCATACAAATTAGGGCGGCACAGGCCAGCTATGCACCCACAGCTAAAAAGATTTTCAATTTATTTTTTTCTTGCCAGCAGACCCTTAGAAGCAAACTGGAGAAGCTGAGGCTGCCCTCCAAATCAAGTCTCAAATTCAGGCTGCCCCGGGCACGCGGGCAGGAGAAGAGACAACCACAGACACATCCAGCAGCCACAGCTATGAAATACTTTGTTTCTCTTAAAGCTCCAGCTCCTGGAGTCCCGTGATTAGGTAAGGACTTAAACTTTGTGTTTGCTTGTTCAGAAATGGGGGCGCATTTGAAAGCATTTGCAAAGCTTGCCCTAACAGCTCAAACCCAAAATGATACTGGTTTTGCTACATCCTCGATCTTTAGGCAAATCTTTCTGCAGGGTCCCTGGCTTGTGCTGGTTTAGTACTTAGGGGTGGTTCAGATTTTGCCCTGCTGCGGTTCACTCTCTAGAGACCTTGACTCGCTGGAGCCTCTGACGGACACCCCAAATCTGGATGTGTCCCGTGACCTGGAGAGCACGAGCTAGTGCACTGCAGTGGGGGATACTTCCCACCTGGTGTTCATGCTGCACTCTGCGTGGGTGATTTTTCTCCTACAAACGACACATAACATGTAGGAATTCAGCCTAAGCTGTGTTTGGTAAAGGAACACAGGCTGGAAGAGACCCCAGTGGGCTATTTGCTGTCTCTTACTGACTTAGGGTATTATATATACCATACAAAAATATTAYTTATAGTACAATCTAAATAATAATATATAAACTGTACCCACATTGTTCCAACAGATTGTCTTTGAAGATACACAGTGATGGAGGCAGTGGAGCCTCCATCGCTGTCATCTGTCCCCTGCCTCGCTGCCCTTTCGGGCTATAATTATTTCCCAGTGACTAATCAGAAACTTCCTTGCTGCCCCACAGGCAGAGAGTAGAGTAATTCCCTTCCGCTTTGCAGCCCCACATGTTGAAATACTCCTCTTTCCTTCCTCAGGCAGAACAACTGCAGTGCATTTGGTCTTTCCTCGTAGGTGATGCTCTCCAGGCACCCCGTCAGCCCCGTGGCCGCCCCCGCACCGTGTCTGACCGGGGCACGCTCCTTCTCGAGGTGCCGTACCCCAAAACCAACTGCCTAACCTCCAGCTGCAACTCTGCCCCTGCGGGGCAGAGAAAAAGGGTTCCTGCCCGTGCCTTGCAAGCTGTATCCTTGTTCGTACATCCCAGCGTGGCGTTTGCCTTTGTCTCAGAAACACGGTGCTCCCAGGCTTTAGCTGGCGAGCCGGGATCCTGCCCAGCCATCTGCCAGCCAGGCTATTGCTTGGCTGGATTGCTGTCGTTCCTGCCTGACAGCACCGTCTCATATGAACTTGTCCCTGCTCCGAATTGCAGCTTCTGTTTCTTCTCCCCGTCCCACCCCACGGGCGGGCGTGCAGACCAGCACGGTGTCCCCGCTGCCCTCGGCGGCACCAGCGAGGGTGCTGAGCGGTGCCAGCCCTGGCACCAGCCTGCCCCGTTGTTCCTGGTACATCTCACCACCGCGCCCGCTGCCGCTCACCCTCTTGCTATGGTTTTCCAACAAGCTTTGTGTCACCCTCTCGTAAATCTCTCCTTTGAGCTTACTTATGGTGAGAATGACATCAGAGACACTGTCAAAAGTACTCGAAAGCCAAGACACATGACATTCATGGCTTCTCKCCTTTCTGTGAGACTGGTGACTGGCAGGAAAAGGAAATAAATTTGCTCTTGCTCATTTAGTGCTCATTCCTTTTATCACCAAGTGTGAGCTAGTCCGTTTGGTTATTTGCTCCAACATTTTCCTGGGCATTGAAATKAAGTTGGCTAGTCTTTAATTCCCTAGCTTCTCCTTTCCCCCCAGTTTTAAAGGCAGCCACCCTATTTGTCCTTCTTGACTGTCAGAGTTTGACTCATCCTCCATCAAGTCTTACAGACAGCTACTCATGGCCCAGAGGTGTCATTAGCCAGGTCCTCAAGTATCTGAGGTCGAAGTATAGCTGCCAATTTGCAAATAATTAACTTCTGCATGAACTCTTTCCCCCTGTCCCTTCCTTATTAGAGGCACCTATTCTACCCTTTTGCCACTGCTGGTATTTGCATTATCCACCCACATGCAACTGGTGTTTTGGGGAAGAGAAGTAGGAACTAAAAGGCGCTAAACGCTTCTCCTACAGAAAGGAAAGCGATGAAAGCTTTCTTATTTCAGCGAGTAGAGATCTGCACCTACAGAACGATACCTGGCCTTCCTGGTGTCCCTTGCTAATCCCATCTCAGTTTACGCCTCGGCCCTTTCTTGCCCCTGCGTGCTGGGGCGATGCTTTGTGCACGCTGCCTGTCGGCTCGCCCAGTCTCCTCTTCCCGGGCACTTCCCTCTCATGCTGGGGGTGGAAGATGACAACAATTAAAGAATAAAAGGTGGAACTTTTAGAGAGCAAATAAGCAAATCGTGCCCTGCGACCTGTCGCTATAAATAAAATAAAGCACAGAAGCAGCACGGCCCAGGCCTTGCTCGCAGAGCCGGCACAACAGACAGATCCGCACCAACGCGGCCGTTTCAGACGCGCGATGCCCACCCCAGCTCGCAGGACCGACTAGGCAGATTTTGCACAGTGCTGTTTGCATTGAAAGGAGTCGGTTCAGAGTGGAAAACGCTGTTCTACGGCAGCGTAAGTCAGCCCTAAGGAAACTTGGCRCTCAGCCGTACGATAAACGCTGGAGCTGTTGGGCCCTTTTGATCCGGGGAGCAGGGACATCCCCGAGACGGCACAGGGAGAGGTGGGGAGCAGGTAACGGGAATGCCAGCGTACAGGTATTTGCGATCATCTTTGGTAAAGGCCAGTGGCTGCTCTTTGCCATTTATCCACCATTTATTTCTTCTCTTTGGCTGACAAAAAAGACTAAACCAGAGAGCGGCAGCTACCCATTCCCAGACGTGCCGTGAGCRGCTCCGCTCAGGAGACCTACACTTGATTAAACCGAACCCTGACTTCCGAAATACCAGAGCAAGGGATGTTGTAGGGTTTCATCCAGCAGAACTGTGGGTTATTTTTTATTGCTCCTCATTTGTTTTTCCTGATTTTGACAAGGCCAGAGAGCACCTTGCTCAGCGATCTCTGCTCTCAACAGTACGAGGAGGACCGTGCATCAACTGACCTTACTGGGGTCCCTGCCACATAAAAACCCTCCTGCCATCTGGCGTCCTACCTGCACCCCTTTTCTTCCTCCTTCATGGCAGTAAAACTAGATATACTCTGAATTAGTAGGGAATTTTAAAATTTTGCAGTGAACAATTTCATATAAAATGAAGTTCCTCTGTAATTCTTCTGTATATTTGTATCAATAAAATTCATGCGTGTGCAATTCCCAGGGTGTAATCTGAATATTTTTTAGGAGGGAATAGAAAATTAATKTGATTCTCCATGCACTTTCATCCCCAGACATTGCTGGTTTCCTCTCTACTGTAAACTGCTGATAGTGTTCTGCTACTCGTTCTACGCATACGACTTTCCTCTTTCCAGGGCTGCCTCTGTTTTATAATCTTTTTTTGTATGCCCTCTTTTTTTTTCATTTCTCACATCTAAGATCATTGTTTTGTCGCGAGACACTGTCTTCCTCAAAATGCACCAATAATAGAGAAAAATAGAGAAGCCAGTCAATGCCACGGTAGGTGAAAGGACTAAAGTAGGTTAGGCAGTTAACATTCATCAAATATTTAATAAGCGATACAAACGGAGGCCAGCTATATGGGATCTTGATACGTTTTCGCTTTGCGCAACTTGGTTAGTCCCTTCGGGGGGGGGGGGTGTCCTCAGCAGACAAGTCCCTGCAGAGCACCCCAGGACTCGCCCGTGGCCCTGACCTACATTCTGCACGGCGCGCGCGCACCCATCTTTCCCCAGACGGCAAAGCTGGGTTTCGAAGAGCGTTTCGCTCCCGTTTCAAGGCGCCCGCCGCCACGCACAAGCAGAGGCCCGGCCGTCAGCCCCCCTTGCCTTGGCTGTGCTGTGGTTGTAGGTAAAGGTTCGTAAGCTCTTACTGTAAAACAGTCTGTGTGTTTCCTCTTTTCTTATTCCACCCTTTCCTTACTCTGTTTTTCCCTCTTATAGCAGACACCGCTCTGGGAGAAGCCAGTGTTTCCCAGCGGTAAGCTCAGTTGAGCCATTGTAATTTTCCTAAGCTGCAGTGCTGCAGGGTCGGCTTTGGTTGGGTTTGTTTTGTGTTGGTTCTTTTTCCCCCAAAGCACCAGGAAACATGCTAAGGAAATATCCTATAAAGGCCAGGCAATGGGCTATCGATTCAAAAAGGCTTGAAGATTCGCAGGGAGGCGAAGCCAGCGAGCGCTGCRTCACGCCGGGCTTTGTCGGGCCACCCCCAGCAAGCCACAGCGCGCCCGGGGCTTGCCGTGCCTCCACGCCGGGGTCCCCGCGGTGCCCACGGCAGACGGGGCCAGGTCCCTTCTTACACCGGGCTGTGCTGCAATGCAAAGAGCTGTGCCTGTCCTCAGCCCGTAGGTACAAGGAGCTGGGACAAACCGGCTGCCTCGCCTCATCCCTTAAACCGCGCCCCATGCCCTTTCCACTGCCAGGCTTTTTTATTTTCCAACAACCTCGGTGTAGGTGTACTGCTTTACTCGACGACTACTTGCTGGCACGTGGATTCCTCTTTCTTTACAGCGAGGCYGGGGCTCCCGACGGCTCCCACAGTTTGTCTTTGTGCCCCTATTCCCCCCTCATCGAACTGCCTGCCAGACGCCCGCACACCTTTGGGCTCCCGCAGCCCAAACTCCCGGGGTCTTGCACAACGGTTACCCTCCGAGCCCATCCCTTTGCTTTCATTTTKGTTCATCAGGATCCCTGTATGCCGCAGCTGTCTGCCAAGCCRTTCCCTACGCGTAGGGGAGATTACGAAAACACGAGGCAGCGGGATAAGCAGGGAGGCAAGGGCTGAGAAACGTGCTCCGATTTGCTAAAATTGCCTGATGAAGCTTCCATCAGCGACTTCAGGTGTTTGCAAAGCACGTAACAAAAGTAGCACCTCTAGGCAAACATAACCTTAATTTCTCCACTTAATAATTAAAAGGGCAAATTTAGGGGAAAATATTAATCTCTGTCCACCAAAGACTTGCTTTTCTCTTTTACTCCAGGCTATAAGTATCAATGGAGTTAAACATTTACCAACGCTTGCGCAAGCACAGCCAGGGCAAGAGAGCTAGGTAAAGGCAAAGCATTTCAACAAMGAAGCCGGAGCACTTTGACGTTGGCAAGAAGACGTAGGGTTTGAAGGAAACGAAGATGAGCGAGATTGCAAAACCGGGATGCCTGCGCTTGCAAATTGCTTGTAATGGGTCCAGAAGTGACTTGTCTAGCGCTGTTGTTTTACCTTTTACCTACCAGCAGGTATGCAGCTAAACTCATTAAAGGGCTGTATCAAGTCATATAATTTGTTTACAGCTCGTTATTTTCCATTATAATAACAATAGCATGATACATGCAAAAGCACGCTGGCGTTTTGGTGGTAGTATGCAGGCACGCCTTCTGACGGCAGTTTATCGCTTGCCGAGAGCCTGGTTGCAAAACACTATTTAGTCCCATTAGCCGTAATTTCGGGGGCAGACTGGGGAGCACGAGTCCTCCCTTTGCCACACACAAACACGCATGGTTTAAACTTGTTTCCTCCCTAATTGCRGGTGAGCAGAGCACAGGCGCTTTTCTTTCCGTCTGGCTCATTTAGGGTTTGGAAAGAAGAAAATGAGGGAGACAAGAAATTATAACATGAGGGTTTTTACCTTCTTCCACATACACTGAACCCATGCAACAAGCGCTGTCCGAAAGCAGTTTTCTAACCTCTCTATCCCAACTGTAACACATGCAGTCGTACAACTTCTTTTGTAGCAGGAGCGATGCTTCCAGCTCCCAGCAGAACAGCCTAAGCCGTTCCTCTGGGTATCAGCTCAGAGACTTATTGCTTTTGTTTGGCCACAATCCTTAAGCTGACCCCATGTGCGGGGATGACAAAGGTGGTGAATCTGCTCAAAAAAAAGGACAAAAAGGAAAAGAAGAATTGTATCGCTGGCTGAACCTCAAGTGCTAAAGGGAATTTGGYCTGCCTGAGGCAGAGAGCAGATTTGGACTGGTACGTTGTAAATCCTGGTAATGTCCTCCTCTGGAATTTGGTGGTTCTTCTAAAAAAAAAAAAAAATCAGATCTCGGGATTTGGAAAGGGTTTTTACAAAGTTTTTTAAGAAAAGTAAAAAAAAAAAATGCAAGGAAGTAAAAACAATTTAAAGCTTTTACAAAATATGCAGAAAACTACTTCTTTTGACCAACTTTAGTAAGTACTGCCAGGTTCTGACTGARGGGCATAAACACTTTTTTTGGAATAGAAACATTTATCCTGGTAATTTATTATTCTCCAAGCTTGTCATGAAACACAGRACAAGTGTCAGTAATGTGCCCCATAAACACAAAAATACTTTGGATAACATTTTCTATCACAAGATTTTGCCTTTCAAATGTTCCTCATTGCAGTGAGCACTGTGTTTACCAAGAAACAAAAGATAGAAAGAGAACAGGTTCTGTTTGGTACAGTAATATATCTAGAACAATTATTTCATGGTTATGGAAAAACCCTTGCTGTTTTCACTGTATATTTTGAGAAAAATTCTTTCTTGCCAAGACATTTTATCAAAAGCTCAGGCTGTCCTGTTATAAAACCATGCTGCATGCTKAATTTAATCACAGAGAGCTGATATAAAACGCACAAACTGCAAACAAGAGGTGAAATCTCACGACTTCATGTAAACCCTCTCTTGYGGTGGAGGACAACTCCTGACTTTTTTTACTACAGTAATGCGTAAGCCCTGACACACATTTTCAATTAACAATATCTGCACAAGTTCCCTGCTACAGCTCCAGGGCCAAATAAACCTCGTATCAGGACAGTGGACATCCCCATCTTCATGAACATGACCTTAGCGGGGCATTTGGTGGCTGAAGGCCGAAATCCGTGGCTGAGGGGTTCACTTGGGAGTGTGGTCTCTTTCTTGGTCATTTTTCCTACCTGACTCCGGTGCCAGGCTCTCCCTGGCTTCCCATGCATGGCAGAAATAACTTTCTGATTTTTCTRGAGTAGAGAGTAACTTGGATCTCTGTGTAACCCTACCCTTGKTTTTTTAGGGCTGGAGGTTTTTTTGCATTTGTCTTAGAAAACCCCAAATTATGTTTCCCACCAGTGCCGCCTTGCAGGGGTGTTCCTGCAGCAAGGGAGAGGCTGCCCACGCTGGCTGTGGCAGCTACGGTGCGTTTGCTAAAAGCCTTGCAATGTGTGTTACACAGAGAAAAGTCTTCAGCTCTCCTACTCTGGTTTTGTGGGGCTCCCAGCTGAATCTAGGTGTCTCTGCCTGGAGACRGTTGTCCCCTAGAAGAGAGTCTTCTGGGGACATGTCAGAAGATGGCAACTTCRTCTCTCTCCCAGAAATAACCAAGATGCTGCAGCTGCAAGGGAGTTGCAGTGGGTAGACTTTTTTCCAGAAGCAAAGAGGAAAGGATTCAAAGCCAGAGCTCACCAGGGCCCTGCTTCTAAAATGTCCCTCTTTCTATAAGCCAGATAAATAGGAGCAGATAACTTTTAAATTTTTTTCTCCTTTTTTTTTTTTTTTTTTTTTTTTTTTGTGGCCTAGGCTGTGCTCCTGTGGCAGCATAAGCAGCCCTGGGTATGTCTGATATATCTTGGGGAAGCCAGATTTGACAAGGATTTCTTCCCCTGGCTATTCCAAGTGGGAAATTTAGGCTTCACTGTCACCACATGTAAAAGTTCGCTTTGTTGAGATGTCGCCATCGTCTGATGCTCTTAACTGGGATTTTGCTGCTGCTTCAACTTCTTTCCCTGTTGCTCACAGATGGGACTTCCGTGAAAGGCTGGTAGGTGCCTTGCATTTTCCACTATAGTGGACACCAAGTATTAGTTCAGATGTGTTATCTTTGTTCCCTCAATTATGCCAAGCACGTTAGTCYTGATGCAAAACAAATTAAAGTGTTGTCATCTATGTCGGGACAGTTTCTGTGGGGGGTGTGTGTATGTAATGTACAGAGTTTCCAGTGTCTAGGGCATGCTTCATTACCTGAAATCAATTAGTCGGAGTTCCTTGATCTCCAGTACAGCATCCAACTGTTGTGTAACTCTGGAAAAACCTTCTGTTGTTACACAATATTATTTGGTGCCACCTCCATCTGCAATACAACTGTGCAATCAAAGCTGTATTGCGAGCACGAGCGTATTTGCACACCGTACATACCTCTCCCTGCCCGGCTGTGTACAGATACACACACCAAACACCGCTTGCTTGTTTGGGCAAACAGGGAACAATCCTCTTTTTCTCGCAAAGCGTGAGGAAAACGAGGTCAGAAGCTGAAGTAGGTCCCTGACCACCCTGATTTTGTATTTGAGCTGCACGGGTGCAGRCCATTTGACACACAGGACAGACAACCAGCCCTTACCCTAAAGTACCAAAACCCCCCACATCCCATGCCCAAAATGAATCTTKGAAAAGAAAATACAAATCGCCTGTCGGGTCTGCGACTTCTGGGCTGGCTCTACTTTCCACTCCCTTTTTCCACCTGGGATTCATAAACCCTGGGTCCTTCCCATTTATGACATATCAAAGAGGAGGAGAAAGCCCGCTCCTGCTGCCCACGCACTTGCACTGGCCAACACCTGTACCTGGGGTCGGCGGGGCTGTAGCCACGCAAGATGCRTTGCTCTGTCAGAGAAGGGGCCGAGTCGGACACCGCTGTACCAAAGCACGGGGGGGTCACCGGCGCTGCCCTGGGCTGCGGGACTGAGTGAGTGGCAGCTCTGCGGTGGCCTTCGGCGGCAGCAGGAGCAGGCCGTCTGATATGATGGGTTTCTTTTCTTCCGGTCAAGCTTAGCCTCATATTATTTCATTTAAAATAAAAAGGAGGGGACACCTAATTTACGTACCTCCTCCCACGCGTGCTCTGGACGGGCAGGCAAGGATGGGGAGCCGTGCACGGAGCGGGGCTGTGCGTGCCGGGGACCGGCGCTGCCGCCGGCGGCTCCCAGCGGGCTCAGGGCTCCGGCACCGGTCACACAGCACGACACGACGAAGCACTTGAGCCTCGCTGCAGCCCTTGGCTGCACCTCACCGCAGCCCACCCAAGGTCATTAACACCAGTGTCGCTCTTTACAGCCACAGACCTCAAGCTGTGGCCAGTGACACTGGACATGGCAGAAGCAGGGACACCAGCACATGGTGRCTCGGATCCTTTTAACGTCCCTCAGAGAAGAGCAATAAAGGTCAGAGCCCATTTTACAAACACATAGGGACCAGCCCTCGTCCCAGAGCTCTTGCAACACCTAGAAGTTGAGCAGGCAGCAATGAAAGAGAAAACTGAGCAAACAGATCTTCTAACAGTATTTAAGTCCTCAGCTCCCACTGAAATCAGAAGGCAGAAGTTAGCCTGGAAGACCTGGCTTAAATGAAGCAGGAGATGGTCACACCRCAGGTTGCACAGCGGTAGAGAAGGCAGTAATCCTAAAGTCTCCCGAGTCCCAGCCTTGAGCTCTTTCTTCCTAGGTTCATGCCAGAATGCTTAACCTTTGAGAAGCTTATGCTAAGATTTCCGTGTTTTTTTAAAGTTTTAAAATGAAACCTAATTCCCTACAGGAAATGCTACACTGCATTTTTTTTTTTTTTAGCCCAGATGCAAAACAACCCTAAACCTGCTCTGCAGAGCTGCTGATGCAGAGGAGATGAAATAGGATTTTGTTGKTTTTTTTCAAACCCCTCATTGATTTTTTCCTGGGTTCGTGAAGTGTTCACAAGTGAGAGCGATGGTCCTTCGAGTATGACTGTCTGTTTTAAGTGCCACCTTCTGCATTAAAGCATTAGAGGGCAGGCTGCAAAAAGAACAATATAGACAGTTATGCCGGAAGGCTTGCTCATGCCCTGGAGCCCCACCAGCTTCATTTCAAATATGGTTTTCACCCGATGTAGTTAAAGCAGCATGGAGAGAGCTGTGGGGAAGTCGTAGCCATTTTAACCAAGCATGGTGCAGTTGACTTCAAAGAGCAGTGAATTCAGAGGCACTGGCCTTCTGCAGGTAGAAGAGGGAAGGACCTACTTCATTTGGACCTTCTGTCCCATCTTAGTTTGTAATTGCCCGATTGATCTTCTTGACACTGAGAGGTTGGGCTCTGTCCCCGGTGTGTGGATACAGAGTCACCATGTGAGCCATGGGCATCCTCTGGGCACCAAACCCTGGGAGCCGGGGCCAGATTTTGGAGGTGGTGGAGCAGGGCTCCCACCAACACCGGCTGGTACTCAGAAACACCCACGCAGGTCTGTCAGTGTCACCCTCTGGAAAAAGAGGGCCACTACAGAAAGGAGGCGCAGGAACTGAGCTCAAGCGTGGACCTTGATCATAGAATATCTTGAGTTGGAAGGGACTCATAAGGATCATTGAGTCCAACTCCCTGCTCCTCACAGGGCTACCTAAYACTAAACCAAACATCAGCACACTCCTTACCATCCTCAGGCTCAGGTTCTTTGGGCTACAGATGCCAGTTTGTACTAGGACGGGGCCAAGGGGATCCAGTTTGTACTGGGAGGGGGCCAAGGGGATCCAGTTTGCACATCGCTTGAGCTTCAGTCACCCAATAACCCTTAAGGCACATCTGCTGGAGATGCTGCTTGGTTTCCAAGCCACCACCTGGCCCTTGGTCATGACTTTTTCAGAAATCTTGTTTTTGAAACAGTTAGAGCACATAAACTGGAACGGCAAAGGGAAAGAGATGAATGTACTGAAAGAAAAGATGCCATGCAAAGAGCATCTCTGACAATTTAAACCTAAACAAATGCCATCTGGTAACATTACAAGACAGTGAAAGCAGGGTCTTGTTATGGGAGGTGGACAATGGCGGTTACAGTTGTAGTGCCTGAACTGCAGGTATGCATGTAAATAAAAAATAAATCAGGTGTACTTATGAATAAAACATAGAATCACRCAACAATTAAGGTTGGAAGGGACTGCCTGGCCCAGTCCCTACCCAAAGGACAGCTAGCTTCAAAGTCAGAGCAAGGCTTTGTCCAGGAGAGTTTTGCGCATCTCTGCGGGAGATGGTTTGACCACCATCCCTGTGAGAATTGTTTCCTAGTGTCTAATTGGGATTTCTTTGGATGAAACTTCTGTTTGGTGCCCCTCATCCTTTCACTGTGCCCTTCCAAGAAGACTCTGACTGTATGTCCTGTAAGCAGCCATTAGGTAGTTGCAGRTAGCAGTAAGGTCTTCTCAGCTTCTCTCCTTCAGGCTGGACAAACCCAGCTGTACCATCCTCTCCTGGTACACCGTATCCTTCTGCTGGACTTGTGCTGGTAATATCAATACTCCTCTTGTACCAAGGACCCTACAGCTGGACGTGGTACACTTAGATGTGGCCTCACAAAAACCATGTCTTTTCTTCCAGAGAGGCTGACTGTTTGTTTGGTTTGCCTATATTCTAACTTCACAATTTAAGGGATTTTGCTTTTCCTGTTTAAATATGCTACTGACTCATGCTGGACATACGATGCTCAGAAGGATCCTTCAGCTGACCCCACATGGCTGCTCCTGTCTTCTTAYCTGGTTTCTAATCGTCGGAACAATGAGGCTCTGAAACAACAGAGAGAAGCGGGACAAAATCCAGCCTAATTACCTCTATAACGGAGCTAGGGCAGTCTGTAGCAGAAGTCTACAGTGAGCTGTGGGTGGTTGTAGAGGTTGCAGTCTTGGACTGGAGTCTCAGGATGTCTCTTAAGCCCTTACATTCCTCTTCACCATTTTAAAACACAAAACCCTTGCTTGCCCTTACCTCAATGCCCGTAAAGCAAGGCACAGCCTGCGGCAGCGATCTCAGGCCACGCTTTTGTGCCGCTCCTTTTTCCCTCCAAATGTGCAGTCACGCAAGACGAACCAAGCAGCTTCTCTCACCCCGCTTTCCTCGCCCCTCCAGGCATGGGCACTGCTCCCTCGCGCATCCTCCCTCTTCCACGCTCTTTATTTTTCCTGGTGGTCTGATTTATACCTTTTCTTGGTTTTGGTAACAAGCTCCACCTTGGCTCTGTGAGAATGACATGGGCTTCAGCCTAGTGTGACGTACAGTCTGGTCTTCCCCACGTTTCCTTCGGGGTGGCTTCTGTGCATTGGGAAAACTTCGCAATAAAAGCTAACCAGCACTGAAGGCTGAGCCGGCTTTTATTCTGGTAAATAATCAGGTCACGTAAATGTTATTGGACACAATCAGTTGCGTGATCTCTGCAGGCAAGTGCTTCAGCAAGGAGGGAAAACTCCCTGGTGCTATGCTTCCTGACAGAGCCAGAGCTTTGCACGGTCCGTGGCCAAATCCTATCGCATTTGAGAGGATCACATTTGCCTCTGGGCAGGCAGGCAAGGAGGATCAGGGCAGGGGCACTGCGACCAGCTTTGCAAAGCCTGCCTTGCTCCTCTCTACCCTTCCCCCAGGGCTCCCTCCATCCCTCCCTGCCCTTTGCTGGCTGCAGGTTTGAGGCGAGCCGAGGCACGCCGCCGGCCTCCGGAGCAGATTTCAGCCTCGGGATGTTTCCCTTTGAATAGCTTGACAGCAAAAGCTTTCATCCTGGAGAAGACTGACTTGCATCTGCAACTCGTCCTCCCGTGTCACTGGGATTTGCACACCAGTGGCTAAAACCTGGCTTTGGCTTTAAGTCGAGTGCTTGAGCAGGGTGGAGCTGCCAAGGTGGCCTTCCTCCCCAGCTTCAATCCCTCAAGGTCTTCCAGGACAGCCGGGGATATACGGGATGTCTTATAGCTGAATTGCACCTTGGCAAAGCTGCTTAGTATTCATCCTTAGGGGCCAAYTGCTGGCTATCATACAGAGCAGGGGCAATTCACGAGAAAGAAAAGGCATCTTTTTAAAAAAATAAAGTGGGTTGGTTTTTTTTCCCCTACAAGGAAGCCTGTGAGGCAGAGTGACAAGATGCATGAAGAGAACATTTATGCAGACGAGCAGCGTGGCCTATTTAAGAGGAAAGTGAAAGAGCAATTATTCCTCRGCTCCATTCTGATGTTAACCAAAAATAGAAAATGTCAGGATTTGGCAAAAGGACCACACGCAGCCAAGGAAGCGGCGCTGGTAGCGGSGGGGTTACGCTGGCAAAGGGACCCCGAATGGGAAGCAAATGAAAGCCGAGGTTCCCACTCACAAAATCACCAACCCAGGACTTGCAGGAGCAATTGCCATAAGTAAAAGCATTAAAACCCCTCTGTGAGGCAGACTGGAGGCAGTACGGAAATTAAACCAATTACTATTGTACTCGTTTCCCTGTTCAGAAAGGCTGCGCGCAGTGAGGGCTAACTCTGCCCTCTATTTCTGGCCAGCCAAGCCCACACAACCTACGCCACATCTCGGACTAAGCGTATGGTGGAGCTGCCCCTGTATTCTAYAGGCACAACCCATAGCTCTTAGGAAGAGATTTTGGAAGCCTTTGCAGAAGCCACCACTGACTTGCACTAAGAAAGAGCAGCCAGTTTTGTCTGCAAAGCAGCTRTTTTCTCATTTTTTATTTTGTCACTTAAAGGAGCTTTTCTTATTTCAGGTTTCAGAGAGGGGAAGAGGGGACTAATTTTGGGGGAGAGGGTACTGGATTCATTACCTGCGGTGCAGCTGAAGTGGGTGCACTGACCCTCTCTCAGCAGCTTTGGTGACAGATACAGCAACAAGGGAGAAAGTCAATGTGATGGGTCTAAGGCAGGGAATTAGCTTATTTTGGTATTTGAAGCACCTGTCTCAAATTTCTGAGCAGAAACTTCACCGGGATGAGCAAGAGCAGCTCACACAGTGTCCAACTACCTGCAAGCCTCAGCGCGGGGGCCCCTCCATCCCTGCTTACTCCCTCCACTTTCTGCAATGGTGACTTACTGCTGTAAGTGGAATTGCCTGCTCCTGTGCTTCTAAAAGGTGGTTCTTAAAGACTGACCGGCACTTGTGGACTCCTAAGCCCTCAAAAGCAGATTCTCAGGGTACTCTGCTAAATAGCTCCCTGAATAACTTAGAGTTTGCTCTCCTGAAGTCCAGGGTAGCAACTCTGCTGTCCTTTTTTCTCATTACACTGAAAATTTTAAACTCAACCATTTAATGATCACTGTGGCCAAGASAGCCACCTACCTTCACATCCCCCACGAATCCTTCTCTATTCACAAACAGCAAGTCTAGGAGGGCATCTTTCCTAGCTGGCTAACTGAGTACCTGTGACAAGAAGKTCTCTCCTACAAACTTCAAGAATTTCCAAGACCTGCTCATCTCAGCAGTATGATATTCCCAGTTGATGTCTGGGAAGTTGAAACCTCTCATAAGGACAAGGGCTACCGATCCAGAAATTTCTCCTAATTGCCTATAGAATAACTCACGAGTGCTTTTCTTGCTCTGAAAGAGGGGATTCACGCTCTATTCTTAAACTTGCATTTGGCATCTGACTCGGGTGCTCTCATCCCCCTCTTTCCTTCCCTGACTTCCCCCCGACCCTGACTACACCAAGGATGCCGGGATGTAGCTGCACGGGCGCAGGAGATGCGCAGAGGACCCAGCCCCCCCGCAGCACGTGCCGCAGCATCACCCCGCCGGAGCCCAGCTGCACCCTCCCGGGCAGCGGTCCCAGGGAGGGGGCGGGCAGGTGCCCAGGAGGCAGCACGGGGGGGCCGCCGTGCATGGCGGGGCCGAGCGGTGCTGGGCACCCATCCCACCGTCAGGGAACAGGCCTGATTTAGGAGCATGGACGTAGCCCTGGGCTCCTAACACCAGTCGCCCGCGTTTCTCCCAAAGCCAACGCCTGCTGCAGACAACGTGATTTATGCCTTCAGCTTCATACCTCTGTTTACAATCAGGGGACAAAAGCATCTCTGTGTCTCACGGAGGGATGGAATTAATTATAGAGAGAATTCCTAAGCGCTCAGATAACTGGATTTTTAGGACCCCTCTACATACTGTAGCTACATCCTCGAGGCTTAAAAAGAGGAGGAAAAAAGCCCCACGCCACGAACATCCCCACAGCTGGATACTGGCAGGATGCAGAACRGGACGGCTTTCCCTCCGAGCGGGACAGGGAGTGAGGCACGCGGCTGCGTGCACCCTCCTCGCAAGGGATGCGACATGCTCAGAGCGAAGGGAAAAGCACGAGAAACAGAGCGGGAGCGCGCAGGGCCAGGGGGAGAAAGGACTCACACCAAAGGCACTGGTGCCAGGCTCGGCTGTCAGACTCCAGGTGTGCCTCTGTTCGGATGCAATTCCACTTGTAGCTAGCACAACAGAGGGGAAAAACTGATAACAATTGATTATCAATTGATTATCAATTGATAATTGTTAATTTTGCCCATTGCTGCCACTGTAAAGGGCGTGCAGCAAGGGCCTCCTTCAGCTGCCTGCACTGGGGTGTCTCGCTGCCACCCGAGTCACCCACAGCTACTCGTGGCAGTCACGCAGGGATAGAAAATAAAGCTTAAGACATACAGGAGACATGCTCATGTCTGGGGAAGCAGCTGGAGGCCTGCTGGGGTGTGCCAAGGTTTCTCGAATGATGCTAGACATTTATGCGTGGGCTACTGAATTGAGCCCCTGTCTACAACGATAACAAACACAGCATTGAGTAGGACAGGAGAAGATAGCAGCTTATGAAGGAATTGTCGTGATAAATCTAGAAGGGGGACGTCCCACAGATCGTGTTTTTCACGCTTGTGGAGGGCACTTGGAYGTATCAGTGATGGGGATGTGAGGCCACCAGCTGAAGCATAGTCCTGGGGGACAGCTGAGACCTGTGGGACTCACAGCACGGGCTGGGTCGGGGCAGGAGATGGAGTCACATTCCCACCTCGCAGGTGCTCACCGGGAGCTGCTGAGCCCAGCAGTGGGAGCTGCAAGAGGTACAGGAGCAAAAGCCATTCGGCACCTTGAGGGGAAGGCAGGGAAGGAGTGAACGGCGTTTCTTAGCTTGCGATTCATCTGCATACATTCATCTGAGAGGTTTTTACTGCTGCTCTGATTTCAGCTGGAACTTCAGCAGGAGAACATGAAATTYTAGAGCAAAGGAGAAGCACTCTCAGCCTGTCTTCAAAAAACAAGTTGTTGGTTTTTGTTTTTAACAGAAGAGAGAGATAAGCTTGTAAAGGGAGGAGAGCCTCAACSCCTCCCACTGATGGTGGCTTCAGAGGTCCTTTGCCCCAAGCAGATGCCCCAGATACCTCAGGGAGTAGAAACATCCAGTTTCCAGGTAAAGCAAGCAGGACAAGGGCACTGCAGAGCCACCGAGATCTGCCTGTTGTGCCAGGTGGGATTTCCACCACTGCTCATGTGTAAGCCTTGCGTTTCCCGTGGACATTAACACAGCCAAGTTCAGCTCTGGTTTGGACTCTGCGGCAGCAGAAGCGTCCCGAATACACGCACACTTCCACCTTGTGCCRTGCTAGTCTAGAGGTCAGCCGTCCTCCTGCCACCCACTTAGCTCCAGCGACCGCCAAAGTGATGACCTCGCCGGCACCCGAGTTTCCACTTAAATCCCACTAGAGACAGAAACCACACCTATGCTCCTGTCCAACGTCCTGTGCCCCGGACACAGGTGGGCCTTCTCTCCCCGCTGCAACTGATGCCCACCATGAGTGAGAAGACAAGGCCAATTGGCTTGATGCTCAGAAGAAAATGAATCTGGAGAGYGAGCTTGTCCCTGATTACCTTTTCTGAACTTTTAAAGCTCTTTGAGCCAAAACATGACATCATCCTAATGTAACATGATGCTAAAATAAACAACACAGAATAAAAATCCATAAATGAATGAAGAGATAGCTCTGAGAAATAACTCACAGCCAGTGAAATCTAAAAAACCAGCATAGAACAAGGTCTTTGTGGGTGCACTGAGGCAGACAAACAGCAGAGTACAGCATTCGCAAGGGTATGAAACAGAGGGAATCCACAGGAAAATGGCGTAACTGGAGAAGAGAAAGTACTGTCCAAGGGGCCCAGCGGCAGACCTGGAAGCAGGGATATATTTAATGACTCTAGTAGCTACATTTTAGTTTGATTCTTTCCATCTCTTCTTCCCGTTCCTCAGCTGTGTTTTGCTCTTTGGTTTTGCTGCTATTATCAAGCACTTAAAACGGTGTCTTCTACAAACTGGATGACCTCCGTCTCTCTCTATTTGCCACCTGCAGCCCTTTAGCCCATAGCTGATCCAGAACCAGTTAGAAGGAAACCATCACCTACCTGGGAGGGGTTTTGCAGAAGGCACCCCCAGGAGATGAAGAGGTGAGCTTTGCAAGACACTGGGCCGTGCTCACCAGGGAGCTGCAGGAGAGCGAGCCGGCAGCCGAGGGAGACCCCGGCCATCCTGCGGCCCCGCAGCAGAGCCAGCGGCTGGGCACGGCTCCATCAACAGCCCCAGGCCAGGTGCCGTGGTGGGGCAGGTCCAGGGTCCACCCAGGGGGTCTGGGCAGGAGCGGCAGGGGAGGGCCAACATGGGTCTGAGACCCACCTGGGAAGACCCATCCACCACTTCACTGGGAYGAGGCGTGCAGACAGCATCGCTCCAGCGGGCACCAAAGCCCCCGGCTGAGCTAAACTGGGGCTGCTGGGCCCAGGGCAGGGTGGGTGGGGGCCCTGGGGGAGGCCAGGCAGGCTCATTAAGGCCTATTAGTGCTCCCGAGGCCCTGAYGATGCCAGCTGTTCATTTCTGCATTAGCTTTGGCTTGTTTTTTCCTCGTCCTTTATTGAAAAGAACACCCCGCTGGTGCTCTGCGCCGCGGGTTGGTGGAGCGCGGCTCCCCGCTCGGGGAGGGCGCAGGCAGCTGCAGTGGCTCCCCCGCCATCGCTCCCTCTCCCGCCTTTGCCACTCTCACGTTTCCTTGTATCAAAGGCACGGCCAGCTGTAAAAATAATATCCTGGCATGGATGAAACAATTACGGCACGGTATGCAAACACCTAAGCAGAGGAAAGCGACGCTGTGTACAGCTCAAGAGAAAGAGCGTTTGAAGCTAAATTAATTTTATTTAATTTTATTAAAGAACCAAGGGTGCTTCCCAGCTTTCAAGTGGCAACAGGAGGAGCCTGGCATGTCCCTCCATCAAAGACGGAGACGGGAAGAGCTCGCCGACCAAAGGGAAGCGAGCATATGGAATACGTTACCCACGTCCGTCATGGAAGTAAGGAGCTTTAAAGAGTTCAGAAGGAAACTAGATACATTTCCAAACAAAGAAACGCTGAAAAACTGGGGGTGAGTGACAATGCACGGCAGGGAGGGGAGGGGAGAGGGCTCACATAGCCTTCCCTCTGCCTGAGTAAGCCTGAAGTCTTTTGAATATGGAAGTTGTCTAAAACTGGTTAAAGATGTGCACTGAAGAGCTGAAAGATGAAACTTTAAGGCATAAATCAAGAAGGTATTTTGGAAAAAAAGAAAGTAAGGGCCCAAATAACTGATTAATCTTTCTAGGTRCCCACACTCTGGCTATACACACCATTGGTACTGTCGGGCTGGCTTGACCTACTCTGTCCCAAACCTGGCTGTACTTGCTTGCGAGAAGACCACTGGTTAGGAAGGTTTTTGCTTTTAAAATCGAACAAAAAAGCAGAAACGATTGAAGTTTGGAAATGAAGATTCTGCAGCACAGACCACCACTAAGCAGTCCCAGTCCCCCCGTGGCTCCCGATCCCAGCGCCCGCTCCTCTGCCGTCGTGTGCAGCGTGTTACGCACCCCCCCCCACGCACAAAGCAAAACCCGCTTTAAAACTACCTCGCTGCAGTGCATTCACCTGCCGCTGACCAAGAGGTGGCACTCCCCTGCCCGAGGGGATCTGAGGTCCTCTGGGAAGAGCAGGGGGGGGTCAGGGCAGGTCACCAGCTAAATGCAGGGTGACATATATAACCTGTAAGCCACAGGATGGTCACCGCTGAAGTGAACTAATCTTCCAACTGCTGAACACCTCCTGCTTCTGTGGTCTTTACCAGAAACGATGGGGCTGCCGGAGCAAATGAAAACAGAGGTCACCCAGGTGCCTGAAAAAAACTTCAGAAATTGAACATCAGCATCCTCTTTCTTTAAAATCCCGTGCCAGGTTTTGGGCAGCGGTCCCCTTGTCCTCAGCCAGTAGGCAGAGCGCTGGTCAGGAGATAACTGCCTGACCAGCTTCTGCGAACCTGCCGGGTCTGCGCTGGGTGGTGGAGAAGCACGGCACGGCAGTCCCTCGGGTTGCCCCATGCAGGCACTGGCGTTAGGAACCTGCTGGCAATAGATGGCAATAAAAGCATTACAGCATTCTCTTCCACAGTCAAGAACAAAATTTAGGAAAGTGCTGTCATAAGTCTCCAGCAACTTGGCTAGACAGCTCTGGCTTGGACAAAGCGGCAGCTATGTCACGTCTCAGGGTGGCTGCTCTCTCCAGCGGCGCTGGAGGCACGACAGCCTTTGGGCATCACGCTTTAATTGTAGAGTAGCCAAGCACATTTGTTTTCCTGTCTCACTCTAAATTAACATCCCATTCTTTGCCTCCTCCACCTGAGAACTTGCTAGAAATAAGATATCCTTCCTTACAAAAGAAGAAAAATGTGGTGGTTTCAAAGTGCAATGCTAAGTCCCAGCTCCCAGTTAGCTGCCTTTGCAATGGCAGGTACTGGCACAGGCTCACACTGAAATAGTTGCCCCCTCGCACAGGCTATTTTATTTTGGATTAGCAAGTTTTCAGTATTATTGTTCAGGAGTTTGCATACCATGGATTAAAGCATTTCAAATGGCCCTCCATCATGTGCACACTTCTAGCATGYGTGTAAGAGAGACTTTAAAAGGCTAATCAGGGCAAAAGCAAGATGAAAAAAAAGGCAAACACATAAATTAAAAATGGAAAACAAATCAAAGGGAGACAACACTCTAAAGGGTGTGTTAGCTAGCTGTCAACTCTGTGTAGCCATAAGAATTATGAACACCATAAGATTTTAAATGTATTATTATCGTCTGTTCAAAGTCCACATAAATTAGCCTTATGTAGGTTGCTGGAAGCGCCCATCTCTTCTGTTACGGGTCTGATATGGTCAGCTGCGCTGTGGTGAAACGCAGAATTCAGCTGGTTTTGTACCAAATAGATGCAATCATTTTTTGCAGTTCTTTGCTATGAAATGGATCTGAGCTGCGGTAAGAGATGGAGTGATGTATGAAAATTGTCTCACCTCAAGCACACCCCAATGCCTGTTGGTATTTTTTTGGTGTTGCTGTTGCTTTCCCCTCCCCTCACACTTTATTGATCTTTTAATTCGAAGTTTTTATTTTGTATGTTGACAGAGGACAAGATTTCCTGGATTACACGCTCAGTTTGAAATACCTGGAAGTCCTTGTCAATGTGCACCTCAGAGCTGATCTGGTTTTTAAGGAGCAATTAAAGTCCCACGATGTTTTCATCCATAAGTCTTGCCACTGCTAAGCTGTCTGCTCTTTTGCTGGCACAYGTATATATCCTGTAAAAAAAAATTTTAAAAAAGGAAAAGTGCAACTTGATAGCAACACAATTAATTGTATACGTTGTATTGACTACTCTACCTAGACATGCCATCAGTTTCCAAACTTAGTTTCAGTCAAAACAAGAAAAAAATCTAAAGCTGTTGAAAACACTATGACACTGTGGTTTAACTTTCAAACTACAAATGTAAAATAAGACTATTATAACGTAAGCATAGTATTTTATTATGTAGTATACTACTATTTTTTTCTAAGGAGTCCCTAACCAGTACTTTAAAACCAAAATTAAATGGCAAATAAGTTTCTGAAGCAGCAATACCCATCTTTTACCAGTCACACCAACCAGCATCGTAGGAGTTAACTTTGTAACAGTCATCAACATCCTCTGTCTCYGGCAAAAAACATACTTTAGAAGTCAATAAAAATAGCCATTTTAGATCAAAAAGGGGAGGTCTAAAATGGTTAAGATACAGCTATTATATCCTTTTACCAAGTTGACAATTTTTTTTCAGCCTGTGCTTTTGTACATTGTTTTATTGACCCATTCAGACAACAGCGACCCTTTACGCTAGTCAGGGAGCATGTATCAATATTAAAAATAATGGGTTTATTATGTTCCATCTCTTGGGAAACATGTTCCTGAGCATGAGACATTCCAGATTAATATTCAATCTGATGTTAACTACTATTGTGGACCCCCAGACTAAGTAGAGAGAGACAAATAAGAGAAATTATCCTGAAAGACAACCAGACTCCCTCATGAATTATTCTAATTTGCAAAAAAAMCCCAATATGGACTTCAGAAAGCATTCCCCACTGTATGAATACAAATACCTAGAACCATTTCTAATGCTCAGTGGTTCTGAAGACACAGCTTTCGCATTTGGCTGCAATTCTCTGAGTCTTCACCATGAGACCTGGGCTATTTTAGCTTTAGGTAGTTAATACTTCAGCTATGCATTTAGCATGCTTATTTTTTTGAAAGACAATTAGTATGATCTTCATGAGAGAAAATACATAAACATGAGAAAAACCTACAGACACTCATGTTACAAAATCAAAAGTCAAAGAAATCCCCCAAGTAAGCTTACTTAGATGGCATGAAGATGCTAAAACCAAATTAAACCGAAGCATCGCAGGTGGTGCCGCAGGAGTTCCCGTATATCCCACTGGTAGGGTTATGCTGCCACCTATTGCGAAGATGAACTTCAGAGACTTATTTCATTTTGCCAGGTGACACATTTGCAAGAATTGCCGCTTGCCTTTCTTTTGTTTTTTACTAACAGTACTTTCTTCCTAAATACCTGCTACTGATCATTGCCGAAGACAGGATGCAGGCACAGGTGGACTTTCGGCCTGTCCGAACGCAGCTCTTCATACATTTTGATCTCTGATCTACTCCAATGTACAGCAATGTACAGAACTCGCCTGTGTGCAGCTGTTAGCTCAAAGGCTGGATCAAACCTAGCCCCCTGTTTCTCTACCCTGATGGGCAGCCGAGGCAGAGGCAGCACGCTCCCCCGCAGTAACGCTCTGAGATGTGCGTTTCCTCCCTCCCGTCTCAGAGGAGCACAGGGCTCTGTGTTTGTACCTGGACCCTGCCCGCGTAACCGAGGCAGCACTTGAGCTCTAGTATAAACTCAGGACCACRCCTTTAGGACACCTCTTCTTCCTTGCCAGCACAAGTGCAGTCCACATACCCTTTACATATATTGTGCCCAGCTCCAGCAGCCGTCGTTACCAGCCCTGAGCAGGAAGCACTATTGCCCAAAGCTGCTTTTTTGTGCGTGTGCAGAATTGAGGCAACCTTCTCTCAGGAGAGCAGCTGCAGGAGGCCCAGGACAGCACACCTCTAGAGGCAGCCGTGAGCAAAACTGGAACAAATTACGGTGGTACTTCCATCTCTCTACAACTAGAGTAGCTTGGCACTGGTCGAATTTTGCAGTTCTCAGYGTTATCTTTTTGCACCTTCTACTTTCCATCTACCTTTGCATGACACATATGCCCTCCGTTCCTTCACCTCTTCAGGAGTATCAGCTAAGTCAAGATCTAAGCATTAGGCCACCACTCCCATGCTAAGGTCACTTAGCTGGGAAAATGAGGCCGTCCGTTCACTCCAATCAGCGTGCATCATCGCATTCCCTTATGCTCTTTCTTATCTTTCAAATCCTCTCCATGCCCTCTCCAAAATGCCACTGTGCATTTTGTCTTGCAGCTTTAGGAACCAAATGGTTTRTACGAACAACAGGTTTCCATCTGCAGCAGCACTGCAGCAGGCACCACAAACCAGGAGCAGTGCAGTACTGGGGRGTCACCCTGGACAGCCTGGATAGCTGCTCAGGCCAACCAGCTAGTGGGATTTTCTCATTTATTTTGAGGGCATTCAACTGTTTCCAAGCCACTCGGTAGGACAGAGAATCTCTCCTGAACTGCAGTTGCAGTTGAACCTGATCGCCCACATAGTAGTGGTGTAGCCAAAGAGGACAGCTAGGTATGAGTGCTGTTAGGTCTCCAGCAAAACAAACATCAGAAGAACGGGGCATTTTATGCTGTTTGCTGTGCCACAGGGTATGCATTTTTAAATCAATAGATCCAACCAGGATCTACTAAAGTCRGGGTGCTTGCAGCATGCACAGATGCTGTCAGTCAGGCAAACGAGAGTATCAGCAACTCAGATGGCATGATAAGTAGCAGATTTAATTTTCAGAGTAATACGATAATTCACAAATTCCTTGGACAGGTGTATGCACTCCCTTGTGTCCAGGGAGGGGACACAAGATGTGCAGAAATGGAAGCTGTATGATGATGTCTTCATGACACCTGGGTTTCAATACCCTCCCATTGTTATGGGAGTTGCCTGAAGAAAGGAGGTTGGTTCGTTGACAACCTGGAGCCTTCTCATCATGTTAGTTGGTTTCTCAGGAAGTCGGTTGTTCTGGGCAGTAGGCTGGGGTAAAGATCTAAGGCACTCTGTGGTCCTCAGCTCTGCAGGTAAGCTGCTGCYAAGCAGTAGGAATTAGAAGCACTGTCTATACAGTAAAGCGAGGTGACAGAGCACTTAGTACCCTTCTCTTTCTCAGTACTGCCCGAGCACATTCAGGTACTACATTCGTATCAGACCCTTCAGCTGCACATTTCTAAGCTTCTTCCCTATTCCTGGCAACTYCTGTTGCCCTTCCACCCATTTTAGCAGACAGAAGAAAGATCTCACTTTCCAGTTACTACACGCCTAGCACGCGTTATTTGCACTGCAGTCAAAAAAAGCATGTTTAAACTGGGTTTTCGCCCAAATCCAGGAGCCATCAGAATGTAACACAGGCTTAACTGTTCTGAAAGAGCTTAGGTCAAAGTCCTGGGTCTATCACACAAGGTCATCCTCTTTCCCCCAAGAGATCTATCTATCTTAAAGAAGTTTAAATCAAGAGACAGTATCTTGACTTCAGATACAAGACTGACCTTACCTTAAGTCAAATACTCTCAGCTTTGTCTTAAAAGGGACAGATTCCAACCAAATTGGTAGCTTGCCAAAACCTTCCATGATCCCATCCCTATACCCAGAGGCAGAGCACCACACTTATTTCATTGTTCYCGGTGATAAAGGACAGTACTTGCACACAGGTACTTTTTTTTCTTTTTTTTATTGCTGTTAATTCAAGGAAAAAGGTTGCATAAAATCCAATCTCTTCTAGAAATATAAGTGACCTTTCCAGTACATTTCAAATATCAAAGTATATGGTAAACATACAAATAAAGAGAAGGTAACATACCTCCTATTTACAGTACAGTATTTTAAATCATAAAATAAGTTCCATAAAGTACAACTGGCAGGTAATTCACAATACAAGTCCATTGGTGGTTTAACACCCTCACTTCAACTCAAACGCAGTTCATTCATTTCAAGTGGTCCAAAAATACCCAGATCAAATAAAAATTTTAATCAAAATAATTTTCATTTACTACTTAAACTTTTTTTTTAAATTAAAGCTTTCATCTACCTCCCTCCCCATTCCCCCCCTCCAAGAAAAAAGTTTCAAAATGTACACTGGTGCTATAAATATAAATGCTACCTATGAAGAAATGTAGTAATCAAGCTTTTTTTCTTCAAGTTTTTTGTTTGTTTAGCAATTTATTAGACGGCTGAACCAAAGATTGATTTTATTTCATCCCTCTACCGGACACCAGGTCTGATTTTAAGAAAAAACATTTCTGCCATGAAGTGTGAGGAATGCCAAACCCTATGGATATACAGTGGTAGTTGTTCATCGGTGTTGAATGCAGCAGTCAAAAAATACACTCATCTTCCAGATAACCTCAGTGCACTTTAGGAAATCAAATATTACCTGGAAGCAATTTAGTACATATATTGGCTTTTAAAAATAAAATAAAAAATACAGCAGCATTAAACTTACTTACTCATGATACTGACATGATTAATACCATCTTAACACTCATTTCAGTCTTTCACATTATACCGTAATTACGCATAGTGGTAAATTGTTATAAAATAGTGACTTTGCTATTTGGTAGACAGGTTCTAATACTAATACCTGACTATTTCGTAGAAAACCATAGCTTTTGTTCAGTTTGAAATAAAACATTTACATTCTAAGTACAATGCAACACTGTAATAGTTTAGGAAAAAAATATTCAATCAAGTAATGTTCATTCTGTGTTGACACGATGTAGAATAGCTTTAAAAAAGGAAAAAATGCTGTCAACTTTCATTACAAATGCAAACACACTGAGTACAACATTCATACCATTTTTTTCACCTTTGTTGCTGAACATACAGGCTAAAAAGCTACAATGGAAGAAAAACCTGTCAATTTAAGCTCGTTCATTTTTCTAAATCTGTTCCAGTCCACACAGTTTCAGCCCCTTCCTGCTCTATGCATTTTCATTTATTTGGGACTCTCAAGAGCTGTGTATATGTATTATTATCAGATATAGTAGACATACAGTATTGTGTGTTCCTTTGGATTCTCCTAATAGGACGTTTGAACATCTCCCCTCAATTCATGAGCATTAATTTAGAGTATGGGCAGGGTCTGTATGAACTGCTAAACACTCATGCAAGTCCAACGAATCCACGTGGACAAACAGGGAAAGAAAATAAAACAGCAGCATAAGGAGAACAGGGAGRGAGGGAAGAAGATTGTGGTGGGGAACATGACCAAGTTTCTTCTTTCACCATATGGCTGCTCCACCAGTGATGTCAGAGGTCAGAGGACTTTTTTTTTTAAATGCAGTAAACATTGCACATGTCTCAAGTCTTCAGTGCAAAAGCATGGTTCGAATGCTCTTTTTGATTGTTTGGCTGTGTGTTTGAATTACATGCATTACGCAAGCCTTTTGTAGAACCAGGAGGAGACCAGGGGCTCAGCTTTCTTCTTTTGTATGGAACAGAGGTGCAAAAGCAATGAAAAATTCCAAAAGAATATAGAACCGGGAATGTCCCAAAACACAAGACCAACCCTCCCCCCTCCCACGCACACCTTCCCCCAATTTCCCAAGCTTCAGTTTAAGTAGGCAATGTTTACTTGTTTCAGTCTGCAGAATCCAAGGTATCATTGGAAGGGGGAGGGGGAGGTGCGTATCTCAGTCTGTAAGTGCCTAAAACAGGAAAGAGAACTACTAAGTCACYGCTCACAATTAAAATGGATTACAAAACCACTACAAGGTATCAAAATGGACATGCTCTTCAAAAGGCACTATCATCCTCCAGTCCTTTTAAAGTGGGTCCTAAGATTTTACACTATTTTCTTTCATCTGCTTGCTAAAACTGTAAGTTTAAAAAAGATATAGACTGTAGATATAGGACTTTACCTTTACTGGAAAAATGCAAAGAAAAGACGACCCCCATCAAGGTTCATCTTTCCTGTTCCAGTCCGACCAAACAAGTCAAGTCAGAATGAGCACAGGCCAAGAATCAAAGATAGTTTATGCTCTGTGCAAACACTGCGTTTTCTCCATTCTTCTGGATGGAGACAGAAATGACATATAAGACTGAAGCCATTCCTTTGATATTTAGTTCCAATTGGTTTCTGCCTTTTTGCTGCAACTTGTCTGAAAAGTTAAAGCATGTTTCATTTACGTATTGCATGATGGGGCACAGAAGGATGGCTGATTGTGCAAAGGTAAGCTTTAGAAAAGTTAAATTATCAAAGGGCCAGTCTGTTGGGTTTTTTTTTAAATTCTCACAAGTTTTAAGAATCCAAGTTCGAATTATAGACAATAATTGATATCTTTCACTTTTTGCCAAYGAATTCTCACCAAAAAAACACTGAACAGGAATAGAAAATTTGAAACAACATGCAAGTCTCAACACAATGCCAAAAACAAACCAGTGAAAAAAGAATGACAATTGAGGACTGATGTAGTTTRACTTCCCAGCTCTGAATCATACCCATTTTCAACTTCATGCTGTGAACCCCGTTCCCTTGCACTGTTCTACAAAATTTTCAGGCAGAGATAAGATACTTTGCAGTTTTAGAGCAGGTCACTAGTGCACAACCATTTACACAAAACATACACACGCACGCACACCTTTCTGCAAGACCAGAAACAGCACATTCAGAAAGGTAAAGAGAAACTGCTAAACTCAAAAGCAAGTCCGCTGGGAGTTATCATGATTACCTTGTTGACTGGCCTCCATGGATGACTGCTTACAGTCCTGCGCATAGTGTCCACTTACACCACAATTGTAACATGAAACGTTCCCATTCTTCTTGGGTCCCGACCCATTTGTGTTGGCAACTACGTTAGGTGCTGGATATACAGGATAGAACCTCCCAAATCCTGCCATCTGCTGCATACCATAGTTGGCTTGGCTCCCCATCACTGGGTCATGCATAAGCCCGTTTGCATATGGAGACTGAGGCAGGAAGAAAGGAAGTTGTGTTCCATTGCTTTGATGTGCTTGATTGAGGTAGCTGCCATTGCAAAGTGATGGCAGAGTGAAGAAAGATGGAACTCTGTAGACTTGTCCATGAAGTGGATTATGATAAAAATAGCTATTAATCTGAAGGCTTCCATTGGTCCCACAGCTACACCTACGTCCGCAAGAACCGCAAGGACCAGATCCCARCTGCTGCGGAGGTAACATTGTCCCGTTAGTGTTGTTATTTCCAACAGCGTTTATGTAGGATGTGCTGTCACTCTGTGCAGTGCTGTGTGTCAAAGCAGGGCTCGGGCTAGGGGCAGGGCCTGGCGTATGTGTAGGTATTGCAGGAGGAACAGTGGACTGGACCTGACCAACACCTAAACCAGCTGACTGAGGTGGTGAGGAAGTCGCTACAGTGTTTAGCACGTTTGTATTCTGGTTGGGCAACACACTGGTAGCATGAGGACTGCCTGGCAAAGCGTATGAAGCTGGTGGAGGTGGTGGTGCTGCTGTGGAGAGACCAGCTGYTGGAAGAACTACCTTTAGATTGGTAGGCTGAGGGATTGCTCCTGGGTTTCCCTCAATGTGAGGCACCATTTGATTCAGTCCTACCACCTGGGATGCAGGTTTTGTGATGGGATCTGTAGTAGGAACTGGGGATCCTGGGAAACTACCTGGATTGTGGACTGGGATAAAGGCAGTATTTGGTGATCCAATACTTAAGTTTCCTGTCGGCTGCTGCGGTCCATTAACTGTGCAACTTTCCGATGATCCCTGTGGAGAGGGCATTTTCAACCTATGTATTGCCAAATGCAAAGCAGGGCTACCAGGCTGGACAGAATGTGGAAGGAAAGTGGATGGGACTGGCAAAGGGGAAGCCATCAGCTCAAGGCGTTTCTCAGGTTCACCAGAGGTCACTGGGCCCATTCCACCAGGAGGTGAATTTGCAGACTCTCTCACTGGCGAGACAGCAACAGGCGTGGTGACAAGCATTCCCATTGTTTTACCATCTGCAGATATGGGTGGCGGGACAACTGCTTCAGGCTTTTGGGCAGCGCTGTGCATCACACAGTGTAAGGCAGGCATGAAGGAAATATGTTGAAACTTTGCATTCAACGGATCTTCTGAAAGGCTTCCATTTTCATTATTCACTGAAGAGATCTGAGCAGACGATTTGTTCATATTTGATGAACTGACAGCACTGTAGCCTGTAAACCTGGTTGTATTTTGATTCCCAGAGTCCTCAGAATTGCTGTCTGTATCTGTGGAGACAAAAGCGTTTGCCAGAGTCAGAAGAACGAATCTGAAAAAATACAGTCATGTTCTGGACTCATTTACCCATATAAAACTTCCTAAGTTTGATGATGCAAATGATAGCTATGTCTTCCCAAATAAGAATAACTTTGAGATTATTTTCATTCATCCAGATCAAGCTAGGTCAATCTCCATCACTTGCCTACATCAAACTGCCCAACTAGCTACTGTGTCTTTGACTTGTGTACATCTGCAAATGGGAAGAGTAGGGGACAGACTGAATTAGGAATTTGCATCCACCTAGAAAGACATTAACATAGCTTACTCAAATTCGGAAGGAGTGGCAAATTAAACTGTCAAAACAAAAAGAAGGACCTCTCAGACACATAACTCGATATAAAACCGGTCCCTTTCATGCCAAAGTTTTTCCCATTATTGTACTGCTGAAATTTCTCAAGAGGGCTATACCACTGAGGTCAGAAAATTACTACATGTATGTAGTAATCTAAAACTCAACCGTATTTAAACAGTCCTGCTATCTGCTAGCCTTCAAACCATCCGGTCAAGAAACCCACAAAGCAAATGTGTTTTGTGGCTAGCTCAGAGATAAAAGCAGCTAATAAAACTGAGAAACTAATTAAAATTAATACAAGAAAGAGATTAGTCTAGGAATAAAGACGTTCATGCACACTATCCATAAATACCACCTCTGTCTTTTTCTTCTTCACTATCAAAGCTTTCCCTCCCATCATGTCGTGGACTAGAAGGAGAACTGTAACTTTCAGATGATGTTTCTCCACATGTGTCGTGACCAGATCCAGCGTCCAAATTCAGATCTAAAAATAAAAATTGGCATTTTTATTTTTAATCTCAGTATATGGGAGTGAGGATATTTTGGTTTGCTCACATCTGACACTAGTTCAGATTTTTGTTTGTTCCGACTTAATTGCTTCTGTCCCCTGTAGTCCTAAYGTTCCCACTCCCAGCAACCAGGACTGGTCTTGTCCCTAAATTTGCGATAACCGAATCCTTGGTGTTAAAGAAGGTGACACTGAAAATTGATATTTATGCACAGTAGTGAAAAGAATGATCATCCTTAATAAATTTTGTGATGCTTATATCAAAATGTATTACAATAATAATTTCCTCTGAATGGTAGCGATCAAATGTTTCCATTCAAAGAGATGTAATACTGCTTGGTCATACCAGCAAAGGCAGAAAGCTAACTCAGCGGGAAACATCAAAATAATACACCTTTTCACAGTTAACTCTTCTGGAACAGGCTTTAAGCAAATTGTATCAACAAAACCTGTTTAAAGAGGTGAACTAAAAAAGTATAAAATTGTTTTCTAAATTCTGAATGGGAAACTCATTTGCTTGAAGCCAGCTTTCAGGGTGGGTTTAGATCCTATTAGTGAAGCCAAGTAGTTAGCTAGTACGCTCTGGCTTTCAAGTTCAGCCTCGGAGGTGAAGGAGCAAGACAGATGCACCCTCTCTCGGAACGTGAGCCAGACACTAGCTTCTAGGAAACACCAACCGTCAAAACGTCAGTTGGCAAAACTCCAGGACAAAAATTAGAACACTATTATTTATTTTATTAATTCTAATAAATTATTATTTTATCTATAAATTATTATTTCATTTATTATTGCTATTGCAAGTATAACAGGTTGGGATAAGTCATCAAAAAGCTGCCTTAATGCTTTAATTCTTGAAATAATTTCCTGGATTAAACCTGTAACTGGTCAAATTATTTTAACAAGTGTTTTGAGTATCTAATATAACCTGGAACAGCAGTGTCAACCTCACATCACTGAAAGCAAGAGTCTAAAGTGCTAGTCACAAAGTATCAAGTCTTCGAAGTTACAAGATGACTCAGAAAAGCCAAAAATAGGGAGGAAAAAATGGAAGAAAACATGATGCAGTTAAGAGTTACTGACTCAAAATAGAGCATTTCAAACCAAGCCTGGATATATAAAGCTAGGCAGAGATTCAGACTGCAACGTGAAATTTTTTCTTTAGATTATGTCTCCAGTAGGGTATCTCAAAAGACATTCTGATGTTTGTACACAAACGCACAGGTAGAAAGCTCATCTCTGAACAGGACTTAATTGATTCCAGCCTCTGTGGGTTGCAGTTTCTTCTTGGAGTGGCCTTAACTAGCCAACAGTATCAGACAGGCAGTTTCACATCTGTAGAGTAGTGGGTAGTGAGCGGACAAAACTCTTATGGCAAAGCACTCCCTATTTAACTTTGCACTACGTCACACAAAATTGCACCACCTCTTAAAGTTATCGTCAGTTTATAAAAGCTCAGTGTGTTTTGCCTGTCAATGAGAACAGTAATCTAKCAGAAATGTGCGCAGCAAAGCTGTCCGGTAGAGGATGTCTTCTGCTTGTACAGCCCTTAGCTATAACTTTCTAAAATTGTCCTGGTTTTGCTAAGTTTGTGAACTGTGAATTCTTAAAAGTTTTAGGCAAATACTGTTTGTAGAAGGCAACAAAAACTGCCCATAAAACATATGACAATAATTCAGAATGGGATCCAGCGGTGAGAAGAAAGATTGAAAGCTTAATCAAGACTGTACTCCAAACGGAAGCAAAAGCAAGACAAGGCACTTTGTAAGAGTCCTTTCAACACTTATGCCAATTAGGTGGTGTAGAAAAAGGCAAATTCTTTGTCAAACTTCTGTCATGAGAACTAAGTATAAGAGAGGCAAGGCTGCAACTGATATTGGGAGCTTAGAAAACATCAAGATGGCAAAGTCAATGGGTAACGTAGCCCTTCAGAAATTTTAATAAAGCCTGGAGACTCAATTTGCTAAAGGAACACAAATATCATTTTGTCTTATAACTGACTCATGTACACAAGTCTTGGCCTAGACACTAGATTTTGCTGGATTACCCAAACTTGAAAACCCTGTTAGGGTAGCATACACAGTTCTGTGTTGTAGCTCAGTAATCACTTGGTGTACACAGTACAGTTCATCAGTGGTTTGCACCGGAGGGTTTTTATACAGGTTCCTCACGGGCCATTCCACAACAGCTGAAGAAACTAGTGAAATGCGAAGACAACACTAATGATGAGATGCTGGACCTCCACACACTCGGACTGCTAAATTTCATATAGAAGTAGCCCAGCATTAACTGTTTCTGCAACTACTACTCCACATAAGGCAACTTATGGAAAATTTACTAGTATTTTTCCAGTTATGCATGAAAAGAGACATACCCTAAGCAACTGCACAGAGACGACTGAGTCTAGCATATTCTACACAGCAAGTCAAAGCAGACTAGACAGCCTACATGCTGACACCAAAACAGATTTCAGACTTGTGATTTCCCCTTTACTGCAGAACAACGAATAAATCAGCAAAGCTGGAAATTCTATTTCTTACAAACAGCCTGGGAAAAAACATCTTACCTTTTGCTGTCCCTGTACGGATGTGCTGTGATGCTGCAACTCTAACTCCATTAGTCCTGTTATTCAACCGGCAGTCAGTTTTCTTTGCTTTCTCCCTGTATAAATAATTCTCATGTTTTTTTCTTTCCAAATGCATGGGCACAAATAACCAACCATGAATGAAAACATAATGCCACTGTAAACAAAGGCAGTAAGTCCAGGCCAGAAACGTGTATTTAATAGCTATAAGAACAAATGTAGATAATAAACAAATAGGTATAGGCTGTTAGCGCAACATACCAGGAACTAAACTGCAAGTAGTGTTACTAAACACTATGAATAAAGATCTAAAAAAGAAAACACACAAAAAAAGAAATGATGCAGCTGATTCTAAAGTTGTCTTTGAAAGCTGATGTGAGTAATGCAGTCATACATCAGACTACCATAAAAGCATCTAGCCACAGAGTAACAAAATCACAGAAAGTCAACTTGGAAGTAGGCAGGGTATTAGATAAGGGTGGAAATGTTTTCACTTCCTCACAGTGCAGGATTGTGTAGCCCACAGGAAGTTCTGAATCCCTCTGATGTGCAAATTATCTTCAATAAAACATTTCAGCAAGTTACCACCCACTGCACAATGTTAAAGGYTGCTGTCAATCCTTATTTGATTTTTAGTGTTTTCTGGACAGCTTTACACCTTTTAACTTTCAAATAAATATAAAGGGAAAAAAGGCAATTCAGAATCAGTTAAGAACCTACTTCTGCTCCTTCATCTTTTTGCTAAATGACAACTGRTATTTTGAGAAATGAATGCACACAATTACATTCTATTTTTCAAGTTACTTCTTTTCAGAAGATAAAATAGGGGTTTTCATGTAGACTGGCTTCACACTATACCAGTTCTTGTTCCACAATAGCAGAACGAAGCACCTAATTGATTGCAGACACTGTTTAGTGAGTTAGAGTGAATGCATTACACTTTGTTTCTGGATTACTGGTTACATTGGAAACCTACTTTTCCAGCTGTGGCTTTCCTTTCTTCTTGCTTACTGTAGACAGACTTCGTTTTTCCGCTGTATGCTAGACAGAAAATACAAAGACGCCAGTCAAACAACAGAATTTGTACCACAAAAACCAACAAAAAAAACCCTTCTAAACTGACAGGTCTGTGAGTCCAAGACTAGTGCACTCACAGGTGCTATAACCATACAAACAACCACTTGTACAGTGCATCCAAGCCTTTAGAATAATGCATCTTTCTTGTGTTTATGCCATTACCAGCAAAACAACCAGMAAATTACTACTTGCAAATATTCCAAAGACATCAATCAAATTATTGTTTGCATGCTGTCTTTCCTCTTGAGGATAAAAACAAATGTGTTTCATCACATACCTGCTAAAAAGGCTAATTACAAGGCTTAAGGGGCTACAGAATTTATGGATTTAAGTGGAATTATTTGATGGTTGGGGGGTGGGAAGTACATGTGGCAAATTATTTTTACAAAGCAGGTACCCAGCCTTAAACTGGAGTTTGCTGCTAAACTAAACTCTAGAATACAACCTAGAAGCTCATAAAAAACCCCACAGCACCTGCATAATTCTTTAAGTATACTATTACTAGCTGCTCGTAATATCCCRTATTTGGCAAAGGAGTAAAATTTATGAAAACTCAGAAACAACCTCTGTCTAAATATGCTGTATTTGGACATCCTTTAAATAGAAAGTAGCTTTTCCTCTGCTTTAGTATATTAATTTTTTTCTTGCCTAAAGCTTGCAATATTTCAAGCTCTGATGCAGTCTACCATTTCATCTTTAGAAGTGAATCTCAATTCATTACCCTGCTTTGTGAAGTAAGGAAACTGTTTTTGTTTGGCTTGCTATTCCCCACATAATAATCAGTAGCCAAATTCTGCATGTACAACAAGACTAATATTAAAAGCAAGTTTAACATTCAAGGTTTTTCAAATGTAAAGCAGTAAGCAACCTTTCTTCCCCCAATTTCAGTAATGATTTTATTTATAAATAATAATTCTTTTCAACTAYACTCACACCAAAATTGATCACTGAAGAGACACAAATCTCACAAAAAGTGTATATGCATCTAGCTATTAACTTTTTTCAACAAAGATTAATACTGAAGTTACTTAGGTAATGCAGGTAAGATAGAAAGAATATGTTTAACCTGTTGTCCCTACTGTGGCATTAATATGGTTTAGTTATTAATACAGCTTCTAGTTTGTTCCTTGCAATAATGTAGAAATTCCCCAGGCGTTCCGAAATTCTCTCTGATGACAATATGTTACAGTAACAGGAAAGTGTCTGATTAGAAATTAACATTAGACTTTTCTGATTATTTATATCCTCCTGGGAAATTTTATTTATAAATTCATAAACAAAATATGCAACTTTATGAGACAGTGGTAAGTAATTATGAGGGTTTTTCTAATCAAGGTAAGTCAGTAGCAACTTGAACTTCGACACTTATTTGTGTAATTTTAGCAGGGCTCTTCATCTTTTAAAGCTAAATCTAATCATGTATAGTGGACAGTCTTCTCAAGCATCGCAGAATATTGCTTTAAAGAAAAAACAGCAACACACCTGGTCAAGTAGGTTTGTACAGTGCTCTGGGTGCTGCTGGACAATACAGCTTTTTCTTCTCCAGTCCATTACCCCATTTTGCTCAGAGTGCTGTATGTTAAGGCTATCCAGTGAAGAACATTTTGCACTGCTAGTGCTGCTGAAAGGAAAAAAACAAAAGTTATGCTGATGTGAACAAACTTGCAGGCTTTTCCAACCAACATACACATTTTTGCATTATGTTGGGAAATTGCGGTATTTTGCTTGCAGAAACCCCTAGAAATTCTCAAGAGATTTAAAAGATGTAAATTACAGGAGTTCTTGTGCTCTAATAATAATATAATAAAGTTATATTATATTATATATTTATATATTATATATAAATATTATAAATAATATAATATAATAATAATATAATAAGGTTTTATTAATGATCTGAACATAATTGGAGCTCCTTTTTCCATTTGTCTACTATAATTTGATGCAAAATTCAGTACAACAGAATTTGTAGAAAACAGTACTTGAGAGAAGAGTTGCCATGGATATTTCTGCACACAAAGTCTTTTTGTTTGCTTTTTTCATACCAGACACAGGGAAATTTTCCAGATAGAAACTTATTCTGAATTCATCTTCTTTCTTCCTTATCATTAGTGACAAAGCTGGAATTACTTTGTAATCCCTATTTCAGAATTCATGAGACGTTTAAGAAAAGGAACGCATGGCTACTTACAGATCATACTGCAGCTGTGTTTGAATTTCAAAATGATCATCTTACTTTATATTTTTACCTTCAGGATTGCTAGYTTTGGTAATTTCACAAGAATCTTGTCTGTTAAAGATCTGTGAACTTTAACCAACATTGTTTTGTGCTACATTCATATTCCAATTATTGTAATTCCAGGTAATTCCCCCCCCCCCGGGGCTAAATACATTTTACAGATAAAACAACACAGAACGAAACTGTAAACCACAATAAATTTCGTATCCATTTTTTCTCTTAATATAGTTTAAGTATTGCACAACAATGTGCAGACATATCCAAAGTTTCTGGTCAAAATACATTAATGGGTGAATTTACATTACATACTTTAAACATCTGAAAGCATATACAAACCACTTTAATACGGTTAAGAAGTGCTTCCACTTAAAATGGACATAAAACAGCAAGGTATACATGCTTTTGCTACTAGGTGAGGGAAAGAATGGACTACCTTCTCCTTTAAGATTATCTTTGAAGCTACTGAAGAAAAGCTTAAAATCAACAGCACTGGAAATTTTCAGTATATACATGAGTGTGTGTGCACATGGGAAAAATACATGCAATACAAATTTATGTTACTCAGCTTACAAACACAAATCAGAACATCAATTCAAGTAGTGAAGATTCACAAAATTTGGAAGAGAGTTCCATATGACCTAGACCTACAGATTTAGAAACAGGATCTTCTGAAATATTTTTCTAATACAGATTAAGTTAATAACGCCCCCCCCAAACAAGAACACCCCATCCAAAAACCCCACAAATAAGCTTTAATCTAGAAGGAAACACATACTCTCGAAGTACTAACAAATGAAGTTCAAAAATGTAGCATGGTCACATTACATCCTAGTACCTACTTGGCAACAGGACTTTTTCCATTATGTTTCTTGTGAACTGCTGTGTGTTGCATTACATCTGGGAAAAAAAAACAAAACCAAAGCATAATTTCAATAGCGATTCCTATTTTCTCTTAGATCAACCCAACAAATTCATCTTTCCACCAGTACCAGACACTTAGCAGGAGACACCTCCGTTAAATAGGCTAGGCTTAATTTAGAGTGCTGAAATTAACAGGCATTGCATAGAGGACAGATCAGCTTGTACAGACAGTATAATCAAGACTCTTTACCTTCCATTTCACAGAAGAATGAAATAGAAAAATAGGAACTATAACAACCATTTATGTTTGCTCACCTCTACATTTAATCATAAGGACTAAATGCGTGACTAAATATCACCCAGTACGAAAGGATAGAGAGAGAAGAAAGTATTCAGTCAGAAAAGTACAGAATTTTGTAATTTTTTTATGAACTGCTAAAATTGATCTCAAAACTATGTCACACATTCTGAATAGTGAATGAAGGCAAGTCTTACACAGAAGTATTGCCTTCTGAACCTCAAAATTCACTATGCAAGTAAAGCCTTACAAATTACATTTGACATAAAGAGAGATACTGCCTCAAACAAGAAACAAGAACTTTAGAGACATGATCTTCCCTTTTCTTCAAGGCAACCATTAAATTTTAACAAAAGCAACTTTTCTTAATTCCAGCTGTTGATGATCATAGCCTTCTTGGTAGCTATCATTTTGCTTGAACTCCTCTCAATGCTACACATAAGTCCAAATTATGATTTGGAAAAAAAAATTAAAAAAAAAAAAAAAAATCACTATTTTTAAACTTCTGGTAGCACTTCATTAAAATGGCACAAAAGGTGTTCTGAAATGCATTCACAGTTTCATCAGGTGAACAGATTTGGGTTTTTTTAAAGTATATAAAACACTATTTGAGCAATTTCAAAATATACTGTAAATTTACTTGATGCATTCTGAACTCTAAAGAAGAATACGGTAATGTTTTTTTTAAATAAGAAAAAGCTGTCTGAACTGCATATGTGGATTACTGATTGCACATAAGATCAACCGCAAGCTTCTTATTAGTTATTAATGTATAACATTAATAACTAATTAATGTGTAACAATTAATAAACAGATAAGAGTGGTGTCATTCCGTGAAAGCTAGTGTAAATGTCCAGTGGTCCATGTTCAACTATCAGTCCCATTTCTCATCCTTTCCACCTACCAGAAACTTATACTTGTTTGCTACTGAAAACAATGCAAAACCAGCTTGCCTTTCCTTTCAGAATGAAATTACTGACCAGCCACTAGGCTGCTGCTTCCACATGTGAACTGTTTTTGAGGTATCTGGAAAACACCAGCTTTCAGACTGTAATCAATAYTCACTACAGTCCCAAACAGTCCTTATTAACAGTCCAGAGTACAAAAGCAGCATAGGTTAAGAATAAGAAGAGGAAAACTTGAACATCCTTTCTGTGTAAAACTAAAAGCTAGACAAATCTGGCACATTTAATGCAGAACAGTCTGCAACTCTCAAAATGCTGCACTCAACTTCTAACCCTGGTAACTGAAGAATAGGTAAGGACATGAAAAGCTACAAACAATCTTGGCTCAAGTAAATTGTAAAGTGTATCTTCCTGGTTGCTCAACACAGCTGTGAACTTCTGCCTCCGAGCTGTCTATGAACACTCCCACTCCTTGGATTATACAGCAACCTAAGGAAACTGCTGAAAGTATACAAAAATTCTTCAATTACATAGCAGATTTCATTCAAATCTCTCAGCTTTGTACCAATGAAGAAATCAGTCAACTGGATGATTTCCAGAACTGAGTGTGGTAAAATTTCTCAGAGAAGAACCACTTTTGAGTACACAACTACCTTCCTCCTGACTTGAAGCTTCTGAACTGTCCTCCTTGAAGTGTTCTGGTGCCTTAACCGTCTTCAAAGAGGGTTGTAAGTTACCTGCAGAGAATAAAGTTCACGTAGTAACTTTATAGATCTTGAACAACTAGACAGTTCCTGCATGCTTGCACTAAACTGGAAGCTAGGGAAATGGAAGACTGAACTTACTGGTTTGCATGTGGCAGTAATTTGAACATCGTCTCCTTCAAAGCAGGCCATCTCCAAGAGTAAAGGCTCTATGGAGATCCTTTTATTTTGAAGAAAAGAGTGTACAAAGCCATTTTAAAGCTTTTGGTGCAATTTCAAAAGGTTGGGATTTTGCGTATAGTATTAAAAATATTCCTATTATCCTGAACTTCAGATTTTTTTTATAATCTTTTTTATGTTACAGCAGGAAATAGGAGGAGACCAACAGTAGTTACTAGAATTCTTTACAACAAGTTACACTCCTCCATTGACAAATCATTCACCTGCCAAAAGAGACCTAATTTGGGCGAAAGTCTTCTAGTGACCTTAACACAGTCTTCATGCACAATTTTTGCCTTTTTATGCCAGACGGGATGGAAAAAGAAATGGCAATAATATTTACAGTTTTGTTGCAAAAATACCACTGCCATGCTCTAAAAAAGGACTAAGTTTGGTAATGAATCTACCTCAAGGAGTCTACTCTTTCCCTCTCAAAAAGTTCCAAGTTAGTGCAGGTAAAAGCATCTGAAAGTGTTGCTTAGGAGCTTGAAACGTTGATAGGAAAACCCTTCTGAGTATTGTTTGCATTGAACATACTAAGCTCCCAGAGATCACGCTCTAACTAAAGTCTGTTGGAATCAACAGTCTACTCCAGCCTGAAAAAGTGTCTAAAATAACTGACGTTATGAACCAGGAGGGAGCTAATTGATTTCCTCCTTAATGGAACCACAGCGGCATAATTACACTTACTGAATACATTATTCAGTGTGAGATCCCAACTATTATTTAAGGTATAAAGACCCTTCACTGAACATAGAATTTACTTCCACATACGTTTTACTAGAACCACACCTTTCAGAAAGAGTAATTTTGTATTTCTGTGAAGAGACATTTTTATCCCCAACTCTAAATAGTGACTGAAGACCAATTTAAGCCACAACTGCTTTGTCTGCCAATTAATTCTGCATATCCGTTTGAGAACTATGATGAGATTTTTCTTAAAGATACGCTTCCCCCCCCTCCACACTGTCATCACATTCAAAATATGCTACCATGGGCTAACGTGCAATTGCAAGTATTAGCAGGATTTCAGGAATCACAAACAGGAAACCTAAAAAAACACAGAGGATATCTGTGGTGTGCTACCCCAGACAAGTCATCCAGTCACCCTTCTCAGAAGAAAAACAACTATGCGTAGATTTATCGCACTATTTGTCTTCACCAAACTTTTTCTTAATACCTAACTCAATGTCAGGGCCCTGAACACCACCAATGGGCTTTGCAACCTCTTCCCTTGCCCTCCCAAGGGCTTCACCCACCTGTGCTCAAGATCCAATCTGATACAGGGCAGTTTTGCAATTTTGGGTGAAACTGCTGGGAAGAAAACTGGCAGAGGCCTCATCCAAGGCTTTCATCCTTTGGCTTGGGAGCCACATTTGAGCTCAGGCCCTTGCTTGGGGTGCACTGCAGCCATGCCCATGCCTGCCCATATACCTTGCTGATCCTGTTCTTAACTCTGACCTACTGACTTGTTTTTCTGCCCTGACCTCAGACCTGTCTCACTGCTTTGGACTTGTCTGGTAATCACCAGATTCTTGCCTGACCCTGGTCCTAATCTTCCTCATAGCAAGTTAAGCCCAGTGCTTCCTGTCTTATCCATCAGAGAGAACAGATCATTCTCTTTACATCATGACTCTCTGGTATTTGAAGACTTAAGTCATCTTCCATTGGTGTTTTTCCTCCTCTCTACTAAACAATTAAGTTCTTCATCCTATCTGTCATGCATTCTAGATCTGACAAATCCTCATGAACTTTCATGTACCCATTTATTTATTATTATACAAATTATCTCCTGTTTATGATCACATTACCATCCATAAGACTTCCTGCAGAATTGACATTTGTCCGTTTTACCCTTCTGATCTACCTACCCTGCAGATCATTTCTGCCCTGCACTAACCCAGTCAAGTCTATCATGATGGAACCCAACACTGGTTCCTCCTCAGACCATTTCAAATCATAATCATGTACAACAATGCATTTGCAAGTTTTTCCCACCTAGATGTAGTCCACAGACTAAAATACGCATAACCTGTGCAGTGTGCCTATCTTTAATGTGAATCTTTCTGCACTTTGGAAACTCTTTCCTCCCCATGCAGCCTTTCATTACAACAGAGTTGTCAGAATTTTCACAGCAGTAAATTCCAGAGAGTTTCACAACCATCCTGGACCTCATTAGCTTAACTTCTTCACGAAACTGCCATGTAAGAATGTCCTAAGCGTTACTAAAAAAAAAAAAAAAAAAATCACAAAATGACCTACAGCTTCTACCCTAATCACAAGGCCTCTATCTGATCATGAAAAGAATACATTTGTCACAGATCACACCCATCATTTCAAATTGAAGTCAGCCATCATGCCTCTACTTTCTTCCAAGCGCATATGAGCAGTTTGTTTGAAAACTCCAACTTATTCAATTCCTTACTAAGATCTTCTGCAACTTCTGAGGCAATGGCGTCACAGTCAGTGCCTTAAATGTCATGCTGTATAACGTGCACTGGAAGAAGAAAAGGTTCAACAGACACAAAGACCACATCCTAAGGCATCCATGCAGAGAAGCTAAACTTAGGTTGCACAATTTGTAATACACAAGTAGGCAAGAGGTCCACCAAGGAAATCTCTGCAATGCTTTGAACAAGACTCTATGTTCTGAAATTATGACCATCCCACTATTTATGTACTATATATCCAAAATTAATCTTAGTTCAAATATCAAGACAAACGCTTCATCTCCAAAAGAGACCAAATAAAAMCCAGATGCGATTTTTTGGGTCAGCTCAAGCTTTTTGCTCCAAAGTTTAAGATTTCTTAAAAGGAGAAAGTCCTAAACTGTTGCACATACTCAATTGATAATTACCTATTTTAACAGTATGATGATACAGAGAAGAAGGAGGAAAGAAAAGAACACAAGCTGATGCTACATAGCATGTTCCCACTGTCAAAAGCATGAGTATCTGCTGAAGGGACTATTCATTGGCAGGGAGTTCAAATATGACCAGTGGAATACAATGTAACATGAATACATAATTATAAAAACATAATTAGGCATGACAGAAAGAATAGCTTTTCATAGACTTTTTGTTACATTAAACAGTATTAGGATATTTCTTACTGTGAGTGTGCAAAGATTCTGATGAAATTGATTGGAAGAAGTTGTATACTCTCTGATTCTGCAGAAAAGCTTGCGATGTATTTGAAAATAGCTGCCTGAAATTTAAGTGAGAGCTTGTTAAACTGCAAGTAATATTCCATAGGAAGAATACAAATATTTACTACAGTACCATTTAAGAGCAAAGTTCTTAAGAAGTCCAAACACTTGAACTTGCACATTCAGCATAAACAATGTTAAATGCTACTTCTGAGCTTTGCTGTTCAGTGCTAGTGTCAGGTTGGAGTACAGCCAGTACAAGAAATTGGTATGATGTTTTATTTTAATTTAAAAGGTATGTGCTTTTGAGTCATCCCAATTCAAACATTTTAGCCACTTGTAACATTTTATCGAAGAGGAGTTTGGACTGGTTCAAAAAGGCACTGAACTTTATATTTTAACATCTAATTTCCCAAAACAGTGCACCTGTTGTTTAAATACACTTATTTGGTTAAATACAAAGTTGAATTTGTAATGTCAGTATTTGAGTTTCATAATTATCTCCAAGAGCAAAGGGTGGGATTCTCAATACTGCTCTGCACTGGTCTGAGTCTTCTTGCAAGAGGTCAGTGACAACTTCTATTAGCTTCAGATAAGAAAACAGTCCAAGAATGAATAGTTTTTACATCCCACACCAAGTTTTCAGTTATTGCTTGCCAGAAAGCACTACCCAGTTCTATTTTTTTGGAGAGGTGACAGGGGAGAGCAATTTTTGGCAATTGGGCACATACTTAAGACCCTCAAATAAATATGTATTTATGCTAAACTGATACTGTAAGAAAACAAAATACAGTAATAATACTATCACRAGATTATTCATGTAGCATTCCAGTATAGTCACAACTTAGCTTGCAAATTGTAATTATAGTTCCATACTATAACATGGTTGAATATGTTTAAAGGTTATTCTCAAACTGAATCTCTCGGGTTTGTAATTACAGTATTTGTAATTTGTATGTAATTAGTAATACAGTGAGGCTTCACAACCTTTCTGTATTACAGATACGTTCTCTTCAGTCAACCTCTATTTAACAAGTTTATTAATTTAAAACCAAAATGTTTATTAGCCAAAAATTGTTTACACAGACTTAGTTTTTGGCTTGACAATCGAGCCAATACAGACAGACAAATAATATTACAGATCAAAATAAAAGAAAATTGGGAAGGGGGAGGTTGAGGCACACAGCAGCTCTGTATCTTCTATAGCTAAGCTATTAAGACAAAACCCAAAGATCCGATATGCTTGGACCTGCAGTATATTCTGAGTAAGAGCTTGAAAAGCGGTGCCTGATTCCTCAACAAGGACCCTAACTCAAGAGACACTGCCTAACCTAATGAATAATTTAAGTTGTTTTGAACAAGGTTGACAACCCTGAGAGGAAAGAACAAACAGAACAAGATATCTGTAACAAACAAAAAGAACAGGGAGACCCACCCGAATTCATATTGCTGTTCTGAGTTACAGGATTTGACCAACATGTCCCACATCCCAGCAACCACTCTCATCGCTAGACAGTATGTTATGACGTAAGGGCCATTTTCTTACAAATGTGAGAGCTACTTTTAATTTTATATATGTGCTTCACTATTACTGTTTATTCTTTTCCAAATTCTGTTCCGTCTCTCGCTCTATCCTGTCATAAAATTACAACATACGCGCTTTGAGTTACTGGTTCTAATATTTCTAAATATACCCTTGTATAACGGAGGTAAGACCCTCACTGAAGTGCCAATCATGGCTGTATAATGCTGCTCAGGACAAATATTTTCGTAACTGTGTGATTACTTCTAAAGAAGTAATCCATTAAAGTTTAATAAGAGTCTCAATTTAAAGGAAAAAAAAAAAAAAAAGAGAGTTAAGGGTATCTATTTCATCACTGTCTTCCCATTTTCTTCACAAATTGTGTTTAGGCAGCAAAATTTCCACTGTCCCTAAAAGTCATCTAGTTTGACTTCAATCACTTTTCAGGTGATGCATTTCAGGACATTTGCTAAAATACTTACCTGATTATGGGCTCAAGATCAGCATGCCTTCGTTCTTCCCTCTTCTGAAAACCCTGATTTAGTGCTCTTAAAATAGTCTTGTCAAATGCTTCAGAAGATAGTTCCTTTGGGAGCTGAGAAAAAGATTAATGTTAAAAAATGAGTAGTTGACATTTTAAAGACTGTATTTGTTCATCATCAGTCTTTATATCTTTTGGTATCAACAAGTAACTATTGTTTCAGTTTGAGTAAGGTAATTTACAGACTAAAGGTACAACAAATCATCATAATTTAGTTTTGCTAGAGAAACACTTTGCTGTAAAGCCTCACACCAAATCCAAGTGTAAAACAGTTTAAAGCTCTATTTGAAAGAACTACATTCAGAAATTTACCAATACTATGTTCTTTTTCAGAGTAATTTACAGCCTTTTTTGATTTATTTCTTTTAATCTTTCACACACAGAAAGTAGGTCTGAAAATAACATAAAAAATTACCAGGGAGGACTGAATGCTGTGTACTCACTATCATCACTTAGCTAGATTAAATTATTTTAAGAAAACAGGAGTAGAAAGGAGACTGTTTCAGTTATATAATACACTAGACTTCAGTGGGCAATATTGAGATTAATCAATAGCAAGTCCTTCTCCAGTTGCTATTAACACAAACTACTTCTGAAAATTCATTGTAACTGTTTCCAATGCCAGTATTACAAAGTGAGGTCTTCTGATGTTCTAGTTCAGAAGGCAAGGTTCCTGCATCTAAAGAGCATGTCTATTTTGAATGAAAAATATTCCCTAGAACAAAGATTTCTCACATTTACCACTTCGAAAATTATGTACTTAAGTACATGAAAGCTGATCAAATTCGTTAATTTATATGTAAAGAAAAAAAAACAACTTTTAATTCTGGGACAATTAAAAGTAAACTTCCATAGCAAAAATGTTTTTTTCCTAAAGTTAAAAGCTATTGCTGATCTGGTTAACATCTGCCATCAGTTATGATCAACAGCACAAAGTAATTTACACTAGAGCAACATCTCCCTCTTGCATATCTAGAATACACTCAATCCAGAGTGCCAGCTGGGTATTACATCCTGCTAGTGCTACAACAGCAAAGCACTAAGTAATTCTTTCATTGAATGAAGTGCTACCAATAGAGAGACACTATGTCTAATGTAGATAATTGCTTGATAACATACATAAAAAGAACCTCTGGACAGACAGACTCCAGACAGACAAGTGCTGTTAGTATTAGGTTAGTACAGTGCTATAGCACCTGAAGCATATTAGATATAAAAACAGAAAGAAGTGCTGAAAGCAGCTTTTCTTAACTGACCCCTTTAGCTTTAATATGTGCTATTGAGGAACTCTGACTGAAGAATTAGTCAGTATTAACCAAAAGGTACCAAAAAGCTACTGCAGAAGCACGGGGATGAGCAAACCTCCTATCCTGGTGTTTTCTGTTTAAATTTGTCTCCGGAAACAGCCACAACTTTTTTTCTTTAAAACTTTCATTAAAAGGAATTCAATTCCTTCTGTAGTTAAAGATTCAGAGTTACAAGAATCCAAGATGAGGTGCTTACAATCTTAACTTCAGGTAATGAGATAGCCTCATTACTGCAAGTTTCTTAGTCCTCCCACATATGTGGGTAATTTCCTACATGCAAAGAACTTTTTATGCTTATCACGTAAGAGAAGGTGCTCTTTAAAAATCAGGCATCCAAGTTATCCCATTTACTACCTTAGATTTTCCCACTGATGCTTCTATTCTGAAATAATTTTTACAGTTATCTTACTCCTATCACCCACAACCTTGAAATTTCCTGCGAAGTATTTTGACCATTCTTTTATCTCCCTAGGAAATTGAGCGTACTACTTAACAATGCCATGCAGATTGGAAATAAGAATAACAAAAAGCCAAAATGCAAGTGCGTATGAACTGGACAGCATTCATACTTCTACAGTGCTTTTTAAATTAAGGTATAAGTTTTATCTTGCTTTATTTGACAATTCTCTCTTTCTTCTCTACTTATGCCTATCAAACCAACACAAACCAAATATATTTTTCAGCTGTGCACATTCTCCACCGAACACCTCAGCAAGCTCGTAGCAGCCTGTGGTTGTCTTCCTCTTGTCCTGCCATCTTCTATATATCTAGACTCTGCTGGAGCAGTCAAGCCAGCACATGGAACACTGCACATTTGAAGAGCTGCCATCAGTCAGATTGGACAGCTCTGCAACATTGTGGATCGTGTCTGTTTGCCTGGCTCCTCCTCCTCCTCCTGGCAGCAAGTAGGTACTAGAGGGTCCATTTCAGAAACTGGTGTTCGTCTTTACAGGTAGGAGAACAGGAGGCATGCAGTTAAGCACTCATCCCAGAGCTGCATGGGATCCTGTATGACAGTCCTACTTTTAAGGTTCTCTTCAGGAGCAGATGCATGTACCCTATGTTGTGGGACACGCCATCTGCAACCAAACATGCCATCCGTAATTCAAATCCTCACAATTCAAGCTCTGGGAACTCTTGGAACTAGATATTCCAATTAGATTAAAGCAGCAGTGAATACTCACTGCTTCATTTCTACAACACTAAAAAACATAATGTTGATAACTGAAACAGTGAACAACACAATGACCTTTGTACAGTAACTGGCTTTCCACTTGCAATTAACACTGCAGTTAAGAACACCAGATGCTAACAAAACACACCCAAAACAGATCTTTCATTAGTGCCCTGAACAGTGAGGAGTTTAAATATAGAATTTCCCAGAACAGGTGGAACCCAAACTATTAGACACTGGCAATGAAACACACAGTTCGAGGTCATCACACTCATGGGGTCTACATGTGGCCTACGCACACAAATGCATTCCCTGCTTAGGGGGGGAAGGGGGAGAACAACTTAGAGAACTTTTACTTTTTTTAAACATACGCATGCACAAATAGTTGCTAGATTTTCTCAAATTTATCTCCTTGCGACAGTGAATATGCCTGACTTTGTTCTACTGAAGAATACAACAGTAAAATTAAGAACTATTATGCTCATGGCTCTGCCTCATTAATTAGAAAAAACAAATGATACTCTTAAGGTCATTCTAACAGGGACACCAATAAGCAAACGAGCAGTGCTTGTACCTCTACATTAACTCTGTGGGGAATATTAAAAACTCATCTGGTAGTTTTACGGTAGTTCAATTAAAACTGTAAGAGCAATTTCAGGTGAGACCAACTATCTCCTCCTGGGAAACTCCCCAAACATTCTGTTGCACGTCTTCATCTGTCAAGCTGCTCCACCACAATATACATTATTTAAATAGGTAATACAATTGTGAAGTAAGAAAATCTGGTAGCATGCTTTTGTTTCTGTAATTACATCCCAGAAATCACAGCTCTCCTAGACTACTTCTGAAGTTATAAACCTGATGCGTAAACACTACTTTTATATTTCAATACATACTTTTAGCAGGAATTCCTGAAGCTCCTGGTGTGTTTTTGTTACACACGTTACCGAAAGATCGGACCAGGTTACCTAGTAAGGAAGGAAAAGAGAATGAGAAAAGTTTAATTTTCCAAGTATCATACCAGTTAGCTGATCTTAACATTTCCATAAATCCGATGATCTCAGCATGAGTTAACACTTGCAGATAAGTAAATACTAGGCAAAACAGGGACGATGGTGTACCTTTTCAAAGATGTATACTGATTTTGAGTGTACATTTTAAGATCACCTTCATGTTATTTGTGGCTAAAGAGCCTATGAACAAATTCGGGCGAATGCAATGAAGTCCCTGAAGATTACTGGCTTACTGACTCAGAAAGAAGCCAKGCAGAAGGCTCTGTAATTACAGGACTTGTATCAGACAGACATCATTAACTGCAAAAACCACGTACCAGAAAAAAGGACTGTAGGTCAGATATACTGGATTGAGCTCTCGCTGCCATTTATCATGAGTCAAAACAAAAAAGAAAAAAAAAATCTCTTTGTTTATATTACCTATAAAATAATTTTATCTGCCTCAGGCTTGAATCTTACATGGTCATATAGAAGTTGTTGCAGGGTATAATGCATAGAAAGTACTGCAAGTTACTGAAGAAGTTACTCAACAATCAGACAGCATTTTGCTATATGCTTGTATAAAATTTCAGTAGCTTATTGTTCTGACACAACATGCAAGTAGTAAAACAGCACCTTCACATGCATATTTTGAGAAAAAAAAGAAGTAAGCTTGGTTAGATGAGTGCTGCCTGGCTTTAAGCCCACTTCTGGGCTTAAGATTCCCATTACATGCATGGGAAGATTCTGTGTAATGGGAGTGGACATGGCAATTATAAATATTCATTTACTCCGAAGAGTTGATGGGCTAATGTCAACAACCAACTGCCTTCAACTTAGTCCCCAGAAATGCCAACTACTCTTGGTGCCCTCAGTTGGGAAGCCATGACTGTAATTGCTGTTATAACCTTAAAAAAAGCAGTGTCTGGGCAAGCACAAAATGATCTGCAGTGAGGAGCACAGTATATACCTTCACAGATGAGGAGAGGAAACTCTTTCCTAAAAGAACTGAGGTGGAGGAGTTTCAAGCTTACTCAAATACTTCCCAGAATATCTCCACATTCCCCCTTTAACAAAGAAATTCAAAACCACTGTCAAATCCGTCTATGTGCTGAATTTTCAAAATAGTTTTGTGACTTTAAATATTAATAATCTGTATGGGCATTCTGTACAAACCTCTGCTATCTACTGTTGTATTTTACCTAGGACTCAGTTCACAGACTATTTGGACAAAAGATCTAAGACAGGGCTGAAATACTTGGGCAACCTTTAAGACTTTGAAGACTAAATTCCACATTACCGTCCTCAGCAAAAGAAGGGTGCAGAATTTTTTGCGAATTTCACCTTCAGACATGATCAACAACAAGGTATCTGTTGCCACTACTTTACTTCAAAAACAGAAATAGTATACATCTCAATTTAATTCTAATTTTAAGCTTCTAGTAATACCAGAAAAGACAAAACTCTATAATTCACATCTATTTAGAGAATACAACAGCAAATTCTGGGATCAACTCATCAGTTTTCAGCTAAAAATGGTATTTTTTTTAAGTTTGCCTTTTCAAAGAGCTCCCACGACCCACGTCAAATGGCCAGTTATAATGTTTAATCTAAAACATCCTTTTGTTTGGGGAAAAAAAGGTAAAATTTAACTCTGTGTTCAAATCTGGTATGCTACCAGACTCACATCTATTGGCCAAATGACTCAAAATGTTAGTCAGTCCTTGCTAAGAAAATTACTACTTTGATACAATTAGAACATCACCACCAACGGCCTTAGTAGCTATTACTTAACATCTACAGCCTTCAATACCAGACCTCAATACCGAACGCTTCTTTTCCAAAGTAGTAAGAAGCAGTGTTTCAGTTTTGTTTAAAATTCACTCACATAGTTGTTTTATATGTTGCCTCTGGCTATTATAATACATGAAGACTATACTAGGTAGGCCTTCAAGCTTGTTGACATTTTTAGCTTGTTTGTTTTTACCTTAACAAACAAAACAAATCCCCAAACAAACAAACCAACCAACCCCCAGTTTTGTCAAAATCCACAGGAACTCTTATGGTAAACATTCATGAAAGAGATCCAAGATGACCATATGACTCCAAGCAATATATAACTCCAGACACAAGAACTGCACTCCTATGCCACTTGAGCAAACAATCAATTCTAGTTTTAGAATTCTTTGTAATGCTTACCCCCAATTAGCAAAAGCCAAGTCTCCTGAAGTGATGCCACACACCCGGCTACAGCAGGTGTTTTTACACCTTCCCACGTTATGCCCACAATTACATAAAACACCTGATCTGCACACAGAATCCAAGAGAATTATAGGATAATTCCAAGAATCTCTGAAAATCCTGATGTAATTCAAAATTGCCTTCTAAGCAGGTATTTGAAACAAGCTGTATATATCTACAATACATAGATATCATGAAGACATTTAGTTTAATATTCTGGAGGTTATTTGCTTACTTTGAATGTGTACTCCAAATGTTTGTCAGCCCTTTTTCTTGGTACTCCTTTCAGGGTTATCTTCTCAATGTGTACAGCTGAAAGAAAAACACCTTACTGTACACGCCAAAATTACAGTTTGAAAATGTATCTACTTACCTAGCCACTCTGAGAATCACTGTATGCTACTTACTGACTCACACAACCCCACTCTTTCTCAGATGCTATTTTACTATAACAAACTGCAGGGGGCAGGTGGAGCCTTGTTCTCTACAAAGTATTTCTCTGGCCTGACCACACCACCTTCATTGCAGATCATGGGAATCTGTGCATTACCTTGGACTGAAAGTCACATAAACACAACAATATAACCACTGTAAGTGAAAAGACAATGAAAGGAAGTCAAATTGCGACTTTGCTCCAAGAAGTAACAACTGCTGATAAAAGCCAGTGACAGTGCCTTCCACATCCTCATTTCTGAAACATCAAGTAGTAATGAGAGCAAACTAAGGCAGAACAACCACATTTCTGAAAGGCACTTGGGTGGAAGGAAACACTTGGGAAAGTCCTGAAGGAGACAGAAATGAGTGTTAGCAAACAGAAAATGACGAGGAGAAGCAGAAGGCTACTACAGTCGTACTGTAAAGAGTATCATTAAATTGAACTGAAAAGGAAGAAAGGTACTTTAATGTACTTGCTACTTTAACATTTCTTCCCCATAGTCTACTGTATTCAGGAATAGGCAAGTTCTGGCTGTGACTTGCTAAGAAGCAGCACCGTATGACTTTCAGGGTCTGGAGATTTTCTTGAGGGCACATAACATTGTTCAGGTAATACCCTATATAAAAACCCTCATGTAGCCGAGATGGGCTTTTCACTTTTCCTGCTATGCTGGCCTAAGAATTCAACAGAACTTTATTCCTTTACAAGCATGAACACATCTTTACATGTAAAACAATTATATTTAAAAAACAGTTCAACCAGCCCTACAACCATCAATGCTTCCTTTCAATGCTTTTGAAACTTTTTCTTTTTTGGGGGGACGTGCGAGGAAGGTGGTGTTACCAGCTAACATTTTCCTTCTAATTTTTAACTGTATGTTTACACAGGATATATTGGGAACTATGCATAGCAATAAAAAAATWAAAAAAAAAATCAGCCTCCTACAAGGGTATGTTACAAAGCCTATTCTTGGAGATTAGCTAATTACCACTTCATCTAACTTAAAACGTCTTTAATGAATTTTGTTAAAGTTACAATTAAAGTATCATCCCCATCGAACATGCCAGTTCTAAGAGAACTAAGTATTAGCAATTTCCTTAAAGGAATAATAAGCCAACATATAAGCCTAGTGATAGCGTTACAGTTTCCAATTCTTTTAGTAGAAAGACTGACAAATACTGGTGTACGCTGCTTGTAACCTTCTACCCAGGAGTTAGAGCGCTAGACGATCAGTAYATTTTTATCAGTTAATGAAGATTGATTATTACAAAGCAAAGAAATCTGAGATGAGCTAAGGATGCCAGACAATCTATATACCGTGAAAAGGCCAATGTTTGGTGACCTTAATTTTTACCTGTCTGATATGGGTAAAAGCACTGTTAGAAAAAGGACTATGGCATAACTTGGTGCAGTAAAGTTTCTTAATGGCCAATGTTAAAATTGATTATCACCAGCTGAACTGATATTATAAGTTAATTAAAAAGTTGATTCCCATGACTCGAACTGAGAGTAGTGGTTTAGAAAGCATTTCAGTACATGCATATAATTAGMATACATAACTATGGAAACTAACACCATTAACATTCTCAGACAAGCTTCTTTTCTAACGAGATTGTGTTTATTTTAAACTATTGAACGTTCTCAATGCTAAATATATTTGTCCTCAATTATAAAGAAATTTTATTACACAATGCAGTACTTTCAGTTTGCTGAACTTCTTTTTGTTGCTGTTGCATGCTTCATCGTAATAAGTGATACAATAGGTAATTACAGTGTTGTTGCTGCACAGCTTTAGTTTCACAGTTTCAATAGACCGCTTTAAAATTCTGTTTACACAATCACATTTTAAATATTCTAAGTGGCTAGACCGAGAAAAAATGTTTGAATATACAAGCCAATGAGGCGTGTTACATCTCTACATTTATTTTGGACACAACACRTGCATTCAGGACGATTAAGTCAAGCATGTGTACATGACACTGCTTCCATTGTAAGTATAAGTTTTCTAAAAATCATATTCATCACAGCTGAGAATAAAAAAACACGTTTTATTATCAGTGCTATTTCTAACCCAGTAAGGAGATTTCTGTAGCAGGGACTCCCTTTCTATCACATATCTATACAGCAAATATCACAAAATGATTCTGATCCTTCACGGTAGTTTCTAACTATGATAATACAAATGCTGAGAAACATTTAAGCTGTTCGCTAGATTCAATTATTCGACTTTTCTGTGCTTCTGTTACTTAATTTTGTGTTTCTAATTTGTGAATACGAACACTTTGAACTCTGTAAAAGGGTTTGAAACAGGTTTGTTGTCTGTAATCTGCCATAATCTTTCTGTGTTTTTTTGCAAGGAATTAAAACTCTCAAATTGCCTGCCTTCAAAGTGTAATTAAATCTCCACAGCAGAGACAAAAAGACATTTATGAGGACAAAAGGAATAGCAATAGTTTTCCCAGATTGCCAGCTCTTCATTATCTGCAGGATAGCGTAGTCTAATTTTGAGCAGACAAGTGATTCGCTAATCTTGTTGGAGAATAAAGGGTGAGAATAAATCTGTTTTCAATAATGCTCATTTCTTCAAAGAGAAGAAACTGTGCTGGCAGTTGCACAAAAGAGTTCTGTTTATGCTCTGAAGCCTTATTCTCATTCTCCCCAACAGAGCCAAAAGAAGACTTACTTCTATGGAAAAGACGACTATGGAAAGCCTCTCACTTCTCCAAACTACCACTTCTACAAAACCTCCTAATATATGTAATATGTGGTTTTTTCCTTCTTCGTTTGTTTTTTAAGACTAATCAAATAAAACTGAATCAAGTAGCAAAAGCTATCCACTGTTTCACTGTATCTTCATGTTTAGTTTTGCTTCACAAATCTAAACACTGTTAATACAATTGCATTAAATTTTCTTGTTTTCTCCCAAATCCCACCTCTTTTTTCAGGAGGAAGCCCATTTGCAATCAATTTTTGTGCATGCAGTCACTAGTAGTTAGCTGCCAAAAAGAATGACAACTTGTTATAATAAAGAAAAGACCAAGTAGGCAGCAGAGAAGCTACTATACTTACCAATCATTGCATTCAGACGAACAGCAAGACAGATGCAAGATTTCTACAACTCCAGGCAGAGTTTAGCATTCAAAAAAGCCTTAAGGTGTTCCTCAAAAGAAACCTCAGACAACATACCTTCTCGCTGAGGTCTATGGGAAGCCATCGGTAGTCCATCATGAGGTGCTGTGGTTCGTTCTAGCAAACTGGTCTCATTACTTGACATGCAGTCACTATGGGAAATGTCATTCTAAATTGAGAAGGAAAAAAATGGGAAGTGTCTTAATAGAATGTATTATTATCGAAGCTTGCTCTAAACAGCTGAAATGAAAAAAAAAAGTTCCTTATTAGCTATTCTACAGGATAAAAACCTGAAGCTCTTGACAGTGGCAAAAAGGTGGTCATTAGCCATTTCAGTTTTTACTGTTTTATTTATTCATTAAATGTCAGCTATAACCTCCAATGTTTCACTGACCTTATTTTAAAAACAGAACAGGGTGGGGAGCAGATCATGTGCCTTTAGGGTATCTCAAGCTGGACAATTCAATATCATCAGCTCAGAACTTTAGTGCTAATTTACTGTTAGTATGAACTCTYTCAATTACTAACCTGCAAAGTCACCTACTCACTACCCTCTAAACATATTCTCCTTAATTATATTCATGCCGTGTATCTTCAGCCTGCCACCTGTTCTATATAGAAAATCATGAACTGTTTGGACAAGTCTATCAGGACATATGGTCCTAACAGCTAAATCCATGCACCTCTTACTAACTGAACATTCAGAATGCAACCAGTTGCCACCAACACCCTCTCTTCCATAGAGAAAAGAACATGCTGAAAGCTCATCTCCCCCTACATTTGCATGCAGACTTCAAAATTACATGCCAAGAATTACTATTGTTTTAATACAGTGCATAAGTAGGGACAGAACAGGAAGTTGAGGTGCTGGAGTGTGTCCAAAGAAGAGCAACGAAGCTGGTGAAGGGTCTAGAGCACAAGTTCTGTGAGGGGCGGCTGAGGGAGCTGGGGTTGTTTAGCCTGGAGAAAAGGAGGCTGAGGGGAGACCTTATCGCTCTCTACAACTGCCTAAAAGGAGATTGCAGCGAGGTGGGTGTCGGTCTCTTCTCCCAAGTAGCAAGCGATAGGACAAGAGGAAATGGCCTCAAGTTGCGCCAAGGAGGTTTAGATTGGATATTCAGAAAAATTGCTTCACCAAAAGGGTTGCCAAGCACTGGAACAGGCTGCCCAGGGAAGTGGTTGAGTCACCATCCCTGGAAGTATTTAAAAGACATGTGGATGTGGCACTTAGGGACATGGTTTAGTGGTGGACTTGACAGTGATAGGTTTAGGGTTGGACTCGATGATCTTAAAAGTCTTTTCCAACCTAAATGATTCTATGATTCTGTAAAACATACAAGACASATAACATGGACGGATAAGTAAGAGAAGAAAGAACAAACCAGGCTAACAATGATAAACTAGAGAAAAGTATTAGATGAGCATGGAATTCAAGTGGTTTCTCTAGGGTAACAAGAGTCTACATAATTTTTTCCCAAATTAAGATAAAACATTAATGTATCGATTTACATGTTCTTCAATAGCTAGGTCTTGTTAAAAAAACAAACTGACCAATCAAGCTAAAATTCAGAAATGTTTTAAGATGTCCAATGACTTTAGATGCAACTGTTTTTGCCAGTTGACCAGTGTAATTGCATGTTTCAAGGAAACAACACGTTGCCTTAAAAAGATACATCCACAAAAAACCAGGAAATACTGGAAGTTTCTGGATTAATCTRTTTTAAGTGAGGCACCTCTGTTTATCTGTAACAGTATAACATATGAGCTTAGCAAGTACATAAATGCCATTGATACACAAATACCATATTGATGGTAGCAGCAGCGCAGAGGGGGAGAGAAGGTGGTTCTCTGTTTAGCACCACGTATCAACCAAATACTGTTGTTTTTTATCAAGCGCTGCAAGCTAAAACAGAGGGTAAGTTCTTGGGAAAGCTTTCAAAAGAAGCAAGTTAAATAAAGGACATTCAATGCACCACAAATATTTAGCAACTGGTCTGTCTGAAAACTAGAAGGTAATATCTATCTTATTAGTAGCTCTATAAAACAAATAAAATCCCTGGGAGAAATGGATACTTTTTGAAGTAGATGTGTATTGAAAGTTCAAAGTCTGTTCCTCTCATTCAGGATGAAGAACGTGCTCCACTGAAAGACCTTCATAAAAGATAGGTAGAGGAAAAATATAAATCTTCTGACAGTAGTCTTATTTTTAAATATAGGAAGCGTAAGATTCTGGAAATAAGTGCCAGAATATATGACTTTTTTTTTTCCCTGAAGGACTTGTGCAACATGATGGGACAAACCAGCAGCAAAGACTAGTTTCCTTGTTTGGTACAGAGGACCCGAAGACTGTCACAACAGGCGGACCAGAATGAGAAGCACAGAGGTGTCAAAAGACATCGGGAATCCCCTTGCAGTTTGTGAATTCTTCAATGAACTTCTTCAGACTTGACAGATGTTACCAACTAAAGCTTGCTCCATCTTACTAAAGCAGCTTTACATCATCTGTAGCGTGGGTACAAACTGTGGCAACTCCTAACAATACATTCAACTCATTTAGGACCCAGTAAGTATACAGGCATCAAGCCTGCCCTGGGCATACTGTTAATCTAACTTTCATCAGTCATATCAACAGCAGTACACAATTAGCAAGTGAACATCTACGTGCCTTTGGACCGTAAACTACAGATGGTCTGAGGAACTGAACAACATTTTAGCTGTTTTATCTAAATCAGTGCATGGTTTGTGTTCTACACGGAGTGTCAGTAATTTCAGGTTTCAAAGCAACCAGACTTAAAATATAGAGCATGCTTTGTTTYCTCAAGATAAAACTCACACCACTCCCTAGTCACTCAGCAAACAATCTCAGCAAAGCTAACTGATCAAAACAGTATTTCATGCTTCAAACATCTAATAAATTATGAGCGCAATGTCAGACTTGGAATAAGAAAGGAAAATAGCTGTATATCAATGAGATTGCTTTTTAACAGCTTTAGCAAATTTCCAAGTTTAGTTTAATAAAAAAAAAAAAAAAAAAATCACAAGCATGCTCTGGAGAGAGCCACTTTCAGATCTCCTCAAAACTCCCATTGATACTGTTTTGTCAGACGTTTCGTAAAAACTGTGGACGTAACCAAACCCAAGTACTTCACTTTTTAAGTGTTAACTCCTGGTCATGCATTATTCACAGAGCTGTTGGCATTTGAGCATTAAAGTTACCCTGTTAAAACTGTGATTCATTTAAGACTGCCCATAAAAAGCACTACTACTGGGATTAACTGGCTGTGTCCAAACTACATAAGGTAACAAGTTTAGCACATGTTTTTGTATAAGAGTGAATGTCTTCCTGACATGAAATCAAACCACTGAACCAAGATTTCTAGAGAAGATCAATGTCAATTCTTTGGCAGAGGTAAGGTCTTCCTTAAACTATGGCCACCGGCTTTGTCAAAAGCAGCTTTGATATCTTTCTTCCACACTGCATACAGAAGATGACAGACATTTGGATTAACTCTGACAGAGGCTCTCAAACTACTCAATTTGGTTTACTTTTCTAAGATGTCTTTTTCCACCTCTGAAATCACGATCGTAAGAGCTGAAGGCAGTGCTTCATTCATTTTAAGGAACAAACCGAGACTTCCACCCACTCCGTTATTTTTTTTTTTAAATTCACAAACGGATCTAAAAACAATCGAATTTAAAGTCAGACCTTCTTTTGCATTCAAAGTCAGGCTATTTGTTTTGATTAATGGAAAAATAAATTACAGCCTATTCTAATAAATAATTGCTAGTTAAGAAGTCAAAAAAATTGTGAGCAGTTTTTAGAAGAGAGGTGTGGAAGTAAGATTTGCTTCAAAAATGTATTCTGCTCAGCTCATGTCAAAGAAGCATTAAATATTGCTGCTACACCTCCTAGTACTAGAAAACTGCTTCTCACCTAGCATATACATCATCTTTGTACCAGTGTTCAAATATTTTTGCAGAGAATTATTCTAGAATGGTTACTTTTATATCCATGGCAGCGTTCTGTACCAGGCGAGCTACATCCACATTTGAAGGCTCCCTCTAAATTGCAAAATATTTCATGGTTCAAACCCGATTTTTAAACAAGTCCTGACATCAATGATTTTATAAATCATCATAACTGTAAAAAAGCTCATAATTTATTCACTTGAAAAATTCTTCACCTAGCAAGTTAAACCAGTAATACGTACTGCATGTATTCTGTGAATGATAGCTTTCACAATACCTAGCGGAACGCAGGAGGTAGACAGTAGGGTAATCCAGGGCAGTCATAGCTTTACCTTACAGCTTACAGCCTGCAAGGGTTGTCTCTGTGCCAGCTCCAGATCCTATGTTAAGCTGCTTTACAACTCTTCACATTTGGTGTTAGCTACTACGACAGTCCTCCATCAAACACTCACGAGTAACTAAAATAGAAGTGGCAATGTCAGAGTGGACAACTCTAGCATGCAAGTGACTGGAAAGTCTAGGCAGTCTGGAGGGCCAATGAATATTAAGAGTGACATTGTGGGTTGCTATCTGGTGCCAGTCACACCACAAACACAAGTCCTTTAAAACTGGGTATGCTGCCGAGGAGTTCCTGTCGATGGTCACGCTGTATAGCACTAATTGTGATAGTCATTTCCTGTCAATGAATAAAATGTATTCACGCAACACATGCAAGCGYAAGGTTAATTCTTGCACAAGCCTTTGTCACTGTGAGGCTTTCACATGTAAGGATTCACTGCAGCTCATAGCGCTGCTGCTAATGATTAAAATACAGTGAAGCAAGAAATGTGGGTGGCCCCAAACCAGTTGTCAGAYAATTAATTTGATAATCGCACAGATCTTTGTGACGGGCTAGAGGATTAACTACATTTCTCCTGGAAAGTGAAATGAGCTAAGAGAGTGCTCTAAAAATTGTCTGCTCTCACAATCTAGACCAGAGTTTTGGATCCAAGACATCTTTCCTCACATGGTTGAAAGCAAGTACCATATTAAGAAAAAACACCTACCACTTGAGATGTTTCCCGTGACTGTAAAGACAAGCCCCAAATGTCTAAAGCGGAAAGCCATCCTGCTCGGTAGGATGTTGCTCTGTATAACTAATGTATGTGAGCTGAGCAAATCTCAGCCAGTCTATGCATGACAGATGTCCAAACTCTGCCTTCTATTAACATAGATGGCTGATCAAAAAATGTCATGCTGGTATTGGTTTGGCAATATGTAATGAAATCTGTTATTGGATAGCCTACTAATCATCATGAGCAAGTGACTGATGCACGTAAGTCTTCTGATGTTTGCACTGCACTTTCATAAAAGAACTATTCACGCATCAGCTCTGATGAGCACTAACAAGGGAAAGCTGCTCACAGCAGCTGGACAGCTTGATTAGTTCTACATGCCCAAATATGAAAGCTTATTTTTCTGCAAGACTTCAGTAAACGTGCTGTTAGGGACAGCACTACTTCGCCTTGCAGGCTGCGCAGACGTAAACTGGCACAGCTCATTCATTCATGTACAAGTGGGAACTGGCAAACAAAACCAGATGAAAGAAGGCATCTTGGAAGAATCAAGGTCTAACTCATGATCATGAATTATCAACTACAGCATCTGTACCTTAGAGAAATTTGAGTGATGTCAGAATAATCATTAATAGATGTGGTGCCAGTTACAAGACCAAAGCTATGATTTGCTTAAAACAATCCTTACAAGCTACCACCCTTACTGCTTCACAACTGTGATACACAGATACATAGCTGTGTTAGCACAAAGGCTAAACATCACCTCTTCAGAAGCCACAATCAACTGAAACTGCGTGTGTACTTGTGTGCTGCTGAACCTTCTCTTGATGACAGCAGCAAAGAGGAGGACTTACTCAAGGCTGTGTGCAACTGTATCTGCACCCTATCACCTCATTCTTGCTGTTGCTTGGATATAGGGATAGAACATTCATGCCATCTTATACTTAAGTGGAAATCCAGCACATGCATTTAATACTCACAAATGCAAACATACAGGGCAGCAATGCTTCAAAATCTGTTTAATGTTGACAGCTGTTGATGCAACAGATTGTCTCCCACGCAAATAATCCACTACTGTCTTGGACAAGCTGCTAGCCAAATGAAAGATCAAGACTGAAGACAATTGCCCAACTGACACTGCTGCTAAGTTACGCTTCAGTTTGCAAGCTCTGAACTACGCAATGGCACTATCCAATTGATTTGAGATGCAGAGAGCTGTCCTACAAGACTAAGAATAGAATCGGCCTGAAGTTCTAAGACCACAAGGATCTACCAAATGATCTCTCTTCTGGCCACAGGCAACAAACAACCTAAATGCTTCCTTGTTAACTTATCTTTTCACATGCAGAATCAACCTCCGGAACAATAATGCCTATTCCACATAGAATCACAGGCTGGAGAAAAGGACTGATAGGAACCTCACGAAGTTCAACAAGGGGAAGCACAAAGTCCTGCACCTGGGGAGGAACAACTACAGGCACCACGCAAGCTGGGGCCTAACCAGCTAGAAAGCAGCTTTGCAGAAAAGGACCTATACATATAAAAATGTATATATATACATCTGAAGGGAGGGTGCAAAGAGGATGGAGCCAGGCTCTTTTCAGTGGTGACCGGTGACAGAACCAGAGGCAGTGAGCACAAACTGAAACACAAGAGGCTCCCTCTGAACATCAGGGAACACTTTTTCACTGTGAGGGTGACCGAGCACTGGCACAGGCTGCCCAGAGAGGTTGTGGAGTCTCCATCCTTGGAGATATTCAAAAGCCGTCTGGACATGGTCCTGGGCACCAGTTGTACGTGGCCCTGCTTAAGCAGGGGGAGGTGGTGGACAAGATGACCTCCAGAGGTCCCAGCCAACATCAGTCATTTTGTGGTTCTGTGACCAGACATAAAATCCCGTAATATGTGAAATAAAAGCCTGACTGAACATATGGTTCAAATGTATAATGTGCAACTGCCCTATTAACTCATATCGAGTAAGCTGGACTGCATAGGGAGAACGCACAGTTGCCCAAGAGTACTTTAAGGCATATTTGTTTAGTGAAACTATTTTAAGAGCTCACCTGTAAGAGGCAGCAACAAAACACTATGAGGGAGACAGAAACCTTTTGAAAAAACTGCAGCTGATTCAGGGAGGAAAAGCACACCACATGACAGCTTCAGCAATCACATATTGACTAACTTGTAGCACAGTGAAAATTCATGACAATTTTGAGACAAAGGGCATACCAACCTCTTATGCAGCATTAACAACTTCAGCTATCAAGGCCTGTGGCAATTACACTTGAAGTACCAGACATGTCAGCTCCAGCAATGATTTACAGTGCTGGGGGAATACCGTACCTTGCGTTTGCTAGAAACACAGTGTATTTTCTCATCTGCATCTGAGCTTTTAACTGGACTTAAACTACAGTTTCAGTCCAACCTAGCTAGCCCATGACAAAGTAGAGAACTTGAAGCTAAAGCCAGCAATGCAACAGTTCAGATGTTACTGCATCGCCAGCTGGTTGCTCATCCAACAACTTTGTATAACTTCAGTCCTGTTACAATTGTCTGTTAAGTGAGTAAGAAGAAAATCACTTGAATATATTAGTTCAGACTGATACAAAAAATTATTCTCACAACAGCCTAGAGTGACAAAAAGATTTAAAAAACATTTGCCCCTTAAGAGTTGTTTAGTGAAATACAATTAGTACTGAGGAGAGACGATGCCTTCATTACCACTTTTAACTAGCGGCAGAGGCTAATATGTCATTTTGTCCAGTTCTTGAACTCAAGAAGTCTAAGCAGCATAGTTTAAAAGTATTCTTTCATGTATGGCAGTTCCAAATAACAGAAAATCTCCCTGTCATGTTCTTATCTCACTCTTAAGACACTTCCCAAGGCATTAAATCTCCTTTCACTATTAAAAGTATTTTTACTTTCTTCTCCCAAAAAGGACAAGATTAAGAGGTTGAGGAAAGGCAAGAAGCTCATAAAGGAATGCAGTTTCCAGCCAGATCTCTGAGCTTGTCCTCTGCAAGCTTTGGTCTCTGAAAGTATAAACCCTTAAACCTGGAGGATACTAGAGAAATTCATCAAGTCTTGGAAGAAAAGTAGACATTTAGTATTAATTATAGTTAATGGAGAATCAACTGTAGTGTTTTCTAGGGCAGCTATGGCTAGACAGTGATATTGGCAAGTAAATGAGGTGACAGAGATTTAAGTAGACAGAATCCTACAGACTGCAGTGGTTTCATAGATACAGCCATCTTACTGCTGCTGTCTGCATCCTTTTCTGCAGCTCTTTAGAAAGAGCTGAGAGTCCTCGGTGCTCCAAGCGCAGTGAGATCCTGCTATCTACAAATAAGTCAACACTGGGCAACACTGAAAACCAGACCACAGCTTAACAACAGTAATCTAAGTGCAAGCATTAGGAAGTCATGGGTGTATTTTCAATGCCCTCAGTGCTCATTTAATATGTTGGAGAAGAAACTGGCATGGAAAACAGCGAGAGGCTGATTAACCCTGGTATAAAGGGACTGGGCAAGGCTACAAACTTGTCTTGTCCTAACACCTGATATTTAGACCTAAAGGACTAGAACAACTGAGAGCAGTGAGAGTTTTTACTCTGCAATTTCCTGGAGCATTAGCATGCACATTTGGAAGTCTTTCATTTTAGGTACTGTCTTTTATCTAGTTATGACTTCCTTTCCAGAAGACTTCCAGTAATGTTTCTAGAAATCCTTTACTCCTGTTTGGAGTCAGGGAAATTCCTGTTCAGAGACAAGGGTGTTAGGTTCACTGAGGGAGCTGCAATACTTTTTATCTCAGTACACAAAACTTGTAAAACATTTGTATTTTCCTGGAGTGTACCACCATTTAAAAGATCTTTGCCAAGAGTAAAATGACATTTTTTATCTTTCTGTCTCTTATTTAAACCAGACTCTGAAGACACACTTTTCCTTACACTCAACTCTATGACACTAAAAAGAGTACACTGCAGCTTCAAAATGGGATTGCCTGCATTTTTGTTCCCACAGAGCTCTTAGATTCTAAAATTAAGTTCTACTACCTTGTTCTGCTTCAAGTCACTGAAGATCAATTATAAAAGCACTCTTCTCATTTGCAGACAAAACATCCTATAAATAGAAGCCTACTAAGAAAAATACTCTGTAAATAGAAACTTTCCCTCTGTTTGTAAGTAGAGACTTTTTCTGTTAAGAATCCTCCAGACAGCTAATTATAATACTATTCAGCAAACCATTATCTCCAGGAGATTGCTTATTTCAACAGAACCTTAGTTCTATTACTGTAAAGTATGTATTATGTTAGCACATATTCAGACCCCCTTCAGTATTTCAGCATTCTGATCTCAGATCTTGGATGGAGCAAGATAAGCAATAAAGTCAAACAGCTTTGATACTGATGCACTTATTAAACAAATATAATCAACACAAGAATTAAGCTATGTGTTCTGTTATGTAAACCGATACATATAGTGGTATCAGCAGACTCTTTGCACATTAATGCTTGTTTTACGACTACAGATGTGAATGCTGCTGATTTGTTCTTATACTTCAACTTTAGATTCAAAGTTCATATTCTGCACAGCTTAATGTACCAATGACTTTTTTTCCAAAAGATGTTATTATAAACTACACATTCATTTAAAGTTCTGCAAATAATATCAAGTGTTTCTACCTTAAGTAAAAAAAAAAGTATTTCAGAACACTTTCTTAAAGTTTATGCAATTACAAGGCAACCCTACCTCTGCCTATCCCACTGCAACAGTCCTACCTCCTACAACTTTTGAATTTATCAGCCGTTTCCAGCTAAATTTGTTAAAATGTATCACTAAGAAATGTTAAGTTCTTAAAGGATCATTAAAATAAGAGACCAAAAAGAGCAGCAATCCTACTAATCCTTTTTCAAGAAACAACTTTAATGTGAGCTCAAATCTTATCAGACGGCACTGATCCAGAAACATCCCAATCATGGGAAAAAGCAAACTGCTTTATGTTCTAGTAAGTCACCCACAAATTCTTTGTAGGTAAACCTCTCCAGTTCTGCTTCTCATTATAGCTAAATGTTATACTCCTCAAAACCTCAAATCAAGCCGTTTTGTTAGATACGCCACATGCAATAACATAGTCTTTGCTCTAAGGAATTCAGAATCTAAACTTGACAAATAAACCACCTGGTTCAATTCCAGGTCTGAACTCCGATCACCTCTGTAGATTGATTTCACATCACCGTTGCTTGCCATAGGTACATGTGAACAACAGCTCTCCTACYATCTTCAGACTGTTCAGAAGACACGAGCTCAGAAAGCCCGGGAGTGTTAAGGAAGGGAAGACCAGAGCTGAGCTAGCAGCCTCTCCGCACAAAAACTTCTCTTGTGGTTTATCTGCTCGATAAGCCGGGCACACCACAGCCCCTCTGGGGACAGTCCGTGCTTGCGGCAAARCCTTCCCGCAAAGACCCCGGGGTCTTCCCACGCCCTAGGCTTCCCCCCCGCTCCCGTCGGGAGCAGGGCTGCGGGATCCCCAGCGTTCCGGGCAGGGCCAGTTCCGCGGACCAAGGGCCGGGCGGGCGCGGCAGGGCACCGGCAGCGCCCGGGGGCGGGGGGACAGGGCCAGCGGGGGGCTCCAGGCCCACAGCAGCGGGCGGCGCGCGCCGGCACGCCGTCCTCCCATTGGGCGACCGGGAGCGCGGGCCCCCTCCAACCTCCGGGGGCGGCGGGACCAGCGCCTGATTGGGCCCACGCGCCGCTGCGTCGGTGCGGAGCAGCCGAGACCCTTCCCGTTATGCAACAGAGGGCGCCGCCCCTCCCCCGGCGGGACGGAGAGGAAACCGCCCTGCGGGCACGTGACCAGGAGCGCAGGCTCCGCCGCCGCCATCTTGAATGGGGGCGGGAAGCAGCGGTGACCATTAGTCCCCGCATCCCTGCTCGGGGAGGGGTCTGGCGGAGCGGCTCGCCGGGGACCGGCCCTTTCGCCCCCACCGGCACGGCGGGGGAGGGCGGAGGGGAACGGGGCTGTGCCCTCACGGGGCGAGTAGGCGCCATCATCGATCCGTCCTCCCCGCAAACAAAGCGAGAGGTCACCCCCTCCCCCCCGGCCGTTCTCAGGCCGGGAAAGGGGAGAAACCTTCGGGCCGCTACGGTGCTCTGTGGGTGGGTGGGGGTCCGTCCCCCCCTCATCGGTTCTACTGCCCTCGCGGAACCTGGCTGTCCCTATTTAACGGGGGAGGAGAAAGTTCAAGTCCTCCTTCCAGCTGCGGCCATTGCAAAACGTGACAGGAACGGCCTGCTCCCCGCACTTCCCCTGCCGCCGTGAGGCGCGGCAGCAAGGCGGGCGGCAGGCTGGCCCCGGGAGGCACGGCCCAGGCCGGGGAAGGCTGGAAGGGCGCTGGGCACCGCCAACATCACCAGGGCGGGAGGTAAAGCTGCTTGTATGCCCACGAGGCGGGTTATAACCAAAGAGGGTGCCCAGCCCTTCTGACCCGAGGCCAGCCGAAGAGAAATTCAAGGAGGTCTTTATGAACCGTTTTAGTTCACAAATGCAGAGCCCTGAAGGCACTTAAATTTCAGAGATTAAAGGAGGATAAAAAGCCTGTGGACACCTGACAGGATTTTAAATCAAGTCCAATTTAACAGTACAGCTGCATTTTGCCAGGGAAGTCTGTAACCACGCTACTAACTCCATTTCCTCCAGTGTCTTATCCGCGAGGGTCCCACCATCCCTGTGAACACAAACTGGAAATACTCAGCASAAGCCCATCAATCCCTCTGTTCCCTGTCAGCCATTATATCCCAGAAGGGGCTCTGCTGTATTTACAATTTAACCATTAAGAAAGGAAAAAAAGCCTGCAGAAGGGATGCATTTCAGTCCTGTGTGGACTAGGGAATATGTGATGTGCATGTTCAGCCAAGCTGACTCGGGTCTCTCAGTGTTCCCTGAGTAAACGAAACCACCACAACTTGGAAGGCTGCTTTTACGCCGAAGCCAGAATGCTGCACAAAACAGACTTCAATTCCAATAGTTCATGAGAGCCTGATCTCCTAATGCATTTGGTGGGACACACTGAGCMGCTACAACCAATGTGCCAGTTTCAGGCAGGAAGCATGTTTCTAGTTATTAGCACTTTAAGCCCAGCAAGAACAGTGTCCAGTCTTACCAATTCCTGCAACTCGATCTTCTCCCCCTAAAGACGGACTCCCAGGATTCATTTTGGGATAGAAGCTAGACTTGAGGCAGGTCAATGAGCCAAAATAAACACTTTTTGGACTTACGCTACGAATTCATTATGATTTCAGTACCATAATATCTACCCACTAGTTTATGACCTGCCAAATGTGCTTTGGCCTTGAAATGATACAGGCATTTATTAATGTATTTGAAGGCTTAGAAATTCATCCCTGTCTCCTCTGAGTACTCCTCAAGAGCATATCCTGTCCTTACCAAACAGAAAAAGGAGCCACTCCTTTTGTATGGCAGGCAATGTAAAACAGTATTCTAGGAGTAAACTTGGAAAGAAAATCCAGAAACCCCAATCCTTACTGTTTTGTACCTCTTTCTGTGAAGTACCCGATGAAAACCTGATGTGTTCAGTTGAACAGCATTATAAACACCTATCTTCCAGCCCTTTATTCCCCTTTGCATGAGAGGCCATCTATAGACCAAAAACTGCAGAGCTCCAAGATGATGGCTTGGTTGCATAAACATGGGGCAGATTTTAAAGCTGACGCTCGTCAAGAGGGCAGCAATGAATGGCACTGGGGGAAAACCTTAGTTTAAACATAGCTGCTGCACAGGAGAACGCTTCGGTGCCACTCACTGAAAGTCTTCGTTCTCTGTGACAGCCACCTTCTAGCAACAAGTGGCACATCTGCTTTCAAGATGTGCTTTGCTGTTTCCTGACAGCCACCCAGAAAATCTCTCAACAGAAGCTCCAGTTGTGACATTTTAATTTGTTCCTTTAGTAGAATGACTGCCACCCCTTCCCAAACGTCTTCAGCCACCTTACTGAACGTGGCTTTTCAGAGAACCAGTCTTAGAGCCGCTGACCCCTGACTGCTGCCCTGATCCTTGCCAAGTTCAAGCCTAAGTCTCATTTTGGGAGGGAGCAGGTTCCCTATAAAAATTATTTCAACGTGTTCTATTGTTTTAAACCCCTAGAGAACGCTCTCTTAGGCTGTATGGTTTCTATCTAGCACTATTATTATTTTTACAAGTTTAGTCAAGCTGTTGCTTGTACTTCTGCATCGTACAACTTCAGTGGCCTGCAGTGTACGAGCCAGCCAGTCAGGCTGTAGCAGTACTCTGCACCCTGTGCTCCAGCAAGGCAGGGTTCAAAAAGCAGTGCCCCAGAAAGCATGGCAGGCTAGAAAAAGAAGTCCTGCCTCCCTCCCCAATTCTACTWCGTCACAGCCAGGCACTGTTACGTCATAAGAAGAAATTGGTATTAGACACTCTACAGCAGCTTGTGGAGGTGGCCGGGGCCTACACTGCCGGGGTGGGGGAATAGGACGGGAGGGGYCACATCCCAATGGGGGGCTTCGGGGAAAGGCAAGCAGCCGCCCTCARCTCCTAGAAAACCGGGAAGGGGTGAAGGAAGGGGGAGGAAACCGCCCGATGAGATGGCGCAGCGGGAAGAGACCAGGACGCGACGTTACCTGGGCTTGGTGACGGCCGAAGCCCTCCTCTTCCTGGTCCCCGCATAAGGCCCTCCGCAGCCGCTCCAGGTGCTCCCGCAGGGTGACCCGCTGGTGGAAGGAAAAGGCCGGGTGCAGCGAGGCCATAGTGAAAAGCAGGAGCAGCTCCTCTTGCGCGCCGAAGCCCAGGCCCTGGGCGGCGGGGAGGCTGGCCTGCCCGTTTTCTCCAGCTCCRTCCATCACCACCACCACGTCCTCCTCCTCGGCCCCCTCCTCCTCGGCAGCGCCCGCTTGGGGCCGCCGTACCGGGCAGCTCTGCAGGATGGAGTCCACCTGGGGCAGCAGGCGGTGGAGGCGGCCGGCGGCCTCGCGATTCTCGGAGCCCAGCAGGGCCAGGTAGACGATGAGCTTGGAGCGCACGGCCGGGTCGCGGAAGTCGCCGAGCTGCCCGGGGTCGCTGAGCCCGTTAGCCTTCGCCTCCGAGTCGCGGAGGCAGTGGTAGTCCTTGCGGGCCAGGTCTTCCAGGCAGGAGCCCAGGAACCGCAGCTCCAGCGGGTTGCACAGGTCCAGCAGCCCCACCATGAACTCCAGTCGCTGCGCCGAGCCCAGCACCAGCCCAAACCACTCRTACACCGTCTCCTTGTCGGTGCGGGCCGCCGCCGAGCCGGGCCCGCCGCCGCCCGGAGCGGTGAGCGCGGCTGGGGGGGACGGCGGGCCAGGCCCAGGCCCAGGCCCCGGCCCCAAGCCGTGCAGCTGGCTCGGCCTCTCCAGCCCGCACCCCCTCCCCGCGGCGGCGCCCCCGCGGGCCGGCGCCCGGGGCACCTGCTGCAGCTGGAGGTGACAGTCCAGGGCACCGCCGGGCTCCTTCAGCCCCAGCCCCGCGGCTGCCGCCGCTGCTGCTGCCGCCGCCTCTTCCACCGCCGCCGCCTTGTGGCTCGTCTGCTTCAGGGGCAGCTTCATCTTCAGCATCCTCGGCACGGGGGGGACGCGAGCATCCGACGGGGCCCGGCTCCGGGACGGGGCCCGGCCCGCCGGCGGCAGCGGGGGGGGAAGCGGCGCGGCCGGCTTGTGGCTCGTCTGCTTCAGGGGCAGCTTCATC
>JASVER010000026.1:216552-235201 GCA_030449065.1 Oceanodroma leucorhoa | reverse complement strand
AAAAAAAAAAAAAAAAAAAAGAACGAATAGCATGAGAAAGCAACAAGAAGACAAAGATATTCCAAGTGGACTTACAAGTATTTCAGTAGCTGAGGGAGGTGGCAGCAAGAAGAGGACAATGTGGAAAGAGAACTGAAACTCAAGTGCCGGAGTGAAATGAAAGTGAAACTCGGCTGTGGATGGAAGGCGGACRCTGTGAGGAAATGCACCAACACTGACAAGCCGGCACAACAGGAGAGCCTACTATAAAATTTTACTTGCCCAGGGCAGCTGCCCTTGAGGTTTTTTTAATCTGATTTTCTTAAAAAAAAGTATAGGTTGCATAGATCTTTAATGACTGTTGGGCCCCCAGTCATGCTGGTTTAGGGTGAGCATGGTACAGAGCCTTAGAGGGAAAAATGTGTCTGTAATCTCTAAGTTGAAAGCCAGGTGAACTCTGAAGGAACAGGCAGCAGGCAGAGGAGCAGGCAGGACGGCGCTGCCGGTTTGGGAGCCCCACACCCCCGCTCTGGGAGGTTAAAGCGCAGCAGGGGTCCGGTCTCACGCCCCAGGCCAAGGACCAGGAATGCGCCACACGGAGCAAGATGCCGTGTCCGAGAGAGTCAGCATTGCCACAGCTGGATTTGCAGTAATAGGACTAGGGACTTCTCTGAGTCTTCTTCCACCTGCTGTCTTTCCACCTCTACAGCATAATCCCCGTTCAAATTGTCAAAGCCTTGGAGCCTCCTGAGTGCATAGAAGCTTCATCACTGATCTAGAAATGTTGTCCTTATTGATAGATCCTTCTGTGAACCTGGTTGCYGCAGGCTGCTGGCCCAGCTTTTACGCCTAGCTGTGACCATCACGGTTTGGATGAATGAGCTATGGAGAACAGGCAAGCCAAGGAGCCCCCGTTCCCTGTACTTTGTGTGTCAGCACGCCATGTACAGGCAGCCACGATGTGTCTTCTGATTGTAAGGGCCTCGCTCACTAAGTTCTTACAAAGAGGTCATTGGCATTTTGGGGTTTTTGTTTAGCAGGCCTAAAACATCTCCAGCAATGCTTTTAGAAAGGAGAAAGCCATTAAGAAGAATAAAAATGATGCTGGGACACTGGACTGAATGCTGAAACTAAAGGAGAGACTAACAAAGTAACCCTCAACACTATCCACATACATTTCTTTTGTTTTTTAAATTATCCTGTTTTTTTTCAATACTGACTTCTGACCAAGGTACTCAAAGATTTTCTGTTAATTTCAGCAACACATAAAACCAGTTTCATAGCCTCCGTTTGTGTGTTCCTCAACCACTGCTAAGGATCTGCTAAACATRGTTTGTAAGGATATGAATGAGGTTAATCTGTGGCCCATTTAAAAATCAGATGGGGAGGCTGTAGGATATATACACACACATATATTTTAGGATATATATCTATATTTCATATAGATATATATATTTCATATATATCAGGATTTTTTTTTCATGTTGATACTGTTCCCCAGCTACTGTCTCTGCTATCAGTGTTTTCGCTTTTACAAAAAGCTGTAACAAATGCTCAGTGAAGATCTTTGCATGGATTCCTATACTACAGGGTAGAAGATATGTAAATAGGGCAACCAAAAGCTTCCTTTCCTGCTTTCTTCCTTCCTTCCCTTTCCCAGACTGTAGGAGGATCAACTGCCTCTTTATACAAAGTTTGCAAAAGCAATTCACTGTCAGTAATATGGACGACTGTCAGGTCTCTCAGTCAAACTCCCGAGGTGTAAAGGAATCGTTTCAGGCAATGTCACACAAATGTCACGCAAAAAACAACTTGGAAGAAAATACAAGTTCCCTGATAGAGCTTTGGAGCAATTCTGCTGACTCATGATTTCTCATTTATCACATGATAGTCAGCATTTTTTTTGAGTATCTTACCTTTTGTGAAACAGGAGGGTTTTTAGCCCTGAGATCTGGAAGAAAAAGTCTTGAGAACACGACAACTTGAAATTTGCTAAAAATAAAGCCTGACAAATCAATAGATTGTTATTACTTATGTTTTTATTCTTATTACTTTGATGGGTTTTGAATATTTAAGCTGGTTTATTCTTTCTTTGGGCCTCTTTTTCAGCAGGAGTTGAACAAGCTTATATTTGAAAACTAAAGATATGTTTAAGAAATGGCATTTTTTTCAATACGCATTTATGGAATGAAGACAGGCATTTTTAGGACTTTATATTCAACATGACTAGTAATATGCAGAAAATGTCCCACAGTCCTAATTATGTTAGCATCCTGTGCAGGAATAATTTTAAACACACTTTAAATAGTTTAAACATACCTTTGGATTTAAAGTTACTGAAAAATAAGTTCAGCGTAGGCAGAGGGTGTGTTCCCAGGATCAACTTCATTATGAAAGACTATTTCTAAAGTCAAAGTTGTTGGTTATTCATTTGCAAAGGTCACCTATCCCAGGCCTCTTTGGCAAGCTTGCCAGTAAAGGTACTGTTACGAAACACGGTTGCAAATTTCAGCTCACCGTTCCAGGGRAGCTGAACTGAGGCCACAGTCTTTCTTTCACATAACTGTCAAAGGTGAATTATTACTCTTTTCAACTAGATGCAGCTCCGAAACATGTGAAAGATGGAAACATCACCAAGCTGCTAAGATAGAGGGGCCTGTTTCCACTTCTGGGCAAATGGAGCGGGTTCCTTACCTGCACGGCGTTCCAGCCCATGGTGCGCGTGGCATGGTTTGCTTTTCTCCATGTAAAATAAGAAAAAATAGTTATTAAGAGAATGTAAGGAGAGTTAAGGATACAGTAGCACTGGGATATTCTTATYCTTTGGATCTCCTGGCCAGCAGTTTCCCTATGCTGATGGAAATCCTCAGTGGGTTTTACCTTCACAGAGCACAGCCTGCACCGCCTCGGATCACGCCGAGTTCAAGTCGGTATAAATTGTGCGGTACCAGGATACACTGTACCCAGAACTGACATCTGCACACAAAGCTACTACCTGATCTAGACGACAGTTCAGTTTGGGGGAGGAAAGCAATGGGATTTTCAACACCRTTCAGCTTTGGGCTTTCTAATATTCCAGCAAGGACTGTGGTGAAACGCCCGTGACTCCAGGGAGTTACAGGTGAACCACCACTGTGCGCTTTCACAATGAGCAGCGCATGAGCGTCTGCACGCGGGCAATCTGCACGCACAGGCCAGCTAGCGCCAGGGCTGTGCTGTCATGGGAAGTCCTACTTAAATAACACCATTAGACAGAAGACCATTTAAAGCACGTGCCCAAACCAGTCGCTGTTCTAGTTAGCAGTGAAGTACGTCCTTAAGTGTCAGGCAGTGAAATTTAAACACCTACACAGAGGAGAAAAGACTTAGGCCACCTTAAACATCTGATGAAAGTTAATTGAAATCTGTTCTGAAATGAGGGCTCGCAGGAGGAATGTGGGTGTGGCTCAGGCACGCAAGAGCTAAGCACCAGGCCTGCCTGATATTAGTCATGTACAAGATAATTATGTATGCAACGAGCACCTGGGAATCAAACCCTYCTGAGAGGTTTATTGGCTAGATTATTTCATAATCTCTACACTTGGGCCGGGAGGAGGAGAAGAGCAACCTGCCAATCAAACCGTAAGGAACCATCATGTGCACTGGACATTCTTCAGAGCAAAACTCTCGCCAGTATGAACTCAAAGGTACTGGGGGAAGAAGCGCTACATCCTGACCTTTAAAATGTGCAGTCATAGTCACAAAGACCCAGGGATGCCAGCGTGAGCTGCAGAAGAGTCATGAGTCACTTGTGAGATTTGTGCTGCAGAAGGAACACGTTATCCCTTCGCTCTGCTGGTAGTGCCAGTCTCTTTATGTCTTAAATGATCCATCTGCTGCTGCCCAAATTAGACACAGAGCTCTCGCCGCCACTGTGCAAAGCAGTCGCCATCAGTGCTCAGAGCGTGGTGTTCTCCGTAACTCGTGCCTTGCTTAGCATCTTGCCTACAGCCAGGGAAACCCCCTCGTGMCAAGCGTGGCCTATGTCCCACTGGAGCCCTCAAAAGAGGAACTCTTGTTGCGACTGCCAGAGCTGATTTGTCAACACCGCGACCATGTAGGTCTTYGCCAGCAAGCCCAGCTGAAGGACAGGAGGAGAGATCTTCCTAGGGTGGGAGCTGCTGTCATGAGCCTATGGATGAGATGGGGGTCTGGTGGCAAAACGAACACCTCAGCTGCACAGCTCACAGTGTTACTGGAGGTGTAAGGCGGTCAGCAGCTACTGCTCACTTGTCTTCTTCTCCACACACTTTGGCTCAGGGCACRCAACATTGCTGTTCAAAAAAAAGCTGAAGCTTCACCTCACCTTGGTACGCCGTTGCTGAAGTGGATTTGTTTGAATCCACTGCATGCATTAACCTGAAATAATGCAGGCGTTACACGCTGCGATTCAGTTATTTTAAAGTAGGTTGCGAAAATATGTAAATCCAAAGAAGCAACCTTCACTTTCCTCATGCTCTCTCCCACAATATATGTATTAATATTGAGGTGCCCACAGTTCAAATTATCTGTCCTTGAAAGTTTTACTATTTGCTCTTTGGGGATGTCCAGTATTCAGGTGTGACTCCCTACTTGTAAAGCAGGGGTTCTCCATTTGGCAACCTCTCGGGAGTAAAACAAGGAATTGGAAATCTCCTGATGAGTAGGTGCATGTTTCATATTGGAGGTGTTTCTGGCTTTCCACTTCTGAAGAATGAGTAGGTGGCCTTGAAATAACGACATTTGTGGAAGCTCTTTAAATCTGATATGTATTTATTAGGACTTCATGGCATATAAACGGGATGGCTTACAATCTGGGGTATGTGAGGAAAAGCATCACAAAATTTATTCTGGAAAAAARAAGTAATTAAATGAATCAGTTGAGTGGATAACTCCTACAGAAAAAAGAAAGAATCCTACATAAGCTCTTGTTCCTACTGAAATTAATAGCCCCACTTCAGTGGTTTTTGAAGGACCAAGGCATCAAATTTGGTGTTTAGTGTCAAAATCTCAAATCCTGAGCAAACTTGAAGTAGGGGACTGTTGTACAAAAAATATCTAACGCATCCCTGGGCACTGAATATCAGCATGGATCCTTGGAGCTACTAGTGCAGCCCACGGGAAGATGAGTGCATCACCAGCACTGCCCTCAGCTCAGCCAGTCTCCAGCCTCACCCCCTGGGGCATCGCAAACTCCCACGAAAAGGCCCTCCTCTGGTTGGGTGGTTTGGTTATTTTGGTGGTAGTGCCCAGTCTCAGGAGCAGCTGTGTTTCTTTTTCACAAGGAAGAAGAGTAATTTCTGAGTGGAGGATACAGGGCATCTTCCATATATATGTGGACACTCATGCCATTCTCACTCCAGTTCAGCAAAGGCACTCCAGCATATGCTCAGCTTGAACGTGCATATGAAAGTGATGATGCTTGTGCTTTRTTTAGCAGAGAGAGACATTTCATGTGGTTGAAGCCCAAAGCCTTATTCACYTTTTTTGTCCTCAGTTACAGGCTGTCTTTAATAATTGAAGACAAGTGAAGGGTCACAAAATTACCCCATTTTACCCTGCCCCCATTTCATCCCTACCTCAAGGGATGTTTTCAACAGGATATAATTATCATCCACAATCATCTRCTAACTCTTGAAATAATAGTTTAGTCATGCCTAGTTTTCTCTAGCATGTATTGAAAGAGCAATCAGTATTTGAAAGAGGAATACCCTTTCTTTCCCAGGAATCTGGAAAGCATTACAGGCTCTGAAAAACTAAAAAGCCTGGCTGAAAAATTGTTGGCAAAAGGCTGGGTTTTAATTAATAAATTTAAAAACTTTTCTGTCAAAAAAACTCTTAGCATCTTCCTCTCAATTAAGCAAATCAAGATTTACTGACTTTTTCTGCATTTATCCTATTTTTTTCTCCTCTTTATGCCATTTTATTCACAACTGCTCTTTTTCCTTAAACACTTGCCATTGGATATCAATGAGCTTCAGATGCCTTTCGATAGCCTTTGAAAGTCATTCATTTAATAAATCTGTTCTTAGCCCAAATTATGTTTTCTTGCTGTGAGCTGTGCCAAATCTCTTAGTCCCTCCAGATTCAGCCTCCCCTTCTGCTCTTGCAATGTTGGCCAAACAAGGTTGCTCAGTGTGTTTCCCGCAGAGGTCCCAATATTGCCTGCTGCAAGGGAAGACATTATCTGTAGAAGTCAGGCTACCTCAAGGACAACGTGGATGGGGCCTGGAGTGCTTCCAAGAAGGGCGGAGAAGATGCTTCCAGAGCTGKCCGGCTCAGGACCAGTGTGGACTACTGTGTTTGCCTCAGGTCCCCATTCAAGARCTTCCTTTTCTTCTGCCCTACACATGAATCATCCATTTTGGTGATAAACTCATCTGGCCATGACTGAGCCTTCCTCTGCATTTGTGCAGTGGCTAMGGCATTGATCAAAGCCTCTAGAAAGTAATAAAATATATAATAAAAGAGTTAATTAAGAAATCCTCTCTTAGTCAGGAACACATGTTGCTTTCTATATCTTTAATATGCCTGGTGTACCTTGAGACACTAAAAGAATAGCAAACCRTAATACTTTGAGTTTGCCTGAAGATGATGAAAAAGCCCTGATGATAGAGGACTTAAATTGGAAAACGGTGTGAGCACGCAGTCCACAATGCGGCATTCTTATCTATCTTGACAACCAGCTTTATCACCTCCCGCAGAAAAGGTGGCAAAATCAGTTAAATCAAATGAATTACTGTTGCAGCCTTTTGCCTAAAAAGACACTCCAGCTCCTTGGGAAAGGATGTTCYTTACCTGCATTTTAAATCATTTCAAGAGTTTAACTTTTTACCAATTTAATTACTAATCAGTGTCGGAAGCCAGTTGCAAGATAATTTTGCCCAATTCTTTCTTTTTCTTCCTCTCCCATTTTAAAGGTTCTCCAGGGATCCCCCTTTTGTAGTCCTGTTTATTCTGTTTAAATACTTAAAAAAAAATCTTTGAAATCTGACCATCTAGCTTGGATATGTAGCTTAAATCCRGCATCTAATGAAATTCCAAGAGGTTCCCAGCTCCCTCAGTTCCTGTGAACATCACACTCTGACTAATTTAAAAATTCTATTGTCCTAGGAGCTCATGTTTTCTAAGCACTTAGAGACCATAGTAATGAWCATGAGAGCAAAGCCAAAGGAATGTGACAGAGACATGAATTTCAAACTGCAAGTGCCAAAAAAAGTGAACACTTCTTTTCCTTTTAAATAAGCTTGCAACCAGAAAAGAAAAAAGAAAATAATTGTCGAAACTGATTTGAGACATGCAGCTTAACATGAGGTTTCCTCTYGCTAGATCTCTGGAAATGCTTGGACTTCTTTTGCCATCTGCAAAGTGCTTTTCAAACATTGTTTACTTAATCTTAGCCCTCTCCTGGGGGACTGGTGGGAAATTACTGCGTTCTTTTTCAAGGTGTAGAAATTGAAACGAACATGGTTAAGCCTCATCATTTAGGAATTTATTCCCAGTGGATGTAATCTCTTCGGCAATTCCACCTTCAGGAATGATGGCCGGAGGGAGCAATTGGAGAGGACAAGAACTGGGAAATCAGAAAGTTTCCAGAGGAAGGGATCTTTAACGGTGAACAGAGATCAAGGAAGAAAACTATGTAAACTGGAATCATGCTCAGGAGTGGGAACGGTTATTTAGATGCTCTGTAAAATGCCTGAGAGGTAAAGTGAAATCCGTGGGCCTGGTGGGGCAGGGGAGGTGCAGACGGTGCCTCGGAGGAGCACGCACGCTCCGAAGGAAGGGAAGGGCGAGTCACGCGCCTGCGCGGGGCAGTGGCASTAACCCGCTCCTCTCTCTGTCTCCCTTTCTCCCATCTGTGAAATGGACCTAATACTTAGGCAGATTTCCTCAGGGAGGGGATGAAAGCACTGTGAAAACATTGAACAAAGGAGGGCGTTTAATGACAGAAGTGAGAAATACAGCTGCACCTCATTGCCTCTGGTTAGCCAAACACTGACCGACCACCATCTACCACCTACCGTTGCTGCTGCAAAGACATATACACCTAATACACGTGTTTTAGCACTGTCAGTTCTCTTGTTTTGTCTTATGCCAAAATATTTGTTTGCAATAAAAAAAMCTGCAGGTTGAAAAACCTCGATGGCGTATCTGAAGAATACATGCTTACCCTACCGTGCAATGTCATCAGAATAGCAGTCATTTACTTGTTGGCTGTAAGACCCAGTAGGCAGGTCTAATAGCTTGCTTCCCACTGGCTTCTCTCTCCCGTGGCCACCTCAAAGCTTTAGCCCGAGAAGCTTGGCAGAATTGGTCCACAGTGTGCAATTAATTGCAGATTAAAAATACAACTTCAGGAACTTCGCCAATGAGATAATGTGAGACAGCGCTCTTAGGCGCTCAGGTAGACTGATTTATCCCTAAGCAGTATGTGCCCTTTTAAAGATGATCAGAGCAGTCAGAACTTTTGACTTTAAAAAAAAAAAGAAAAAACCCAAAGCTGTTGAAAATTATACTGCATTGCATTCAGTGCGAATTAGTGAATGATGTCAGACCTGAAAAGTATTGCTTTTCATAAACAATATTATTTGCAATATATGCTCTATCAAATTGTATTGTAAGGAGGGCAGCAGAAGCAGGACATTATGTCAGGAGTTCTGTATTCCTAACCTGCATTGCCTGCATGCCCCGACAACAGTCGACATGAAGATCCATTTTACTGCACTGTAGCCATATAAAAAGGAGCTTAAAATGGAAGTAAGATGATTGAAACCAATGAGAACATCCAACAAAATTAATTTGCATTGAAAAATAATGTTTTGTCAAACCTGAAATGATTTGTAGGGATGCATTAGTTGTGATGAAATTCTTGATGGTCTCAGAATACTAGCATTACCTTCTTACTGCCGAGCAGGACACAAACAGAAATAGAACATCGGGATTTTTCAATCTTGCAATAAATGCTTCAACGCAATTTTGTTCTGTTGCATAAAAATCGTTTCCCAACCTAATACAGCTTGATAACACATTTTCAAACAGTGGGAGGGAATTCCTGTCCTGAGGTTAGCTACAAATTATACTTGTGTCCTCTTTAAAGCCCATTTACATGACTACAAGGGTGCAAAATTGCTGTTGTATAAATGAGACTAACTCAGAACACAGGGAGTATCATCTTAAATGAAGCTTGCATATACACCTACAGTGTAAATATTGGATACTGTTTGCTTTTATAGATGCCAAGAAGCCTATAAAGAAGACCAGCATAGGTGTCATCAAGGAACAGCTAATAAAATAAGAACCGTTTAAAGAAATAGACCCTGCCCCATCCTTTGGGTCATCATTTTACATACCATAATTCCTGTCCTTCTGGAAAGTCCATAAAAGTAGCAAGTTCTGCATACTGTTTATTCTATAGGTATAACGGGCATGTATATTTTTGGTGGAAAATGCTGCCTATTAGCCTCATGCTGTCTTTAGCACAAGGGAGGTGAAAAGTCTTTCAAACTTTCAAACCTCAGACCTCACAGGAGAGAAAAGTAGCTGACAGCAGAACAGGTTGCATCAGTTACAGGACGCAATTATGAAGAAGAGAGTTGAAAAAAAGAAAAAAAAAAAAAGGCAAAATGGGCAGGTTTCAGCCACACCGAGGAAGACAAGGTGGTAAGGCTGTGCAGAAGGAAAGCAAGGTTAAGAAGAAAGCACAGGACAAGAAAAGCTGCCAACTCTAGTGCTCAGGAGAGAGGCCTGAGCACCGCTCCCATGTCTCACCCATCCACCTGTCTCAGCTGTGTAAGGGTGCAGGATGACTGTGTCAGCTGCTGGTGCTTTCCTGATCCCACTGCAAATTGGTCCAGGCAGCCAAGTGAGCAAAAAGTTACTGGATTTTTTTTTTTTTTCCCAACTTGGTAATTTCAGTTTTGTGTCCAGCAATTTTCTGTTTTGCTCTTTGAACTGTCTCACCATCAGACAAACTTTGTGTTGGGGCAAAGCAAGTGTCTGGCTGGAAGGGTGCTTGTTCCAGCTCTGAGTTAGACCAGCTTAAACTGTCATGGAAACACACCCAAGATGTTTTCTAAGCCTAGCGTGAAATCTGCAGGCTTGGGTCAGTGTTAGTTGCTTTAGAGCTATTGCTAGCTGTACACTGGGAATCTCTTCAAGTTCAAAACTTGTTTTTTGCAGAGACCACCAAGCAGACATCACAGACATAATAGTAATTAGATACCACATTTGAGCTTATTTAAACTAGCAATTGATTTGGCAGAGGCCTCATCCGCTATTACACATACCTTGAACTATTCAATCTCTATTTTCAATGCTCTTTGCTTAAATCCAAGCAAATCCAGAGTCTTTCCTGCATCCCAGCCCACCCATAATACTGAAAGATCAGAGAACTTTAAATATTTTTATTTGTGCTCCCTTTTTAGAGAAATTAATGGAAGAGCATGGATATATACCGCATTTGTTTGTGCTAATGCACAGGTAAGTAATCCTGCTCTACTTCAAGAGCTGTAGAGGCAGAGTTACTTGATTTGGATAAGTCATGAATGTGTTGCCATTCCAAAAGGCATCCATTCCCTTTTGACGAATACAGTAAAACATTGCATCCCAGCCCAAATAACCATTTTCATCTGCCAGCAGGCAGGGAAGAGGCTGCTCCGACACAGTAGCGCTCCAGTGGGACTGGAGAGCAATTGGTTGAAAGCGGGAATGCTCACCGACGTGGGAAGGCTGGTAGGAGAAGTGGTCAGGCCAAAGTGACATGGATACGCACCAGAGAAAAACGTAAACTAACTGAACAATTGGGCAGAGGTAATGGCTATATCCCATGGACGTGGGGGTTGAAAAATACATAGGGCAGAGGGGTGGGATATAAAAATGAACAGGGGAAAGGAAGTAATTTTATAGCTTGTCATGCTACCACAAACAAAGTTGTCGGGTCCTAATCAGTGGTTTTCACTCACATTTTTAGCAGTGCAATGTGAGCACAAAATGGTAACCACCATTCACCTTTGCTGCTTTTTACACTGGTTATTGCCTGGTGCAAACGTAAGTGGTTCCTAAAAATGCACTGCTAATCCACTAACAGTACCCAGAAAAAAGCATTTTGTGTCCCTACAAAACCTTCTATCATAAGATCTTACAAAAAATTGCAAAGAGCAATATGGTAAAGCTCAGAATATCTAAGCCAGGCGGGTTTTTTTCATCTCATGTTGCAGATAGCAAGTTGAGGTGCTGAGAGATGTTAAGTACCTGGTTTAAGCCACAGAGACTTGACCACAACTCAGACCAGTAACTCCCAACTTGGACTTAGCTCAGCAAAATGAGAACCCTCCTTCCCTGAAGTAATAGTTTGAAACAGGAACCAAGAAGAGGAAGCTGCTTTGACCAAATGTTAATGGGAATGCAGAGAACTGGATAATGTGCATGTGCAGGAAAGCAGTAAAGGAAGGTAGGTAGGGAGAGGTGGTGGGATTAAACTGATGAGGTGCTTTTCTACTAATCGTAACAATAAACTGTCCAGCAAAAGCATAAAGGAAACATAAATGGTGTGACTGGAGTGTATGCATCCATGAGCTAGCTCTAATCCTGCTGCCCTAAGAAACGAGAGCAACAAAAATGTGGCAGTGCAGACTAACAGAGAATCGACTAACTCTGGAGACTTGTTGCCTCCCAATACATCTAATACCGCTTGGTACCTGAGGGGATTCCACCACACAACTCCAGGTTGCAAAGTCAGCCGGTGCGTAGCTACCTCGCAGGTCTCTGCATGACGCTTCATCGCACGGCCGGGATGTGCTCTTGGAACCTGGCCCAAGCATTGATCTGGCTGGAGAAGTACTTCAGTAGTTGTGCTGATGAGAAAATCCAGACTTGCCAACCATCTATTAAGAGAAATGAGTGGGTTTTTTCCTGTCTTTGAGGAAGAATCTTTGCCTGTCACTTTTAATTAGCCAAATTATAGCTGTCATTGTGTTCTGCAGCTCATTAAATAGTAGGAGTCTGCCTCAAATATTATGGTGAAATTAAAGAGACAGTCTTGATAAGATCCCTTCTTTCAACCAGAAAAAATATGACTTCTCTTCTATCATGACACTTCACTGAATCAAGCCTTTGTTTCATCCAAGCTCATTTTTCCCCTGCATTACACTTTTCTAGTAATATTTAAGGACTTTAATAGGGTGATGCTGTTCTCAGGAAAAAAAGAAGAGAAACAAATAAAATCAAATCAATAGATGGACAGGCCTCTGCTACCAGGCATGCTGACCTCTCACTCTTACAGCCAGGATGGTTAAGTACTACATAGCTTTGCCTCAAGATATCTTGCACATAATGTCTTCATATTCTTTTGTCAAAGACAAAGTACACAACCATGTACTCCTGAACTGGAATTTCCCCTCCCCTGCTGGAGTTTATGGAGTTTTGATTATAAATGTGGCACACACGACTGTTGTAATTTTTTCTCTGCGTAATGATTTATCTATCTACTGGAGGCAGCTGTTGTACAGGCTCTAGTTCAAATACAGTGTATTATAGAAACAGACTCTACCTTTCCACCCTGATCATATTTTTTCTGTATTTGCTGTTGCTCTAAAGAAAATATAGATCCAAACCTACCTAGATTATAAACCATTCATACTAAAGCCCACATTTATATACAAAAAGCACAAGAATAACCAGTGAATAAAAGTGTTTGAATTCTATATTAAAATCTTACTCCAGCCATAACAAGAGTTGATAATGGATAGATTTCAACTACTCTTACTCTTCTTAAATATTTAATTACAGAAAGCCTTTGGGATCTCAGTCAAGGTTGTGGATCCCTTCGTACTCAGCACAAATCCAGAACAAAAGGATGGTGAGTTTACAGCACAGATATAAAGCCAGATGCGATGGACAATAAATGGGGAAATACACGGAACCAATGAAATGATATTGATCTGTGTGAGATGTCCTGGTCTTAGCACCCTGGTGGCTTCACCCTTGTCTTTTCTTTTTATCAGCACCATAAAAAAGCAGGGTGCTTTAAGGTAGCCAGTGAAAGCAGGTGATAAAATAGCCTTGTGCACACCTTCAGTAAACTGCATTAAAGTAGGAAAAGTGGCATCGGAGAAAACCTGATGGTTTGTTAGCTTTTCAGAAAGTGGAGATGGCAGCGTCTAGTGGAGAAGAGCTCAAGGGGCTGGCCCTTTTTGGTGGGGACAAGGGACGGTGTTGATCAGAGCATGAGTGCAGGAGACGGCAGAGAGAGGGAGAAAGGAGTCCGGAATCAAAACCAAGGAGGAGGGCCAAGTGGGAGCAGTTAGACGGGGAGATGGAAGATGGACAACATATGGCAATAATATTGAATGGGATGGAAATAAAATGCTGTGCTGTTTCATACAGGAAAAAGAGCACAGAGGAGAAAGGTCAGGTGGGGCAGACCCTAGAGATAAGCTTACCTCTCCCAGTACATTTGAATCCAAAGAAAGGAAGACGCACAAGAAGATGTGTGCAAGGACACTAATCAAGGACGCTTCTACAGTGCATAAGATCTGGGGAGCAATACAGCTATGTCTGCATGGGGCACCCTTGCCCCCTGTATCTCTGAAGCTTTGCCCATGTTCCAAGTACATTTTCAGGGCTTGTCATTAAATACAAACATATTGTTTACGCTCTGTTGCCCTTAGAAATACCAAGTCACCCTGGGAAAATACAGTTAACTTTTATAAAATCATCAGCATGCTCCTTGGTAATTTTAGTCCTATCTAAGTCCTGCTATGCGGTTAAAAACTGGGCCACGTGCTTCCTCTTAAAGTAGAACATTGTGTCCCACCTTGAAAGACACACCACATTCAAGTGTCTGCGTTTAGTGGGGCAAGCTAATAGGTCTGATGGGGCAGCAAATCTGCGCCCTATACGACACTAGCCACTCGTTTATCAGTCTTGCAAATGTGCAAATAAGATATAGGCTTGTCAATAAAATATGTTTCAATTTAATTTTCTCCAAGGCAGAAAAATAAAAGAAGAGACCCAGGAAAAAAGAAAAAGATTTTTGGCGCCTGAATGTCTATCTGTTCATTTTTAAAATCTGCTTTTATTTATACTCTGGTTTTCATTGATCTCTGGTGATAAATGTGCCAGCTGAGAGAACTTAGTTCTAACAGACAGTTTTTCTTCCCTCTGCCAAAAATGATCAGGTTTCCTCTGTGAGCCGTGCTCGGGAATCTTCAGTCAACTTGAAATATATCTCAATTCAGGGGATTATAACCAAATTAAATACAGCTTTGCTCCAAAAGGTTKGTTTGGTTTTTTTTAGAGTCTTCGGAATGAATTTCCATTCCTTTTCTCTCTAAAACACACAGGTTTATTGACAGCACGTGTCAGTCTCTGAAATCTAACACAAGTTTCTTACTGCACCTTATTATGAATCCCTCCTCTTCTCTGATCTTTCTCGGCCGAGCACCTCCCCACCTGCCTGCTCTCTCCTTCYCCTCCTGTTTCCAGACCCAAACCCTCCTCCGCCAGCCTGCTGGCGCGGTCACCTCCAGGCACCCGGCCAAACAGGTCCCCAGGGTGGGGCAGGACCCCTCTGAGGGCACCCGCGAGGCCCTTACCGGTGCATCCCCCCGCAGCAGTTTTCAGCTGGACTTTGAGGGCTCCTGGGCCACCTCTGGGTTTGCTGCTCAGGGGCCTCCCAGCCCACTGGCAGGAGGCGAAAATTAGCTACTCGCAGGTCTGCAAATGGAAAAAGGTGGAAAATTGCTGCTTAAAACCAACCCACTTCCTCCAYGCTGCTGCCGGTGAATCCCTTTTCCTAGGGCTGTTTCCGCCGGCTGATTTCTTTCTGAGCTTCTCTGTGTGCATTTGAGTATTTTCTGACTGCAAGCATCTCAGAGTCAGCTCTGTCCCATCCTGAAGAGCTGAAAAATCCCTTTTACAGCATAGGAGTTAATTCRGTAGCAAATCCCAAGGAGCAACTGATTTAAACATTCCTTAATTAAGGGAAAGTGCTTCTTTTAGCCTAGATTTGCATCCATATACCCCAAACATACACTCAGTGGTTGAAATGGCTTGATAGGGCATACAACAGCATGCCACATTTGCAGTGTGACTACTGGCACTTTTCATGTAAAATGCTGTGAGTCTCCGTACTAGCGCTTCCCCATTTGCGTATCAATACTTCTGAGTTTTCACACGGGGACTTCTGAATTTCCCCTGTGACTGACACATAYAAAGCGTGCATACATACCGGAAAGCAAACGCACATCAAGAACGTATTTCTACATGTGCTTGCTCCACTTGGTCTCTCTTTTCTCCCCTGTAATGAAACCTCCTAACCCATTTWAATCAGGTGGGTTAAATTTTAATGGTTCAAATAGTCCAACGTATAAAGYAATGGGTAAGCTGGACATTAATTGTGCTTCAGTAAATCAGGAGTTACTTGGGGATGATTAACTAGCTATGACRTAGTCTTTACCACAAAGGAGTTGGTAGCTTGGACCACAAAGGGGATGAGGACTTGTAGAGAAGGGGTTGCATTTGCAGCTCTATTACCATTATCGTCTGGTTGGTTAATATTATCAGTAGCATAAATCAAATTAATTTCATTTAGTAATGGTGAAATCATGCATCTATAAATAATGCTCAACACTTTATATAAAAATATTTAAAATTTAAAAAATGGTTTGACATTTTACCTTTCCTGAAATTAAACTTTCTGCCATTACAGAAATTCAATTTTAACATACTGGTGAAAACCCAGCAAGAAAAGCAGTACAATTATTATTAACAGGTTAGTAAAAAATTCCTATGACACCACCAAATGCTTCACTTTTACGTGGGAAACATGTTCAGCTCACAACTTGACTGTCTGCTTCTGGTTGTTTAACACCAGCAATCTAAATTTCCTTTGATCGGGGCTAATGGGGCTTTTTGTATGCAAATTCCCACGGTTCAAGTAAGAAAGCGAAAGTGATTTATAGTACACGCAGCCAGGCGCACTGGAGCATCACGTATCCTTGGGGCGAGTCGAAGCCCAAATCCTCGGCACCGGCAGAGCCGGGTGTGGAAGGGGTCCCTCTCCCCCTGGCTAGCCGGACCGACGAGCAGGGCGCCCCGATCCCGGCCTCATGGCGAGCGGTGGGAGGGAGGGCTGCTGCTCCTGAGGAGGAGGAGGAGGACGTGGGACCAGACGGCGGTTGTTTAGCTTGGCCGTCCTTGCCTCCCGCGGCAGCCGCTCTCTCTGGCAGCATCCAGTMGTTCCCACAGTAAGCCTGGTCTTCGCCTGGGATGCTTGCGTTCAGTTATTACTTTGGATGTAGCTGAAGCTTTCCTGAGGAGCTCGAGCCACGGCACGGGAAGCACATATTCAAACAGTTCGCAGCCCGGGCCAGAGCGGAGCAGGATTTCTCTGGCAGGGRGAGAAGGCGGTTGTTTCGCTTCGGGCCCGTCTCCTGGCTGGATGGCGAGGGGCGGTGGCAGGGGAGGTGGGAGAGCTCTGCACAGAAACCCACAGGAATCTCCTCATGGGAAGCCTTCAGCTGCCTGAGACACCAGGCTGAAGCCAGTTTCTCTGGAAGTGAAAACAACTACCTAACAGTTTCACAGCCTTCTTTATGTTTATTTGTAAAGCACTTTGCGACAGGTGAGTTAACATGAACCCCGTTCCGCAGAGAGCAGAAGCAGACAGAGGTGTCTAAAAGCACCTGGCAAATTAATGGCACAAATATAAAGAGAAGCCTGGGCTTCTCATTCACAGGCCACGTTTGAAAAAAATAAATTAATTAGATCCTTGGAAGGTAAGAAAAGTGCATTTGTCTGTAAAAATGTTTTCATAGGATCACTGTTTGAGCTGTGACTCCAGCTGATGTTGTTTAAGGCTGTGAGCAGACAGCGGCTTCGCAGTGAGCTCTCCTTCCCTGAAGAACCACATCGGGAAGAGCCATTTGGAAGGAAACATGGCTTGGATGCTGACAGCCTGGCTTCATTTCTTATTTCAGAGTGACTTAAGCCTTCAGAGGTCTATACCAATTAGCTCATAAGTTGTTAATGATGTGGTAAGTCACCACATCTCCATTTTGTCTAAGAGATGTAGAAGACAAATTAATGGTCTGCTTTATTGTTCCTTGAAGGAGAAGAGTATTTTTCTCCATTTAAAAAATGCAGAGTCTCTTAAAGTAATATTTTATAAAATTTACATAATGGGTAGACTTAGGTCCTTGCTCAAAGCTCCATAACAAACAGCATATACACACATACACACACCAAAAAAAMCTGCAAAATGATGCAGCAACCAACCCAATGCAAACTATCATCAACAATGGCTCTGAATCGTCCAGGGAAACGCATGTCAGAATCACTCCTAGAACAAGAGTCTGTGGCTGCTCTGCTCTTTTTATTACCAGAGAAGAGTTTGACGGCAGTAGAGCGAACCACGTTTTTATTATTTGCTGCACAGTTCCCCTGTGGCACTGCTTTATGTAGCCATCCTTGTTGATTTATGTGAGATACCACATTGCTGAACTTAACTGCACCCTTGCAATATCAGAAATACACCTGTAGAACTGAAGGAATAACTTCATTAGCTCAGCCAGCAGAGGGAACTGCTAATCAGCACTAATTGCTCATGCAGGCCTAAAGTATATCCTACCAAGTTCAGTGAATACACAGAAAGTTATGGTACTTCGTGTTTTCTACTCTGTGTCAGACTGCAAATTCTCCAGCCTGTTCCAGTACCGTGATCTATTCCAGTACCGTGATCCCCCTCCCCAACACGCCCCCAGACCTTCATCTCCCCTCACCTTGACCTTATGGCTTTCTCCTGGAAGGAAGGCGAGGTCTGAAGCCGGTTTTGCACAATGGCATTTTTGTGTCTTTCTGATCAATTGAGTACTCAGCTAAGTTCAAATCCTGGCTAAAACATGCAAAGTCTTATTCCCCCTCATTTCCCCTCTAGTTCTGCTCACATCCCAAATATATTCTGCCAAACAGCAGTTGTACAAAGCGAGGGTTGAATCAGGCAGCTGATATTTAGCCACAACTTAGAATCATAGAATCATTAAGGTTGAAAAAGACYTCTAAGATCATTGAGTCCAACCGTCAACCCAGCACCCATGTCCACTAAACCATGTCCTGAAGCGCCACATTCACACGTTTTTTGAACGYCTCCAGTGATGGTGACTCCACCACTTCCCTGGGCAGCCTGTTCCAATGCTTGACTACCCTTTCAGTGAAGAAATTTTTCCTAATGTCCAATCTAAACTTCCCCTGGTGCAACTTGAGGCCATTTCCTCTCATCCTATCGCTTGTTACTTGGGAGAAGAGACCAACACCCACCTCTCTACAGCCTCCTTTCAGGTAGTKGTAGAGAGCGATAAGGTCTCCCCTCAGCCTCCTCTTCTCCAGGCTAAACAACCCCAGCTCCCTCAGCCGCTCCTCATAAGACTTGTTCTCCAGACCCTTCATCAGCCTCGTCGCCCTTCTCTGGACACGCTCCAGCACCTCAATGTCCTTCTTGTAGTGAKGGGCCCAAAACTGAACACAGTATTCGAGGTGCGGCCTCACCAGTGCCGAGTACAGGGGCACGATCACCTCCCTCCGCTTACTGGCCACACTATTCCTGATACAGGCCAGGATGCCGTTGGCCTTCTTGGCCACCTGGGCACACTGC